>CAJQUW010016166.1:0-327135 GCA_907163375.1 Prostheceraeus crozeri
TCGGCAGGGATATCTTCTGGTCTTGGCTGAGCGCGAGTTGTCGTCGTCCCTTCCTTCCTTTCTGTCCTCCTCCCCCTCGGCAGGGATGTCTTCTGGTCTTGTCTGAGCGCGAGTGGTCGTCGTCCCTTCCTTCCTTTCTGTCACCCCCTATCGCAGGGATGTCTTCTGGTTCTTGGTCTGGAGCGCGAAGTGGTCGTCGTCCCTCTTCTTCCTTTTCTGGATCTACCCTCCAGCAGGGAGATGTTGAATTGGTCTTGGTTTCAGCGCGAGGTGGTCGTGCGTTTTCTGTTTCTTCCTTTCTGTCTTCCCCCAGCAGGCAGGGTCAGTTTCTGTCGTGGCTGAGCGCAAAGAGTTCGCCGACCCATCCGTCCTTTCTGGCTCCCCCTCGGAAGGGATTTGTTAGGTCTATGTTCAGCGCGGAGTGTCCCCGGTTCCTTCTTCAGTTTCTGTTTACCTCTCTCGGGCTGGGATTGTCTTCTTGTCTAGCTGAGCGATGGTGAGTCGTCGTCCCTTCCTTCCTTTTGTCTCCCCCCGCAGCAGTGGGAAGTCTTTCGAGTCCTTGGCTGGAGCGCGAGTGGTTTCGCACATTCCTTCTTTCGTCACCCCCTATGAAGGGATGTCTTCTGGTTTAGCTGAGGCGCAAGGTGGTCGTCGCTCCTTCCTTCTCCTTTTCTGTCTCCCCCTCCCTCGGAAGGGGCTGTGTTTGGATCTATGCTAAGCGCGTGGTGGTGGTGTCTTCTTCTTCCTTTTGTATACCTCCTCGGGCTAGGGATGTCTTTTGGTCACGTGCTGACGAAGTGGGTCGATCGTCCTTCTTTCCTATCTGAGTCTACAGTCTCGGTAGGATGTTTCTCTGTTATCTGAGTGAGCGCGAGTGGTGACGTCCTTATCTTCTTTGGCAAGATCCGCCCCGCCGCGACAGCTAGGGATGCCTTCTGGTTTGGTCTGAGCGCGGGAGTGGTCGTCGTCCCTTCCTTCCTTTCTGTAATCCCCCCGCGACAGGTATGTCTTCTGGTCTTGGCTGAGCGCGCGAGTGGTCGTGGGTCATCCTTATGATTTCTGTATACCATCCCTCGGAAGGGATGTGTTCTGGTCTATGCTAAGCGCGAGTGGTCGAAGTCCCTTCCTTAATTTCTGTATACCGCCTCGGCAGGGATGTCTTCTGGTCTTCGCTGGGCGCAAGTGGTCGTCGTCCCTTCCTTCTCTTTTGTCTACCATCCTCTCGGAGGGATGTTCTTGTCTGTTCTTGGCTGAAGCGCGAGAAGTGGGTCGAGTTCCTTTCCTTCTCTTTACTAGTATACCTGCTCGGAGGGATGTCTTTGGCCTGGTGATGCGCAAGTGGTCGTAGTCCTTCCTTCTTTCTGTCTTCCCCCCTCGAGAAGGGATGTCTTGGTGTGTTGGATGTGAGCGAGTGGTCGTCGTCGTCTTCCTTCATTTCGTGTCTCCCCTCGGAAGGGATGGTGTTTTATGGTCATGCTTTGGCTAGAGGAGTGGTCGTAGACCCTTCGCCTTCCTTTCTGTCTCCCCCGAGCAGTGGTTTGTCTTTGGTCTTGGATCCTGGCGCAGGAGTGGTCGAAGTGAATTTTTCTTTCGTCACCCCCCTTGCAGGGATGTCTTCTGGTCATTGGCTGAGCGCAAGTGATCGTCGTCCCTTCTTTCATTTCTGTCTCCACTCGGAAGGCGATGTGTTCTGGTCAATGCTAGCGCGAGTGGTCATCGTCTTCCTTCTTTGTGTCACCCTCCCCTCGGCCGGGTTGTCGTTGGTCTTAGCTGGCGCGAGTGGTCGTCGTCCCTTCCTTCCTTTTGTCTCCCCCTGGTGGGGATGTCTGCTTGTCTTGGTGGCGCCAAGTGGTCGTTCGACATTCTTCCTTTTCTGTCTCCCCCCCCGGCGAGGGTTCGCTTCTGGTCTGAGGCGAGCGCGGTGGTCGTCGTCCTTCTTCTTTTGTCACTCCTCGAGGGTTGTCTTCTGGTCTGGCGAGCGCGAGTGGTCGTCGTCCTTCATCCTTTCTGTACATCCCTCGGCGAGGGATGTCTTTGGGTTGGCTGAGCGCGAGTGGTCGTCGTCCCTACTTCCTTCTGTATACTCTCGGCAGGGATGTCTTTGGGTCTTTAGCTGAGCGCGATGTGGTCGTGTCTTACTTCTTCTGTCCTCACCCCCCCCGGCAGGGATGTATTCGGTTTTGGCTGAGCGCGAGAGGTCTTAGACATTCCCTTCTTTCTGTCACCCCCCTATCGATGGGCATGTCTTATGGTCCTAGTGATGCAAGTGGTCGTCGTCCTTCTTCCTTTTGACTCCCTCCCTCGGGAAGGGATGCTGTGTTCTGGTCTATGCTAAGCGCCGTGGTGGTCGCTCTTCCGTCCTTTCTGTATAAACTCATCGGCAGGGTTGTCTTTGGTTCGGGACTGAGCGCACGTGCGTCGTTGTCCCTTCATTCCTTGCTGTTACATCGCCCTTCGGCAGGGCTGTTCTCATATCTTGGTGAGCTGAGTGGTCGTCGTCCCTTCTTCTTTTGCAACTCCCGCCCCGCTCGCAGGGATGTCTTTGAGTCGTTAGGCTGAATAGCGGTGGTCGTCGTCTATCTAGTCCTTTCGGATAAACCCCGCCGACAGGAATGTCTTTCTGGTCTTGGCTGAGCGCCGAGGGTCGTGGGTCCCTTCCTTCCTTTCTAGTCTCCTTTCCAACGAGCGAGAATGTCTTCTGTCTAGGTGAGCGCGAGGGCGTCGTCCTTCTTCTCTTTTCTGTCTCCTTCCCTCACACCGCCGGGAAGAGTCTTCTGGTTTGGGTGAGCGCGATGTTGTCGTGTCTCTTCTTCTTTAGGTCTCTCCACTCTCGGACAGGGATGTCTTCTGGTCTTGGTCTGAGCGCGCTTGGTTCGTCGTCTGTTCCTTCCTTTAGGTCTCTCCCTGGGAATGGATGTACTTTAGGTCTTGGCTGGAGCGAGAGTGGTCCTCCTTCTTCCTTCCTTTCTGTAACCCCCACCCTCCATCGGCAGGGCTGTCTTCTGGTCTTTGCTGCGCGTTAGTGGTCGTCGTCCTTCCTTCCGCTTTCTGCCTCCCCCGAAGGATGTCTTCTGGTCTTCGCTGAGCACGCGGTGGTCGTCGTCCACTTCTTTACTTATTGTCTTCCTTTCACTCGGCGGGGATGTCTTGGTCTGCTGAGCGCGATTGGTCGTCGTCCCTTCCTTCCTTTCTGTCTCCTTCGTCACTCGGCAGGATGTCTTCGGTCTTGGTGAGGCGCGCTTGGTCGATGTCTTCTTTCCTCATTGTTCCCCTTTCACTCGGCAGGGCTGTCTTATGGTCTTGCTGAGCGCGAGTCAGTGGTCGTCGTCTCTCCTTCCTTTAGGTCTCTCCTCTTCGGCAGGGATGTCTTCGGTCTTGGCTGAGCGCGAGTGGTCTCGTTCCCTTCCTTCCTTTCTGTCCCCCCATTCACTCGGCAGGGCTGTCTTTGGTCTTGGTGAGCGCGAGTGGTCGTGTCCTTCTTCACTTATTGTCTCTCTTTCCACTCGCAGGATGTCTTTGGTCTTGGCTGAGCAGCGAGTGGGGTCGTCGAGCTTCTTTCGGTCTCACCCCCTGGGCGAGGGATGTTTCTTTGGTCTAGGCGGAGGAGCGAGTGGTCGTCGTTCTTCGCTTTCTGTCCCCCTCTGCTGGGATGTCTTCTGGTCTTGGGCTGCGCGCCGTTTGGTCTTCTGTCCTTTCCTTTCTTTTCTGTCTCCCCATCGGCAGGGATGTCTTGCTGAGTCTTGGTGAGAGCCGAGTGGGTGGTGTCCCTTCCTTTCTGTTCTCCCTGGGCAGGGTATGTCTTCTGGTCTTGGCTGAGCGCGATTGGTCGTGTCTTTCTTTACTTTCTGGTCTCCCCCCCTCGGCAGGGATGTTCTTGCTGGTCTGGGCTGAGGCAGAGCGCACGTGGTTCGTTCTGTCCCTTCCCTTTCTGTCTCCCCCCTGGGCAGGGATGTCTTTTGGTCTTGGTGAGAGCCGAGTGGGTGTCGTCCCTTCCTTTCTGCTCCCCCTTCTCGTCAGGGATGTCTTCTTGGTCTTGGCTGAGCGCGAGTTGTCGTCGTCTCTTCCTTCTTTAGGTCTGCCCCTCTCGGAAGGGATGTCTTCTGGTCTTGGGCTGAGGCGCAGATTGGTTGCGTTGTTCCTTCTTTAGGTCCTCTCCCCACTGGGAAGGGCTGATTTGGTCTTGGCTGCGCGCGAGTGGTCCTCTTTCCTTCCTTTCTGTCACCCCCCTCCCTCCATCGGCAGGATGTCTTCTGGGTCTTGGCTGCGCGCCTAGTGGTCGTCGTCCTTTTCCCTTTCTGCCTCCCCCCCCGCAGGGTTGTCTTGGTCTGCGTGCGCACGCGTGGTCGTGCGTCCCTTCTTTACTTTGGTCTCTCCTTTCACTCGGCGGGGAGTCTTCTGGTCTTGGCTGAGGCGAGTGGTCATCGTCCATCCTTCCTTACTGTATCTTCCGGCCACTCGGCAGGGATGTCGTCCAGTCTTGGCTGTGGTGCGCGGTGGTCGTCGTTCCTTCTTTCTCTTGTCGCCACTTTCCCATCGCAGGGCTGTCTTTGGTCTTGGCTGAGCGCGAGGTTGGTGTGTCTCTCTTCCTTTAGGTTCTCTCCCTCTCTCGGAAGGGATGTTTCCGGTCTTGGCTGGATGCGCGAGTTGGTTTCCTGTCCTTCCTTCCTTTCTGTCTCCCTTTCACTCGGCAGGGATGTTTCTGTCTTGGGATGAGGCGAGGTGGCCGTTCGTCATTCCTTCCTATCTGTCTCTTCCTCAATCGGCAGGGATGTTTCTTGTCTTGGCTGGCGCGATGGTCGTCGTCCTTCCTTCCGTACTGTTCCCACCCTGGGCAGGGATGTCTTTGGTCTTGGCTGAAGCCGCTGAGTGGTCGTCGTCCCACTCTATCCTTTATTGTTCTCTTTCCATCGACCGGGATGTCTTTGGTCTTGGTGCGAGCGATGTGGTCGTGTCTTCCTTTCTGTTCCCCCTGGGAGGGATGTCTTCTGGTCTTGGTTGAGAGCGATGTGGTCGTCGTCCTTCCTTCCTTTAGGTCTTCCATCGGAAGGGATAAGGGATGTCTTCTGGTCTTGGCTGAGCGCGATTGTTTCGTCCTGCATTTTTCTGTCTCCCCCCTCGGCAGGGATGTTTTGGATTGGTGCCGGCGGGTCGTTCGTCTCATTCTTTCTGTTTTCCTCACTTGGCAGGGATGTCTTCTGGTCTTGGTGAGGCCGAATGGTCGTCGTCCTTCTTTCTTATTGTCTCTCATTCAATCGCGGGGGATGTCGTTTGGTTTGGTGAGCGCGAGTGGTCGGCGTCCATTCTTTCGGGTCTCCTTTTCAACTCGGCAGGGATGTTTCGGTCTTGGCTGAGCGGAGTGGTCGTCGTACCTTCTTTCTCATTGGTCTCCGTTTTCACTTCGGAGGTGTCTTCTGGTCTTGGCTAAGCGGAGTGGTCGTGTTCTGTTCCTTCTTTAGGTCTCTCTCTCTGCAGGGTGTCTTCGGTCTTGGTTCTGAGCGCGAGGTGGTTCGTCCCTTACTTCCTTTCTGTTCCCTATCCTCGGCAGCGATGTCTTTGGTCTTGGTGAGCGGAGTGGGTGTCGTCCTTTCCTTCTTACTGTCTCCAAGGGCAGGGATGTCTTTGTCATGGCTGAGCGCGAGTTGTCGTACGATCCTTTTCATTATTGTCTCCATTTTCCATCGGCAGGACGTCTTTGGTCTTGGCTGCGGCGAGTGGTCGTGTCCCTTCTTTCTTTCTGTCTCTTCGTCCCCTCGAGGGATGTTTCTGGTCTTGGTCTCCGCCGATTGGTCGTCGTCCCTTTCTTTTATCTGTCTCCCCTGGCAGGGGATGTCTTCTAGGTCTGGAGCTGAGCGCGATTGTTCGTCGTCTCTTCCTTCCTTTAGCGTTCCCCATGAGGGCTG
This sequence comes from Prostheceraeus crozeri, assembly GCA_907163375.1. Lineage (NCBI taxonomy): Eukaryota > Metazoa > Platyhelminthes > Polycladida > Euryleptidae > Prostheceraeus > Prostheceraeus crozeri. The sequence goes on from CAJQUW010016166.1 coordinate 5,901, forward strand.
TCTTCTGGTCTTGGCTGAGCGTGAGTGGTCGTCGTACCTTCCTTCCTTTCTGTCTACCCTCCCGAGGGATGTCTTCTGGTCTTGGCTGAGCCGAGTGGTCGTCGTCACTTCCTTCCTTTTTGTCTCCCTTCCCTCGGCAGAGATGTCTTCTGTCTTGGTGAGCGCGAGTGGTCGTGTCACCTTCTTCCTTTCTGTCTTCCCCCCCTCGGCATGGGATGTCTTCGGTCTTGCGCTGAGCGCAGAAAGTGGTCGTCTGTCTTCTTTCTATTTTCACTTTCACTGGCAGGGATGTCTTTGGTTGGCTGGAGCGGAAGTGGGTCACCGTCCGTCCTTCCTTTCTGTCTCACCCTTCCTCGGCATGGGTTTGTCGTTCTGGTACTTCGCTAGCGAGCGCGAGTGGCCGTCGTCCCCTTCCTTCCTTTTCTGTATCTCTTCCCTCCACTCGGCAGGGATGTCTTCTGGTCTTGGCTGAGCGGAGTTGTGTCGCCTCTTCCTTTTTCGGTTTCCTCTCGGCAAGGGATGTCTGTGGTACTTGTGCGGGAGTCGCCGTGTCCTTGCACTTCCTTTCTTGTGACTCCTCCCACTCAGGACGGGATGTGTTCCTTGGTACTATGCGTGGAGCGCGGTGGTGTTGTCGATAAGTCCCTTACCTTTGTGCTTATTACATCCTTAGGCAGGGAATGTCTTTCTGCTCTGGGATGTGAGCGCGAGTGGTTGTACGTCCCGTAACTCCTTCACCTTTACTGTGCTCCTCCCGCCGGCGAGGGTATGTCCTTCTTGGTCTTAGGGGAGCGCGAAGTTGGTGCGATCAGTACTATTCCTTCCTTTCTGTCTCCCCCCTCGCGCTGGGATGTCTATGCTTGTGCTGGTTTGTATGCCTGAGAGCGAGTGGTCGTGTCCTTCCTTCTTTTGTGTCCCCTCCACGGAGGGATGTCTTCTGGTCTTTGGCTGCGCGCGATTGGTGTGTCTTCCTTTGGTTCCCCACTTCGGCAGGGATGTCTTCGGTCTTGGTGAAGCGCGAAAGGTCGGGTCTACCTTCCTTTCTGTTCCCTTACCATCCGCGGGCTGTTTTTGGGTTGGCTTGAGCGCGGTGGTAGCAGTCCCTTTCTTTCCTTTTGTTCTTCCTCCATCGGCAGGGATGTTTTGGGTCTTGGTATGAAGCGAGCTGGTCGTTCTTCTTTCTTCTTTCTGTTCTTCCGTCCATTGGCAGGGATGTTTTGGTCTTGGCTGAGCGCGAGTTGTCGTGTTCTTCCTTCCTTTAGTCTCTCCCTTCGGAAGGGAGGTTTCTGGTCTTGTTGAGCGCGATTGGTGTCGTTTTCCTTCTTTAGGCTCTCTCCCATCGGCAGGGATGTCTTTGGTCACTTGGTTGCGCCGGTGGTGTGTCTTTTTCTTATTGTCTCTCTTTTCACTCGGCGGGGGATGTTTCCGTCGTTTGGTAAGCGCGAGTGGTCGTGTCCCTTCTTTCCTCTTGTTTTTCATGGCCGGGCTGTCTTTAGGTCTTTGCTGATGCGGAGTGGCCGTGTCTTCCTCCTATCTGTCTCTTCCCTCACTTGGCAGGGATGTTTTGGTCTTGACTGGAGCGCGAGTTGTCGTCGCTTTCTTCCTTCTTTCGGTATCCCTCTCGGAAGGGATGTCTTTGGGTCTTGGTGAGCGCGATTTGGTCGTCGTCTTTCTTATTTAGGTCTCTCCCATCGGCAGTATGTTTTGGTTTGGATGAGCGCGAGTGGTCGTCGTCCTTCCTTTTGTCCCCCCTCTCGGCAGGGATGTTTAGCTCTTGGCTGAGCGCGAGTGGTGGTTGTCCTTCTTTCGCTCCCCCCTCTCGGCAGGGATGTCTTTGGGTCTTGGTGCGGCGCGATTGGTCGTGTCCTTTCTTTCTTTCTGTCTCCCCCTCGGCTGGGATGTCTTTGGTCTTGGTGAGAGACGAGTGGGTCGTGTCCCTTCTTTTTTTCTGTGTCCCCACTCCTCGGCAGGGCTGTTCTTTGGTTGGCTGAGCGCCGCTTGGTCGTCGTCCCTTCCTTTTTGTCTCCCACACTCGGCGGGATTTCTTCGGTCTTGGTGGGCGAGTGGTCGGCGTCACTTCTTCTTTTGTCTCCCCTATCCATTGCCGGGTTGTTTTGGTTTGGGGAGCGGGTGGTGTGTCCTTTTCTTTCTGTTCTTCTCCACTCGGCAGGGATGTCTTTGGTCTTGGCTGAACGCGGGTGGAAGAGTGGTCGTCGTTCTTCTGCTTTCTGTTCTTCGTCCTTTGGCAGGGCTGTTTCTGTCTGTTGGCTGAGGCGAGTTGTCGTCGTTCTTCTTCCTTTAGTTCTCTCCCTTCGGCACGGGATGTTTCTGGTCTGTCTGCGGCGATTGGTCGTCGTTTTTTCTTCCTTCTAGGTCTCTCCCCATCGGGCAGGGATGTCTTTGGTCTTGGCTGAGCAAGGAGTGGGTCTTCCGTCGTTCCGTCATTCATATTGTCTCTCCTTTTCTCGGGGGGTGTTTCGGTCTTGGTGAGCAGCGAGAGGTCGTCGTCCCTTCTTTCTCATGTTCCCCTTTCCTCGGCAGGGTTGTCTTTGGTTTGGCTGAGGCGCGTGGGTCGTCGTTCTCTTCCTTCAGGTCTCTCCCCTCTCGGAAGGGATGTTTCCGGTTTGGTGGCGGCGAGTGGTCTCGTCCCTTCATCCCTTTCTGTCTCCCCTTTCCACCGGGAGGGATGTCTTAAGGTTTGGCTGAGCGCGATTGGTCGTGTTCCTTCTTTCTTTCTGTCTCCCCTCCTCGCAGGGTTCTCTTCTGGCTTGCTGAGCGCGAGTGGTCGTCGTCCCTTCTTCCTTTCTGTGTCTCCCCCCCTTCCCGGCAGGGAGGTCCTTCTGGTGTCATGGCTGAGCGCGTGTGGTCGTCGTCCTTCCTTCTTGCTCCCCTCCCTCTTACGGCTTGGGCTGTGCTTCTGGTTTGGCTAGGCTGAGCGCGCAGTGGTCGTCGTCCCCTTCCTTCCTTTCTGTCTCCCCCCCCCGTTCGGCAGGGCTTGCTTTCTGGTCCTGGCTCAGCGCGAGTGGTCGTCGTCCCTTCACTTCCTTCTGTGTCCCCCTCCCTCGGCAGGGATGTCTTTGGTCTTGCTGACGCGAGAGTCGCGGTCCCGTCGCTTCCTTTCTGTCTCACGCCCTCGGCAGAGGATGTCTTCTGGTCTTAGGGCTTGAGCGCAGTTGGTCGTCGTCCCTCTCCTTCCTTTCTGTCTACCTCGCGTCCCTCGGATGGGTTGTCTTCTGGTCTTGGCATGCGCTCGCTTGCGAGTGGTCGTCGTCCCTCTGCCTTCCTTCCTGTCCCCCCCACCTGCGGAGGGATGTCTTCTGGTCTTGGCTGAGCGCGACGTGGTCGTCGTCCTTCTTCCTTTTGTGTCCTCTTCGGCAGGGATTGTCTTTGTTTGGCTGAGCGCGAGTGGTCGTGTCCCTTCCTTAAGTTCTCCACACTCTCGGCAGGGATGTCTTCGGTTGGTGAGCGGAGGTGGTCGGTTGCGTCCTTCCTTTTTTGTTCTTTCACTCCGCCAGGGCTGTCTTTGGTTTGGTGAGGCGAGCGGCGTCGTTTCCTTCCTTTCTTGTCTCTTACTCCATCGGCCGGGCTGTCTTGCTGGTTTGGCTGACCGCGAGTGGTCGTCGTTCCTTCACTTCCTTTTGTCTTTTCCTCCCTTGGCAGGGATGTCTTTGGTTTGGCTTGCGCGCGCGTTGTGTCGTGTCCTTCCTTCCTTTAGGTCTCTCCTCTCGGCCGGGCTGTCTTTCGTTTGGCTGAGCGCCGATTTGGTCGTTTCTCTTCCTTCCCTTAGGGCTTCTCCTACTCGGCAGGGATGTCTTTGTCTTGGCTGAGCGCGTTTGGTCTCGTCTTCTATCCTCATTGTTCCCCTTTCCATCGGCGGGATGTCATTAGGTTTGGCTTGAGCGCGAGTGGTCGTGTTTTTCCTTCCTTCAGTTCTCTCCTACGGGAAGGGATGTCTTCCGGTCTTGGTCTGAGGCGAGTGGTCTCCGTCCCTTCATTCCTTTCTGTCTCTCACTTCGATGAGGGATGTCTTCAGGTTCTTGCTGAGCGCGATTGGTCGTGTTCTTCTTCTTTAGGTCTCTCCCACTCGGAAGGGATGTCTTCTGGGCTTGGTCTGAGCGCGAGTGGGTCGTCGGCCCTTCTTCCTTTCTGTTGTCCCCCCTCTCTTCGGCACGGGATGTCTTCTGCTCTTGGCATGAGCGCCGACGTGGTCGTCGTCCCTTCCTTTCTGTCTTCCCCCACCTCTCGGCAGGGCTGCTTTCGGTCTCTTGGGCTGAGCGCGCGTGGGTCGCCGTCCTTCCTTCCTTTCTGTCTCTCCCTTTCACTCGGCAGGGCTGTCTTTCTGGTCTTGGCTGAGCGCGAGTTGGCCGTCGTCCCATTCCTTCCTTTCTGTGTCTCTTCCCTCCACTCGGCAGGGATGTCTTCTGTGTCTTGGCTGAACGCGAGCTTGGTTCGTCGTCCCTTCCTTCCCTTTCTGTCTTCTCCCTCCACTCTGGCAGGGGATGTCTTACTGGTCTTGGCTGAGCGCGGAGTGGTCCCGGCGTTCTCTTCCTTCCTTTTGGGTCTCTCCCCTCTCCCGCAGAGGGAGTCTTTTGGTCTTGGGCTGCGCGCGGCCCGGGGGAAGGGGTTGTTTGGGGGTCGTCGTCTCTTCCTTCCTTTCGGTCTCTCTCCCTCCACTCGGGCAGGGATTGTGCTTCGTCGTGTGCCTAGCAGCGTTGGTGAACGTCCGTCCCTTTCTTTCCTTCCTTGTCTTCCTTCGTCCACTCGGCAGGTGAGGTCTTGGTATTGGCTTGAGGCGAGTGGTCGTCGTCCCTTCCTTCTCTAGGTCTCTATCCGTCCAGCTCAGGCATGGGATGTCTCTTCTGGTTTGGCCTGACGCGCTTGGTGCGTCGTCTTCCCTTCTTTTTCCTCATGTTGGTCTCCCCTTTCCATACGGCAGGGATGTTTCTTCTGGTCTTGGCTGAGCGCGGAGTGGTCGTTCGTCCCTTCCTTCCTTTCTGTGTCCTCCTCCTTTGTTCACTCGGCCGGGGGGCTGTCTTTCCGGTCTTGCGCCTGAGCGCGAGTGGTCGCCGTCCCTTTTCCTCTTCTGTCTTCCCCTTTCCACTTCGGCAGGGGAATGTCTTCCGGTTCTTGGCTGAGGCGCGAGGGGTCCGCCCCGTCCCCTTCCTTCCTTCGGTCTCCCCTTCCCCTTCGGCCGGGATGTCTTCATCGTCCTTGGCCTGAGCGCGAGTGGTCGTCGTCCCTTCTTTCCTCATTGTCTCCCGTTTCCACTCGGCAGGGATGTCTTCTGGTCTTGGCTGAGCGCGATTGGTCGTCGTCCCTTCCTTTCTTTCTTTTTCCCTCCCCTCGGCAGGGATGTCTTCTGGTCTAGTCTGAGCACGAGTGGTCGTCGTCTCTTCCTTCCTTTCTGTCTCCCCCCATCGGCAGGGATGTATTCTGGTCTTGGCGGAGCGCGAGTGGTCGCCGTCTCTTCCTTCCTTTCTGTCTCCCCCCTCGGCGGGGTTGTCTTCTGGTCTTGGCTGAGCGCAAGTGGTCGTCGTCTCTTCCTTCCTTTCTTTCTCCTCCCTCGGCTGGGATGTCTTCTGGTCTAGTCTGAGCCCGAGTGGTCGTCGTCTCTTCCTTCCTTTCTGTCTCCCGCCCTCTCGGCAGGGATGTCTTCTTGTCTTGGCTGAGCGCGTGTATGGTCGTCGTCCTTCCTTTCTGTCTCCCCCCTCTCGGCAGGGATTTCTTCTGGTCTTGGCTGAGCACGAGTGGTCGTCGTCCCTTCCTTCCTTCCTTTCTGTCTCCCACATACGGCAGGGATTGTATTATGGTCTTGGCGGAGCGCGAGTTGTCGTCGTCCCTTCCTTCCTTCCTTTCTGGCTCCCTCATCGGCAGGATGTCTTCTGGTCGTGGCTGAGTCCGAGTGGTCGTCCGTCCATTCCTCCTTTCTGTCTCCCCTCTGCCATGGGATTGTCTTCTCGTCTTGGCTGCGCGGCGATAGTGGTCGGTCGTCTCTTTCCTTCCTTTCTGTCTCCCCCCTCCCTCGGCAGGGATGGTCTTCTGGTCTTGGTCTGAGCGCGAGTGGTTCGTCGTCCCTTCCTTTTTTTCTGTCTCCCCCCCCCTCTCGGCAGAGATGGCTTCTGGTCTTGGCTGAGCACGAGTGGTCGTCGTCCCTCTACCTTTCCTTTCGTCTCTCCCCCCCCTCGTGCAGGGGATGTCTTCTGGTCTTGGGCTGAGCGCGAGTGGTCATCGATCCCTTCCTTCCTTTCTGTGTCCTCCCTCCACTCGGCAGGGATGTCTTCTGGTCTTGGCTTGAAGCGCGATGTGGTCGTTCGTCCTTTCCTTCCTTTCTAGTCTCCCCCTCTCTCGGCTGGGATGTCCTTCTCCGGTCTTGGCTGAGCGCGAGTTGTCGTCGTCGTCTTCTTCCTTTCTGTCTTGTCTCCCTTTTCCACTAGGCAGGAGATGTCTTCTGGTCTTGGGCTGAGCGCGAGGGTGGTCGTCGGTCCCTTCCTTCCTTTCTTGTCAGTCTTCCCTCCACTCGGCTGGGATGTCTTTCTGGTTCTTGGCTGAGCGCGAGTGGTCGGTCGTCCCTTTCCTTCCTTCATTTCTGTCTCAGCCCCTCGGCAGGGATGTCTTCTGGTCGTGGATGAGGCGATGGTCTTCGTCGATTTCCATTCCTTTCTGTTTCTTTCCGTCACCCTCGACGGGCAGGGATGTCTCTCTTGTCTTGGCTTGAGCGCGAGTAGTGTGGTCGTTCGTCCCTTCCTTTTTTCGTGTCTCCCCCGGGCACTCGGGCAGGGATGTCTTCTGGTATTGGCTGAGCGCGTAGTATGGTCGTCGTCAACTTTCCTTTCTTTAGGGATCTCCCCCACCTCCTCGGCAGGGATGTCTTCTGGTCTTGGCTGAGCGCGAGGGTGGTCGTCGTCTCTTCCTTCCTTCCTTCCCTGTCTCCCCCACTCGCACAGGGATTGTCTTCTGGTCTTGGATTTGAGCGCGAGTGGTCGTCGTCCCTTTCCTTCTTCATTTCTGTCTCCCTCGTCGGCAGGGATGTCTTCTGGTATTGCTGAGCACGAGTGGGTCGTCGTTCCCTTCCTTCCTCTCTGTCACCCCACTCGGCAGGGATGTCTTCTGGTCTTGGCTGAGCCCGAGTGGTCGTCGTCCCTTCCTTCCTTTCTGTGTTGGTCCCCCCTCGGCTGGGATGTCTTCTGGTCTTGGCTTGAGCACGAGTGGTCGTCAGTCCCTTCCTTCCTTTTGCTCTCCCTTCCTCGGCAGGGATGTCTTCTGGTCTTGGTGAGCGCGAGAGTGGTCGTCGTCCTTCCTTCATTCTTTCTGGTCTCCTCCCTCGGCAGGGATGTCTTCTGGTCTTGGCTGAGCGCGAGTGGTCGTTCGTCATCCATTCCTTCCTTTCTTGTGTCCCCCTTCTCCCTCGGCAGGGATGTCTTCTGGTCTTGGTCTGAGCGCGCGATGGTCGTCGTCCCTTCCTTCCTTTCTTCTTCCTCGTCCTATTCGGCAGGGATGTCTTCTTGTCTTGGTTGAGCGCGAGTGGTCGTCGTCCCTTCCTTCGTTTGTGTCCCACCTCCATCTCGGCAGGGATGTCTTCTGGTCTTGGCTGGAGCGCGAAGTGGTCGTTCGTCCCTTCCTTTTCCTGTCTCCCCCACCTCGCAGGGATGTCATTCTGGTTCTTGGCCTGAGCGCGAGTGGTCGTCGTCTCTTCCTTCCTTCTCTGTCTCCCCTTTCCACTCGGCCTTGGGATGTCTTCTGGGTCTTGGCTGAGGCGCGACAGTGGTCCGTCGTCTCTTCCTTCCTTTCTTTCCCTCACACTCGGCAGGGATGTGCTTATGGGTCTGGGGTCTGCTGAACGCGAGTGGTCGTCGTCCTTCCTTCGCTTCGTTTCTGTCTCTTCCCTCCTCTTCGAGCAGGGATGTCTTCTGGTCTTGGTTCAGCGCGAGGTGTCGTCGTCTCTCCCTTCCTTTAGGGTCTCTCCTCCGCTCTCGGAAGGGATGTCTTCTGGTCTTGGACTGAGCGCGAGTGGTTCGTCGTCTCTTCCTTCTTCTTTCTGGTCTCTCCCCACTCGGCAGGGATGTCTTCTGGTCTTGGCTGAGCACGATGTGGTCGTCGTCCCTTCCTTCCTATCTGTATCTCCTTTTCACTCTGCGCGGGGATGGTCTTCTGGTCTTGGCTGAGCGCGAGTGGTCGTCGTCCCTTCCCTTCCTTTCTGTCTATTCCCCACTCGGCATGGGATGTCTTCCTGGTCTTGGCTGATGCGCGAGTGGTCGTCGTCCGCGCCTTACTTCCTAATTCAGTCTCCCCTTTCCATCGGGCAGGGATGTCTTCTGGTCTTGGCTGAGCGCGAGTGTGGTCGTCGTCTTCCTTCCTTCAGGTTCTGTCTCCCCCCCCTCTCGGAAGGGATGTCTTCCGGGTCTTGGCTGAGCTCGAGTGGTCGTCGTTCCCATTCCTTCCTTTCTGTCTCCCCTTTTCTCCTCGCAGGGATGTCTTCTGGTCTTGGCTGAGCGCGAGTGGTCGGTCTCGTCCGCTTCACCTTTTCTTTCTGTCTCCCCTCCCTCTCGGCAGGGATGTCTTCTGGTCTTGGCTGTTGTGGCGCGAGTGGTCGTCGTCCCTTCCTTCCTTTTTGTCCCCTCCCTCGCTCGGCCAGGGATTGTCTTCTGGTCTTTGGCTGAGCGCGAGTGGTCGTCGTTTCGTCCTTTCTTCCTTTCTGTCTCCCACCCTGGCGGGCAGGATGTCTTTACTGGTCTTGGCGTGAGGCGAGGTGGTCGTCGTCCACTTCCTTACTTTCTGTCTCCCCCTCGGTGGGATGTATTATGGTCTTGGAGACTGAGCACGAGTGGTCGTCGTCCCTTCCTTCCTTCCTTTCTGTCTCCCCCCCTCGACAGGGATGTATTCTGGTCTTGGCGGAGCGCGAGTGGTCGTCGTCCCTTCCTTCCTTCCTTTCTGACTCCCTCCTCGGCAGGGATGTCTTCTGGTCTTGGCTGAGTCCGAGTGGTCGTCGTCCCTCCTTCCGTTCTGTCTCCCCCCTCGGCTCGTTCAGGATGTCTTCTGTAGTCTTGGCTGAGCGCGATTGTGGTCGTCGTCCCTTCCTTCCTTTCTGTCTCCCTTCGCTCTCGAGCAGGGATGTCTTTCTGGTCTTGGCTAGAGCGCGAGTGGTCGTCGTCTCTTCCTTCCTTTCTGGCTTTCCCTCCCTCGGAGGGATGTCTTCTTGGTCTTGGCTGAGAGCGCGAAGTGGTCGTCGTCCCTTCTTCGTCTTTCTGTGGTCCCCCACTCTCGCCACAGGAGTTGTCTTCTGGTCTTGGCTGAGCACGAAGTGGTCGTTTCCTTCCTTCTTTCTGTCTCCCCCCTCGGCAGGAGATGTATTTCTGGGGTCTTGGCGGAGCACTACGAGTGGTCGTCGTCACATTCTTCCTGTTCCTTCTGTCGCCCTCTCTTTCCTGGCAGGGATGTCTTCTGGTCGTTGGCTGAGCGACGAGTGGTCTGTCGTCTTCCATTCCTTTCCTTTCTGTCTCCCCCTCTCGGCCAGGATGTCTTCCTTGGATCTTGGGCTGAGCATCGATTTTGTGTGTCGTCGTCTCTTTTTCTTTCGGTCTCTCCCCTCTCTCGGCAGGGATGTCTTCTGATCTTGGCTGAGCGCGAGTTGTCGCCCCGTCCCTTCTTCCTTGTCTCCCCTTTCCACTCAGAGGGATGTGTTTTGGTCTTGGCTGAGCGCGAGTGGCCGTCGTCCCTTCCTTCCTATCTGTCTCTTCCTCCATCGGCTCAGGGATGTCTTCTGGTCTTGGCTGAACGCGAGGGTTTGTCGGGGGGTGTCCCTTCCTTTTTTCGGTCTCTCCCCCTCATGGGCAGGGATGTCTTCTGGTCTTGGCTGAGCGCGAGTTGTCGTCGTCTCTTCCTTCCTTTAGGTCTCTCCCCTCTCGGCAGGGATGTCTTCTCGTCTTGGCTGAGCGCGATTGGTCGTCTTCTCTTCCTTCCCTTAGGTCTCTCCCCTCCACTCGGCAGGGATGTCTTCTGTCTTGGCTGAGCGCGAGTGGTCGTCGTCCCTTCTTTCCTCATTGTCTCCCCTTTCCACTCGGCAGGGATGTCTTCTGGTCTTGCGCGAGTGGTCGTAGTCTCTTCTTCCTTTAGGTCTCTCCCGTCTCTGCCCCTTTCCACCGGGCAGGGATTTCTGGTCTTGGCTGAGCGCGAGTGGTCGTCGTCCCTTCTTCCTTTCTGTCTCCCCCCCCCGGCAGGGATGTCTTCTGGTCTTGGCTGAGCGCGAGTGGTCGTCGTCCCTTCCTTCCTTTCTGTCTACCATCCCTCGGCAGGGATGTCTTCTGGTCTATGCTAAGCGCGAGTGGTCGTCGTACATTCCTTCCTTTCTGTCCATCCCCCCTCGCGGCAGGGATGTCTTCTGGTCTTGGCTGAGCGCGGGGTGTCGTCGTCTCTCCCTTCCCTCCTTTCTGTCTCCCCTCGCGGCAGGGATGTCCTCTGGTCTTGGCTGAGCGCGAGTGGTCGCCGTCCCTTCCTTCCTTTCTGTCTTCACCCACAGCAGGGATGTCTTCTGGTCTTGGCTGAGCGCAAGTGGTCGTCGTCCCTTCCTTCCTTTCTGTCATCCCTCCCCGGCAGGGATGTCCTCTGGTCTTGGCTGAGCGCGAGTGGTCGTCGTCCCTTCCTTCCTTTCTGTCTCTTCCCCCTCGGCAGGGATGTCTTCTGGTCTTGGCTGAGCGCGAGTGGTCGTCGTACCTTCCTTCCTTCCTGTCTCCCTTCTCCCTCGACAGGGATGTCTTCTTGTCTTGGCTGAGCGCGAGTGGTCGTCGTCCCTTCCTTTTTTCTGTCTCCCCCCTCTGGGCAGGCATGTCTTCTTGTATTGGCGGAGCGCGAGTGGTCGTCGTCACTTCCTTCTTTCTGCCTCCCCTCCACTCGGCAGGGATGTCTTCTGGTCTTGGGTGAGCGCGAGTGGTCGTCGTCCCTTCCTTCGTTTCTGTCTCCCCTTCCTGCGCAGGGATGTATTCTGGTCTTGGCTGAGCGCGAGTGGTCGTCGTCCCTTCCTTCCCCTTCCTTTCTGTCTCTTCCGCCCACTCGGCAGGGATGTCTTCCGGTCTTGGCTGAGCGCGAGTGGTCGTCGTCACTTCATTCCTTTCTGAGTCTCCCCTCATCGGAAGGGATGTCTTCTGGTCTTGGCTGAGAGCGATTGGTCGTCGTCACTTCCTTCCTTTCTGTCTCTCCCTTCGGCAGGGATGTCTTGTGGTCTTGGCTGAGCGCGAGTGGTCGCCGTCCCTTCCTTCCTTTCTGTCTCCCCCACTCGGCTGGGAGGGATGTCTTCTGGTCTTGGCTGATCGCAAGTGGTCGTCGTCCCTTCCTTCCTGACTCTGCTCCCTCGGCAGGGATGTCTTTGGTCTTGGCTGAGCGCGAGTGGTCGCGGTCCCTTCCTTCCTTTAGGTCTTCCCCATCGGCAGGGATGTCTTCTGGTCTTGGCTGAGCGCGAGTGGTCGTGTCCCTTTGGCTGAGCGAGATTGGTCGTCCTCTGTCCCTTCCTTTCTGTCTCCCCTCTCGGCAGGGATGTCTTCCGGTCTTGGCTGAGCGCGAGTGGTCTCCGTCCCTTCCTTCCTTTCTGTCTCCCCTTTCCACTCGGCAGGGATGTCTTCTGGTCTTGGCTGAGCGCGAGTGGTCGTCGTCCCTTCCTTCCTTTCTGTCTCTTCCCTCCACTCGGCAGGGATGTCTTCTGGTCTTGGCTGAGAGCGAGTGGTCGTCGTCCCTTCCTTTCTGTCTCCCCCCCTGGGCAGGGATGTCTTCTGGTCTTGGCTGAGCGCGAGTTGTCGTCGTCTCTTCCTTCCTTTAGGTCTCTCCCCTCTCGGCAGGGATGTCTTCTGGTCTTGGCTGAGCGCGATTGGTCGTCGTCTCTTCCTTCCTTTAGGTCTCTCCCCACTCGGCAGGGATGTCTTCTGGTCTTGGCTGAGCACGAGTGGTCGTCGTCCCTTCTTTCCTTATTGTCTCTCCTTTTCACTCGGCGGGGATGTCTTCTGGTCTTGGCTGAGCGCGAGTGGTCGTCGTCCCTTCCTTTCTGTCTCCCCCACTCTCGGCAGGGATGTCTTCCGGTCTTGGCTGAGCGCGAGTGGTCGGCGTCCCTTCCTTCCTTTCTGTCTCCCCTTTCCACTCAGCAGGGATGTCTTCTGGTCTTGGCTGAGCGCGAGTGGTCGTCGTCCCTTCCTTCCTTTCTGTCTCTTCCCTCCACTCGGCAGGGATGTCTTCTGGTCTTGGCTGAGCGCGAGTGGTCGTCGTCTCTTCCTTCCTTTCTGTCTCCCCCCTCTCGGAAGGGATGTCTTCTGGTCTTGGCTGAGCGCGAGTGGTCGTCGTCCCTTCCTTCCTTTCTGTCTCCCCCCCCCTCGGCAGGGATGTCTTCTGGTCTTGGCTGAGCGCGAGTGGTCGTCGTCCCTTCCTTCCTTTCTGTCTCTTCCGTCCACTCGGCAGGGATGTCTTCTGGTCTTGGCTGAACGCGAGTGGTCGTCGTCCCTTCCTTTCTTTCTTTTTCCCTCCCCTCGGCAGGGATGTCTTCTGGTCTTGGCTGAGCGCGAGTGGTCGTCGTCTCTTCCTTCCTTTAGGTCTCTCCCGTCTCGGAAGGGATGTCTTCTGGTCTTGGCTGAGCGCGAGTGGTCTCCGTCCCTTCCTTCCTTTCTGTCTCCCCTTTCCATCGGCGGGAGGGCAGGGATGTTTTCTGGTCATGGACTGAGCGCGAGTTGTCGTCGTCCTCTTCCTTTCCCGTTCATCGGCAGGGATGTCTTCTGGTCTTGGCTGAGCGCGAGTGGTCGTCGTCCCTTCCTTTCTTTCTGTCTCTTCCGTCCACTCGGCAGGGATGTCTTCTGGTCTTGGCTCAGCGCGATTGGTCGTCGTCCCTTTCCTTTCTATCTGTCTCCCCCCTCGGCAGGGATGTCTTCTGGTCTTGGCTGAGCGCGATTGGTCGTCGTCTCTTCCTTTGTGCTGCCCCCGCATTGGGCAGGGTCTTCTGGTCTTGGCTGAGCGCGAGTGGTCGTCGTCCCTTCCTTTCTGCTCCCCCCTCTCGGCAGGGATGTCTTCTGGTCTTGGCTGAGCGCGAGTGGTCGTCGTCCCTTCCTTCCTTTCTGTCTCTTCCGTCCACTCGGCAGGGATGTCTTCCGGTCTTGGCTGAGCGCGAGTGGTCGTCGTCCCTTCTTTCCTCATTTTCTCCCATTTCCACTCGGCAGGGATGTCTTCTGGTCTTGGCTGAGCGCGAGTGGTCTCCGTCCCTTCCTTCCTTTCTGTCTCCCCTTTCCACTCGGCAGGGATGTCTTCTGGTCTTGGCTGAGCGCGAGTGGTCGTCGTCCCTTCCTTCCTTACTGTCTCCCACCTGGGCAGGGATGTCTTCTGGTCTTGGCTGAGCGCGAGTGGTCGTCGTCCCTTCCTTCCTTTCTGTCTCTTCCCTCCACTCGGCAGGGATGTCTTCTGGTCTTGGCTGAACGCGAGTGGTCGTCGTCCCTTCCTTCCTTTCTGTCTCTTCCCTCCACTTGGCAGGGATGTCTTCTGGTCTTGGCTGAGCGCGAGTTGTCGTCGTCTCTTCCTTCCTTTCTGTCTACCATCCCTGCGCAGGGATGTCTTCTGGTCTTGGCTGAGCGCAAGTGGTCGTCGTCCCTTCCTTCCTTTCTGTCTACCCCCCTCCCTGCAGGGATGTCTTCTGGTCTTGGTTCAGCGCGAGGTGTCGTCGTCTCTCCCTTCCTTCCTTTCTGTCTCCCCCCGCGGCAGGGTTGTCTTCTGGTCTTGGCTGAGCGCGAGTGTTCGCCGTCCCTTCCTTCCTTTCTGTCTCCCCCCCTCGGAAGGGATGTCTTCGGGTCTTGGCTGAGCGCGAGTGGTCGCGGTCCCTTCCTTCCTTTTTGTCTCCCCCCGCAGCAGGGATGTCTTCTGGTCTTAGCTGAGCGCAAGTGGTCGTCCTTCCCTTCCTTCCTGGGGGGTCTGTCTCCCTCCCCACTCGGCAGGGATGTCTTCTGGTCTGCCTGAGCGTGAGTGGTCGTCGTCTCTTCCTTCTTTTCTGTCTCCCCCCCCCGGCAGGGATGTCTTCTGGTCTAGGCTGAGCGCAAGTGGTCGTCGTCTCTTCCTTCCTTCCTGTCTCCCCTTCTCTTGGCTCAGCGCGAGGGATGTCTTCTGGTCTTGGCTGAGCGCGAGTGGTCGTCGTCCCTTCCTTTCTGTCTTCCCCATCGGCAGGGATGTCTTCTGGTCTTGGCTGAGAGCGAGTGGTCGTCGTCTCTTCATTCTTTTCTGTCTCCCCCCCTAGGAGGGATGTCTTCTGGTCTTGGCGGAGCGCGAGTGGTCGTCGTCCCTTCCTTCCTTCCTTTCAGTCTCCCTCCTCGGCAGGGATGTCTTCTGGTCTTGGCTGAGCACGAGTGGTCGTCGTCCCTTCTTTCCTTATTGTCTCCCCTTTCCACTCGGCAGGGATGTCTTCTGGTCTTGGCTGAGCGCGAGTGGCCGTCGTCCCTTCCTTCCTATCTGTCTCTTCCCTCCACTCGGCAGGGATGTCTTCTTGTCTTGGCTGAGCGCGAGTGGTCGTCGTCCCTTCCTTCCTTACTGTCTCCCACCTGGGCAGGGATGTCTTCTGGTCTTGGCTGAGCGCGAGTTGTCGTCGCCTCTTCCTTCCTTTAGGTCTCTCCCCTCTCGGAAGGGATGTCTTCTGGTCTTGGCTGAGCGCGATTGGTCGTCGTCTCTTCCTTCCTTTAGGTCTCTCCCCACTCGGAAGGGATGTCTTCTGGTCTTGGCTGAGCGCGAGTGGTCGTCGTCCCTTCCTTTCTGCTCCCCCCCTCTCGGCAGGGATGTCTTCTGGTCTTGGCTGAGCGCGAGTGGTCGTCGTCCCTTCCTTCCTTTCTGTCTCCCCCCCTCTCGCCAGGGATGTCTTCTGGTCTTGGCTGAGCGCGAGTGGTCGTCGTCTCTTCTTTAATTATTGTCTCCCCTTTCCACTCGGCAGGGATGTCTTCTGGTCTTGGCTGAGCGCAAGTGGTCGTCGTCCCTTCCTTCCTTTCTGTCTCCCCCCCTCGAAAGGGATGTGTTCTGGTCCTGCCTGAGCGCGAGAGGTCGTTTTTCCTTCCTTCCTGTCCCCCCCTCCCTCGGCAGGGATGTCTTTTGTTCTTGGCTGAGCGCGAGTGGTCGCCGTCCCTTCTTTCCTTTCTGTCTACCCCCCCGGCAGGGATGTCTTCTGGTCTTGGCTGAGCGCGAGTGGTCGTCGTCCCTTCCTTTCTGTCTCCCCCCTCTCGGCAGGGATGTCTTCTGGTCTTGGCTGAGCGCGAGTGGTCGTCGTCCCTTCCTTTCTGTCTCCCCCCCTCTCGGCAGGGATGTCTTCTGGTCTTGGCTGAGCGCGAATGGTCGTCGTCCCTTCCTTCCTTTTTGTCTCCCCCCTCGGCAGGGATGTCTTCTGGTCTTGGCTGAGCGCGAGTGGTCGTCGTCCCTTCCTTCCTTTCTGTCTCTCCCCCTCAGCAGGGTTGTCTTCTGGACATGGCTGAGCGCGAGTGGTCGTCGTCTCTTCCTTCCTTTCTGTCTCCCCCCTTCGGCAAGGATGTCTTCTGGTCTTGGCTGAGCGGGATTGGTCGTCGTCTCTTCCTTCCTTTCTGTCTCCCCCTCTCGGCAGGGATGTCTTCAGTTCTTGGCTGAGCGCGAGTGGTCGTCGTCCCTTCCTTCCTTTCTGTCTCCCCCTCGGCAGGGATGTCTTGTGGTCTTGGCTGAGCGCGAGTGGTCGTCGTCCCTCCCTTTTCTGTCTGTCTCCCCCCCCTGGCAGGGATGTCTCCTGGTCTTGGCTGAGCGCGAGTGGTCGCCGTCCTTCTTCTTTTCGTCTCCCCCTCTCGGAAGGGATGTCTTCTGGTCTTGGCTGAGCGCGAGTGGTCGTCGTCTCTTCCTTCCTTTAGGTCTCTCCCGTCTCGGAAGGGATGTCTTGTGGTCTTGGCTGAGCGCGAGTGGTCGTCGTCCCTTCCTTCCTTTCTGTCACCCCCCCCCGCCGCAGGAATGTCTTCTGGTCTTGGCTGAGCGCGAGTGGTCGTCGTCCCTTCCTTCCTTTCTGTCTCCTCCCCCCCTCGGAAGGGATGTCTTGTGGTCTTGGCTGAGCGCGAGTGGTCGTCGTCCCTTCCTTCCTTTCTGTCTCCCTTCCTCGGCAGGGATGTCTTCTGGTCTTGGCTGAGCGCGAGTGGTCGTCGTCCCTTCCTTTCTGTCTCCCCCCTCGGCAGGGATGTCTTCTGGTCTTGGCTGAGTCCGAGTGGTCGTCATCCATTCCTTTCTGTTTCCCTTCTCCCTCGACAGGGATGTCTTCTTGTCTTGGCTGAGCGCGAGTGGTCGTCGTCCCTTCCTTTTTTCTGTCTCCCCCCTCGGCAGGGATGTCTTCTGGTCTTGGCTGAGCGCGAGTGGTCGTCGTCTCTTCCTTCCTTTCTGTCTCCCCTTTCCACTCGGCAGGGATGTCTTCTGGTCTTGGCTGAGCGCGAGTGGTCGTCGTCCCTTCCTTTCTGCTCCCCCCCTCTCGGCAGGGATGTCTTCTGTTCTTGGCTGATCGCGAGTGTTCGTCGGCCCTTCCTCCATTTCTGTCTCCCGCCCTACAGCAGGGATGTCTCCCGGTCTGCCTGAGCGGGAGTGGTCGTCGTCTCTTCCTTCTTTTCTGTCTCCCCCCCTCCCCCGGCAGGGATGTCTTCTGGTCTAGGCTGAGCGCAAGTGGTCGTTGTCCCTTCCTTCCTTTCTGTCTCCCCCCCCTCGGCAGGGATGTCTTCTGGTCTTGGCTGAGCGCGAGTGGTCGTCGTCCCTTCCTTCCTTTCTGTCTCCCCCCTCCCTCGGCAGGGATGTCTTCTGGTCTTGGCTGAGCGCGAGTGGTCGTCGTCCCTTCCTTCCTTCCTTTCTGTCTCCCTCCTCGGCAGGGATGTCTTCTGGTCTTGGCTGAGTCCGAGTGGTCGTCGTCCATTCCTTCCTTTCTGTCTCCCCCTCTCGCCAGGGATGTCTTCTCGTCTTGGCTGAGCGCGAGTGGTCGTCGTCTCTTCCTTCCTTTCTGTCTCCCCCCTCCCTCGACAGGGATGTCTTCTTGTCTTGGCTGAGCGCGAGTGGTCGTCGTCTCTTCCTTCCTTTCTGTCTCCCCCCTCGGCAGGGATGTCTTCTGGTCTTGGCTGAGCGCGAGTGGTCGTCGTCCCTTCCTTCCTTTCTGTCTACCGCCCCCTCCCGGCAGGGATGTCATCTGGTCTTGGCTGAGCGCGAGTGGTCGTCGTCTCTCCCTTCCTTCCTTTCTGTCTCCCCCTCGGCAGGGATGTCTTCTGGTCTTGGCTGAGCGCGAGTGGTCGTCGTCCCTTCCTTCCTTACTGTCTCCCACCTGGGCAGGGATGTCTTCTGGTCTTGGCTGAGCGCGAGTGGTCGTCGTCCCTTCTTTCCTTATTGTCTCTCTTTCCACTCGGCAGGGATGTCTTCTGGTCTTGGCTGAGCGCGAGTGGTCGTCGTCTCTTCCTTCCTTTAGGTTTCTCCCCTCTCGGCAGGGATGTCTTCTGGTCTTGGCTGAGCGCGAGTGGTCGTCGTCTCTTCCTTCCTTTCTGTCTCCCCCCTCGGCTGGGATGTCTTCTGGTCTTGGCTGAGCACGAGTGGTCGTCGTCTCTTCCTTCCTTTCTGTCTCCCTTCCTGCGCAGGGATGTATTCCCGTCTTGGCTGAGCGCGAGTGGTCGTCGTCCCTTCCTTCCTTTCAGTCTCCCTCCTCGGCAGGGATGTCTTCTGTTCTTGGTTGAGCGCGAGTGGTCGCCGTCTCTTCCTTCTGTCTCCCCCCTCGGCAGGGATGTCTTCTGGTCTTGGCTGAGCGCGAGTGGTCGTCGTCCTTTCTTTCCTTCCTTTCTGTCTCGCCTCGGCAGGGATGTCTTCTTGTCTTGGCTGAGCGCGAGTGTTCCTCGTACATTCCTTCGTTTCTGTCTCCCCCTCGGAAGGGATGTCTTCTGGTCTTGCCTGAGCGCGAGTGGTCGTTTTTCTTCCTTCCTTCCTTTCTGTCTCCCTCCCTCGGCAGGGATGTCTTCTGGTCTTGGCTGAGCGCGAGTGGTCGTCGTCCCTTCCTTCCTTTCTGTCTACCCCCCCCTCGGAAGGGATGTCATCTGGTCTTGGCTGAGCGCGAGTGGTCGTCGTCTCTCCCTTCCTTCCTTTCTGTTTCCCCCCGCGGCAGGGAAGTCTTCTGGTCTTGGCTGAGCGCGAGCGGTCGCCGTCCCTTCCTTCCTTTCTGTCTCCCCCACTCGGAAGGGATGTGTTCTGGTCTATGCTTAGCGCGAGTGGTCGTTTTTCCTTCCTTCCTTTCTGTCTCGCCTCCCCCGGCAGGGATGTCTTCTGGTCTTGGCTGAGCGCGAGTGGTCGTCGTCCCTTCCTTCCTTTCTGTCTCCCCCCTCTGGGCAGGGATGTCTTCTGGTCTTGACTGAGCGCGAGTGGTCGTCGTCCCTTCTATACTAATTTTCTCACATTTCCACTCGGCAGGGATGTCTTCTGGTCTTGGCTGAGCGCGAGTGGTCGTCGTCCCTTCCTTCCTTTCTGTCTCCCCTCTCGGCAGGGATGTCTTCTGGTCTTGGCTGAGCGCGAGTGGCCGTCGTCCCTTCCTTTCTTTCTGTCTCCCCCCCCTCGGCAGGGATGTCTTCTGGTCTTGGCTGAGCGCGAGTGGTCGTCGTCCCTTCCTTTCTGTCTCCCCCCCTCTCGGCAGGGATGTCTTCTGGTCTTGGCTGAGCGCGAGTGGTCGTCGTCCCTTCCTTTGTGCTGCCCCCCTCATTGGCAGGGATGTCTTCTGGTCTTGGCTGAGCGCGAGTGGTCGTCGTCCCTTCCTTCCTTTCTGTCTCCCCCCCTCTCGATAGGGATGTCTTCCGGTCTTGGCTGAGCGCGAGTGGTCGTGGTCCCCTACTTCCTTTCTGTCTCACCCCTCCCTCGCGGCAGGGATGTCTTCTGGTCTTGGATGAGCGCGAGTGGTCGTCGTCCCTTATTTCCTGTCTGTTTCCCCCCTCGGCAGGGAAGTCTTCTGGTCTTGGCTGAGCGCGAGTGGTTGTCGTCCCTTCCTTCCTTCCTTTCTGTCTCCGCCCCTCTCAGCAGGGATGTCTTCTGGTCTTGGATGAGCGCGAGTGGTCGTCGTCCCTTATTTCCCGTCTGTTTCCGCCCTCGGCAGGGATGTCTTCTGGTCTTGGATGAGCGCGAGTGGTCGTCGTTCCTTATTTCCTGTCTGTTTCCCCCCTCAGCAGGGATGTCTTCTGGTCTTAGCTGAGCACGAGTGGTCGTCAACCCTTCTTTCATTATTGTCTCTTCCGTCCACTCGGCAGGGATGTCTTCTGGTCTTGGCTGAGCGCCAGTGGTCGTCGTCTCTTCCTTCCTTTAGGTCTCTCCCCTCTCGGAAGGGATGTCTTCTGGTCTTGGCTGAGCGCGAGTGGTCGTCGTCCCTTCCTTCCTTCCTTTCTGTCTCCCCCCTCGGCAGGGATGTCTTCTGGTCTTGGCTGAGCGCGAGTGGTCGTCGTCCCTTCCTTCCTTACTGTCTCCCCCTGGGCAGGGAAGTCTTCTGGTCTTGGCTGAGCGCGAGTGGTCGTCGTCCCTTCCTTCCTTTCTGTCTCTTCCCTCCACTCGGCAGGGATGTCTTCTGGTCTTGGCTGAGCGCCAGTGGTCGTCGTCTCTTCCTTCCTTTAGGTCTCTCCCCTCTCGGAAGGGATGTCTTCTGGTCTTGGCTGAGCGCGAGTGGTCGTCGTCCCTTCCTTCCTTCCTTTCTGTCTCCGCCCCTCGGCTGGGATGTCTTCTTGTCTTGGCTGAGCGCGAGTGGTCGTCGTCCCTTCCTTCCTTACTGTCTCCCCCTGGGCAGGGAAGTCTTCTGGTCTTGGCTGAGCGCGAGTGGTCGTCGTCCCTTCCTTCCTATCTGTCTCCCCCCTCTCGGGACGGATGTCTTCTGGTCTTGGCTGAGCGCGAGTGGTCGTCGTCCCTTCCTTTCTGCTCCCCCCCTCCTTGGCAGGGATGTCTTCTGGTCTTGGCTGAGCGCGAGTGGTCGTCGTCCCTTCCTTCCTTTCTGTCTCCCCCCTCTCAGCAGGGATGTCTTCTGGTCTTGGATGAGCGCGAGTGGTCGTCGTCCCTTATTTCCTGTGTGTTTCCCCCTCGGCAGGGAAGTCTTCTGGTCTTGGCTGAGCGCGAGTGGTCGTCGTCCCTTCCTTCCTTCCTTTCTGTCTCCGCCCCCCCTCGGCTGGGATGTCTTCCGGTCTTAGGTGAGCGCGAGTGGTCGTCGTCCCTTCCTTCCTTCCTTTCTGTCTCACATCCCCCCCCGGAAGATGTGTCTTCTGTTTTTGGCTGAGCGCGAGTGGTCGTCGTCCCTTCCTTCCTTTCTGTCTCCCCCCCTCTCGGCAGGGAAGTCTTCTGGTCTTGACTGAGCGCGAGTGGTCCTCGTCCCGTCTTTCCTTATTGTCTCCCTTCCACTCCGCAGGGATGTCTTGTGGTCTTGACTGAACGCAAGTGGTCGTCGTCCCTTCCTTCCTTTCTGTCTCTCCCTCCTCGGCACGGATGTCTTCTGGAATTGGCTGACCGCGAGTGGTCGTCGTCCCTTCCTTTCTTTCTGTCTCCCCCCTCTCGGAAGGGATGTCTTCTGGTCTTGGCTGAGCGCGAGTGGTCGTCGTCCCTTCCTTCCTTTCTGTCTCCCCTTTCCACTCAGCAGGGATGTCTTCTGGTCTTGGCTGAGCGCGAGTGGTCGTCGTCCCTTCCTTCCTATCTGTCCCCCCCTCTCGGCAGGGATGTCTTCTGGTCTTGGCTGAGCGCGAGTGGTCGTCGTCCCTTCCTTTCTGCTCCCCCCCTCTCGGCAGGGATGTCTTCTGGTCTTGGCTGAGCGCGATTGGTCGTCCCCTTCCTTCTGTCTCCCCCCCTCTCGATAGGGATTCTTCGGTCTTGGCTAAGCGCGGGCGTCGGTGTCGTCCCTTCTTCCTTTCTGTCTCACCCTCCCTCGCGGCAGGGATGTCTTCTGGTCTTGGATGAGCGCGAGTGGTCGTCGTCCCTTATTCCTTCTGTCCCCCCCCTCTCGGCAGGGATGTCTTCTGGTCTTGGCTGAGCGCGAGTGGTTGTCGTCCCTTCCTTCCTTCCTTTCTGTCTCCGCCCCTCTCAGCAGGGATGTCTTCTGGTCTTGGATGAGCGCGAGTGGTCGTCGTCCCTTATTTCCTGTCTGTTTCCCCCCTCGGCAGGGATGTCTTCTGGTCTTGGATGAGCGCGAGTGGTCGTCGTCCCTTATTTCCTGTCTGTTTCCCCCCTCAGCAGGGATGTCTTCTGGTCTTAGCTGAGCACGAGTGGTCGTCGTCCCTTCTTTCATTATTGTCTCTTCCGTCCACTCGGCAGGGATGTCTTCTGGTCTTGGCTGAGCGCCAGTGGTCGTCGTCTCTTCCATCTTTTAGGTCTCTCCCCTCTCGGAAGGGATGTCTTCTGGTCTTGGCTGAGCGCGAGTGGTCGTCGTCCCTTCCTTCCTTCCTTTCTGTCTGCGCCCCTCGGCTGGGATGTCTTCTTGTCTTGGCTGAGCACGAGTGGTCGTCGTCCCTCCTTCCTTTCTGTCTCCCCCCCTCGGCAGGGATGTTTTCTGGTGTTAGCTTAGCGCGAGTGGTCATCGTCCCTTCCTTCCTTTCTGTCTCCCCTCCACTCGGCAGGGATGTATTCTGGTCTTGGGTGAGCGCGAGTGGTCGTCGTCCCTTCCTTCCTTTAGGTCTCTCCCCTCTCGGAAGGGATGTCTTCTGGTCTTGGCTGAGCGCGAGTGGTCGTCGTCCCTTCCTTACTTTCTGTCTACCACCCCTCGGCAGGGATGTCTTCTTGTCTTGGCTGAGCGCGAGTGGTCGTCGTCCCTTCCTTCCTTACTGTCTCCCCCCTGGGCAGGGAAGTCTTCTGGTCTTGGCTGAGCGCGAGTGGTCGTCGTCCCTTCCTTCCTATCTGTCTCCCCCCTCTCGGGACGGATGTCTTCTGGTCTTGGCTGAGCGCGAGTGGTCGTCGTCCCTTCCTTTCTGCTCCCCCCCTCCTTGGCAGGGATGTCTTCTGGTCTTGGCTGAGCGCGAGTGGTCGTCGTCCCTTCCTTCCTTTCTGTCTCCCCCCTCTCAGCAGGGATGTCTTCTGGTCTTGGATGAGCGCGAGTGGTCGTCGTCCCTTATTTCCTGTGTGTTTCCCCCTCGGCAGGGAAGTCTTCTGGTCTTGGCTGAGCGCGAGTGGTCGTCGTCCCTTCCTTCCTTCCTTTCTGTCTCCGCCCCCGCTCGGCTGGGATGTCTTCTGGTCTTAGGTGAGCGCGAGTGGTCGTCGTCCCTTCCTTCCTTCCTTTCTGTCTCACACCCCCCCCGGAAGATGTGTCTTCTGTTTTTGGCTGAGCGCGAGTGGTCGTCGTCCCTTCCTTCCTTTCTGTCTCCCCCCCTCTCGGCAGGGAAGTCTTCTGGTCTTGACTGAGCGCGAGTGGTCCTCGTCCCGTCTTTCCTTATTGTCTCCCCTTTCCACTCCGCAGGGATGTCTTCTGGTCTTGGCTGAGCGCGAGTGGTCGTCGTCCCTTCCTTCCTTTCTGTCTCCCCTCTCGGCAGGGATGTCTTCTGGTCTTGGCTGAGCGCGAGTGGCCGTCGTCCCTTCCTTTCTTTCTGTCTCCCCCCCTCGGCAGGGATGTCTTCTGGTCTTGGCTAAGCGCGAGTGGTTGTCGTCACTTCCTTCCTTTCTGTCTCCTGCCCCCCGGCAGGGATCTGTTTTGGTCTTGGCTGAGCGCGTGTGGTCGTCGTCCCTTCCTTCCTATCTGTCCCCTTCCCCGGCGGGGATGTCTTCTGGTCTTGCCTGAACGCAAGTGGTTGTCGTCCCTTCCTTTGTGCTGCCCCCCTCATTGGCAGGGATGTCTTCTGGTCTTGGCTGAGCGCGAGTGGTCGTCGTCCCTTCCTTCCTTTCTGTCTCCCCCCCTCTCGATAGGGATGTCTTCCGGTCTTGGCTAAGCGCGAGTGGTCGTCGTCCCTTCTTCCTTTCTGTCTCACCCCTCCCTCGCGGCAGGGATGTCTTCTGGTCTTGGATGAGCGCGAGTGGTCGTCGTCCCTTATTTCCTGTCTGTTTCCCCCCTCGGCAGGGAAGTCTTCTGGTCTTGGCTGAGCGCGAGTGGTTGTCGTCCTTCCTTCCTTCCTTTCTGTCTCCGCCCCTCTCAGCAGGATGTCCTCTGGTCTTGGATGAGCGCGAGTGGTCGTCGTCCCTTATTTCCTGTCTGTTTCCGCCCTCGGCAGGGATGTCTTCTGGTCTTGGATGAGCGCGAGTGGTCGTCGTCCCTTATTTCCTGTCTGTTTCCCCCCTCAGCAGGGATGTCTTCTGGTCTTAGCTGAGCACGAGTGGTCGTCGTCCCTTCTTTCATTATTGTCTCTTCCGTCCACTCGGCAGGGATGTCTTCTGGTCTTGGCTGAGCGCCAGTGGTCGTCGTCTCTTCCTTCTTTTAGGTCTCTCCCCTCTCGGAAGGGATGTCTTCTGGTCTTGGCTGAGCGCGAGTGGTCGTCGTCCCTTCCTTCCTTCCTTTCTGTCTCCGCCCCTCGGCTGGGATGTCTTCTTGTCTTGGCTGAGCGCGAGTGGTCGTCGTCCCTTCCTTCCTTACTGTCTCCCCCTGGGCAGGGAAGTCTTCTGGTCTTGGCTGAGCGCGAGTGGTCGTCGTCCCTTCCTTCCTTTCTGTCTCTTCCCTCCACTCGGCAGGGATGTCTTCTGGTCTTGGCTGAGCGCGAGTTGTCGTCGTCTCTTCCTTCCTTTAGGTCTCTCCCCTCTCGGAAGGGATGTCTTCTGGTCTTGGCTGAGCGCGATTGGTCGTCGTCTCTTCCTTCCTTTCTGTCTCCGCCCCTCGGCTGGGATGTCTTCTTGTCTTGGCTGAGCGCGAGTGGTCGTCGTCCCTTCCTTCCTTACTGTCTCCCCCCTGGGCAGGGAAGTCTTCTGGTCTTGGCTGAGCGCGAGTGGTCGTCGTCCCTTCCTTCCTTTGTGTCTCCCCTCCGGGCATGGATGTCTTCAGTTCTTGGCAGAGCATGAGTGGTCGTCGTCACTTCCTTCCTTTCTGTCTCCCCTCCGGGCATGGATGTCTTCAGGTCTTGGATGAGCGCAAGTGGTCGTCGTCCTTATTTCCTGTGTGTTTCCCCTTGGCAGGGATGTCTTCTTGACTTGGCTGAGCGGGAGTGGTCGTCGTCCTTTCTTTCCTTTCCCTCCCCCTCTCGGCAGGGATGTCTTTTGGTCTTGGCTGAGCGCGAGTGGTCGTCGTCCCTTCATTCCTCTCTGTCTCCCCCCTCGGCAGGGATGTCTTCTGGTCTTGACTGAGCGCGAGTGGTCGTCGTCCCTTCCTTCCTTTCTGTCTCCCCCCCCCCTCGGCAGGGATGTCTTCTGGTCTTGGCTGAGCGCGAGTGGTCGTCGTCCCTTCCTTCCTTTCTGTCTCCCCCCCTCTCGGCAGGGAAGTCTTCTGGTCTTGACTGAGCGCGAGTGGTCCTCGTCCCGTCTTTCCTTATTGTCTCCCCTTTCCACTCCGCAGGGATGTCTTCTGGTCTTGGCTGAGCGCGAGTGGTCGTCGTCCCTTCCTTCTTTCTGTCTCCTCCCCTCGGCAGGGATGTCTTCTGGTCTTGGATGAGCGCAAGTGGTCGTCGTCACTTCCTTCCTCTCTGTCTCCCCTCTCGGCAGGGATGTCTTCTGGTCTTGGCTGAGCGCGAGTGGTCGTCGTCTTCCTCTGTGCTGCCCCCCCCCTCGGCAGGGATGTCTTCTGGTCTTGGCTGAGCGCGAGTGGTCGTCGTCCCTTCCTTCCTTTCTGTCTCCCCCCTCTCGATAGGGATGTCTTCCGGTCTTGGCTGAGCGCGAGTGGTCGTCGTCCCCTACTTCCTTTCTGTCTCACCCCTCTCGATAGTGATGTCTTCTGGTCTTGGCTGAGCGCGAGTGGTCGTCGTCCCTTCCTTCCTTTCTGTCTCCCCCCCGCAGGGAAGTCTTCTGGTCTTGGCTGAGCGCGAGTGGTCGTCGTCCCTTCCTTTCTGCACCCCCCTCTCGGCAGGGATGTCTTCTGGTCTTGGCTGAGCGCGAGTGGTCGTCGTCCCTTCCTCCCTTTCTGTCTCCCCCCTCTCGGCAGGGATGTCTTCTGGTCTTGGGTGAGCGCGAGTGGTCGTCGTCTCTTCCTTCCTTTCTGTCTCTTCCCTCCAATTGGCAGGGATGTCTTCTGGTCTTGGCTGAGCGCGATTGGTCGTCGTCTCTTCCTTCCTTTAGGTGTCCCCCCTCTTGGAAGGGATGTCTTCTGATGTTGGCTGGGCGCGAGTGGTCGTCGTCCCTTCCTTCCTTCCTTTCTGTCTCCCCTCCTCGACTGGGATGTCTTCGGGTCTTAGATGAGCGCGAGTGGTCGTCGTCCCTTCCTTCCTTCCTTTCTGTCTCCCCTCTCGGCAGGGATGTCTTCTGGTCTTGGCTGAGCGCGAGTGGTCGTCGTCCATTCCTTCCTTTCTGTCTCCCCCTCTCGCCAGGGATTTCTTCTCGTCTTGGCTGAGCGCGAGTGGTCGTCGTCCCTTCCTTCCTTTCTGTCTCCCCCCCGCAGGGAAGTCTTCTGGTCTTGGCTGAGCGCGAGTGGTCGTCGTCCCTTCCTTTCTGCATCCCCCCTCTCGGCAGGGATGTCTTCTGGTCTTGGCTGAGCGCAAGTGGTCGTCGTCCCTTCCTTCCTTTCTGTCTCCCCCCTCTCGGCAGGGATGTCTTCTGGTCTTGGGTGAACGCGAGTGGTCGTCGTCTCTTCCTTCCTTTCTGTCTCTTCCCTCCACTTGGCAGGGATGTCTTCTGGTGTTGGCTGGGCGCGATTGGTCGTCGTCTCTTCCTTCCTTTAGGTGTCCCCCCTCTCGGAAGGGATGTCTTCTGGTGTTGGCTGGGCGCGAGTGGTCGTCGTCCCTTCCTTCCTTCCTTTCTGTCTCACACCTCCCCCGGAAGATGTGTCTTCTGGTTTTGGCTGAGCGCGAGTGGTCGTCGTCCCTTCCTTCCTTTCTGTCTCCCCCCTCTCGGCAGGGAAGTCTTCTGGTCTTGACTGAGCGCGAGTGGTCCTCGTCCCGTCTTTCCTTATTGTCTCCCCTTTCCACTCCGCAGGGATGTCTTCTGGTCTTGGCTGAGCGCGAGTGGTCGTCGTCCCTTCCTTCCTTTCTGTCTCCCCCCTCTCGGCAGGGATGTCTTCTGGTCTTGGCTGAGCGCGAGTGGTCGTCGTCCCTTCCTTCCTTTCTGTCTCTTCCCTCCACTTGGCAGGGATGTCTTCTGGTCTTGGCTGAGCGCGAGTGGTCGACGTCCCTTCCTCCCTTTCTGTCTCCCCCCTCTCGGCAGGGATGTCTTCTGGTCTTGGCTGAACGCGAGTGGTCGTCGTCCCTTCCTTCCTTTCTGTCTCTTCCCTCCACTTGGCAGGGATGTCTTCTGGTCTTGGCTGAGCGTGAGTGGTCGTCGTCCCTTCCTTCCTATCTGTCCTCCCCTCTCGGCAGGGAAGTCTTCTGGTCTTGGCTGAGCGCGAGTGGTCGTCGTCCCTTCCTTTGTGCTGCCCCCCTCATTGGCAGGGATGTCTTCTGGTCTTGGCTGAGCGCGAGTGGTCGTCGTCCCTTCCTTCCTTTCTGTCTCCCCCCCTCTCGATAGGGATGTCTTCCGGTCTTGGCTGAGCGCGAGTGGTCGTGGTCCCCTACTTCCTTTCTGTCTCACCCCTCCCTCGGCAGGGATGTCTTCTGGTCTTGGCTGAGCGCGAGTGGTCGTCGTCCCTTCCTTCCTTTCTGTCTCCCCCCCCGCAGGGAAGTCTTCTGGTCTTGGCTGAGCGCGAGTGGTCGTCGTCCCTTCCTTTCTGCACCCCCCCTCTCGGCAGGGATGTCTTCTGGTCTTGGCTGAGCGCGAGTGGTCGTCGTCCCCTACTTCCTTTCTGTGTCCCCCATCCCTCGGCAGGGATGTCTTCTGGTCTTGGCTGAGCGCGAGTGGTCGTCGTCCCTTCCTTCCTTTCTGTCTCTTCCGTCCACTCGGCAGGGATGTCTTCTGGTCTTGGCTGAGCGCGAGTGGTCGTCGTCCCTTCCTTCCTTTCTGTCTCACCCCTCCCTCGGCAGGGATGTCTTCTGGTCTTGGCTGAGCGCGAGTGGTCGTCGTCCCTTCCTTCCTTTCTGTGACCCCCTCCCTCGGCAGGGATGTCTTCTGGTCTTGGCTGAGCGCGATTGGTCGTCGTCCCTTCCTTTCTTTTTACCTCCCCTCAGCAGGGATGTCTTCTGGTCTTGGCTGAGAGCGAGTGGTCGTCGTCCCTTCCTTTCTGTCTCCCCCCTCGAAAGGGATGTCTTCTGGTCTTGGCTGAGCGCGATTGGTCGTCGTCCCTTCCTTCCTTTCTGTCTCCCCCCTCTCGGCAGGGATGTCTTCTGGTCTTGGCTGAACGCGAGTGGTCGTCGTCCCTTCCTTCCTTTCTGTCTCTTCCCTCCACTTGGCAGGGATGTCTTCTGGTCTTGGCTGAGCGCGAGTTGTCGTCGTCTCTTCCTTCCTTTAGGTGCCCCCCTCTCGGAAGGGATGTCTTCGGGTCTTAGATGAGCGCGAGTGGTCGTCGTCCCTTCCTTCCTTCCTTTCTGTCTCCCCTCTCGGCAGGGATGTCTTCTGGTCTTGGCTGAGCGCGAGTGGTCGTCGTCCCTTCCTTCCTTCCTTTCTGTCTCACACCCCCCCCCGGAAGATGTGTCTTCTGGTTTTGGCTGAGCGCGAGTGGTCGTCGTCCCTTCCTTCCTATCTGTCCCCCCCTCTCGGCAGGGATGTCTTCTGGTCTTGGCTGAGCGCGAGTGGTCGTCGTCCCTTCCTTCCTTTCTGTCTCCCCCCTCTCGGCAGGGATGTCTTCTGGTCTTGGCTGAGCGCGAGTGGTCGTCGTCCCTTCCTTCCTTTCTGTCTCCCCCCCGCAGGGATGTCTTCTGGTCTTGGCTGAGCGCGAGTGGTCGTCGTCCCTTCCTTCCTTTCTGTCTCCCCCCTCTCGGCAGGGATGTCTTCTGGTCTTGGCTGAGCGCGAGTGGTCGTCGTCCCTTCCTTCCTTTCTGTCTCCCCCCTCTCGATAGGGATGTCTTCTGGTCTTGGCTGAGCGCGAGTGGTCGTCGTCCCTTCCTTCCTTTCTGTCTACCTCCCCTCGGCAGGGATGTCTTCTGGTCTTGGCTGAGCGCAAGTGGTCGTCGTCCCTTCCTTCCTTCCTGTCCCCCCCCGCAGGGATGTCTTCTGTTCTTGGCTGAGCGCGAGTGGTCGTCGTCCCTTCCTTCCTTCCTTCCTGTCTCCCACCTCCCTCGGAAGTGATGTCCTGTGGTTTTGGCTGAGCGCGAGTGGTCGTCGTCACTTCCTTCCTTTCTGTCTCCCCCCGCGGCAGGGATGTCTTCTGGTCTTGGCTGAGCGCGAGTGGTCGTCGTCCCTTCCTTCCTTTCTGTCCCCCCCCTCCTCGGCAGGGATGTCTTCTGGTCTTGGATGAGCGCGAGTGGTCGTCGTCCCTTCCTTCCTTTCTGTCTCCCCTCCGGGCATGGATGTCTTCAGGTCTTGGATGAGCGCAAGTGGTCGTCGTCCCTTCCTTCCTTTCTGTCTCCCCCCTTCCGGAGATGTGTCTTCTGGTCTTGGCTGAGCGCGAGTGGTCTCCGTCCCTTCCTTCCTTTCTGTCTCCCCTTTCCACTCGGCAGGGATGTCTTCTGGTCTTGGCTGAGCACGAGTGGTCGTCGTCCCTTCTTTCCTTATTGTCTCCCATTTCCACTCGGCAGGGATGTCTTCTGGTCTTGGCTGAGCGCGAGTGGTCGTCGTCTCTTCCTTCCTTTCTGTCTCTTCCCTCCACCCGGCAGGGATGTCTTCTGGTGTTGGCCGGGCGCGAGTGGTCGTCGTCCCTTCCTTCCTTCCTTTCTGTCTCCCCCCCCTCGACTGGGATGTCTTCGGGTCTTAGATGAGCGCGAGTGGTCGTCGTCCCTTCCTTCCTTCCTTTCTGTCTCCCCCCTCGGCTGGGATGTCTTCTGGTCTTAGATGACCGCGAGTGGTCATCGTCCCTTCCTTCGCTTCAGTCTCCCCCCTCCCTCGGCAGGGATGTCTTCTTGTCTTGGCTGAGCGCGAGTGGTCGTCGTCCCTTCCTTCCTTTCTGTCTCCCCCTCCCTCGGCAGGGATGTCTTCTGGTCTTGGCTGAGCGTGAGTGGTCGTCGTCCCTTCCTTCCTATCTGTCCCCCCTCTCGGCAGGGAAGTCTTCTGGTCTTGGCTGAGCGCGAGTGGTCGTTGTCCCTTCCTTTGTGCTGCCCCCCTCATTGGCAGGGATGTCTTCTGGTCTTGGCTGAGCGCGAGTGGTCGCCGTCCCTTCCTTCCTTTCTGTCTCCCCTATCGCAGCAGGGATGTCTTCCGGTCTTGGCTGAGCGCGAGTGGTCGTCGTCCATTACTTCCTTTCTGTCTCCCCCCCCCCCCGCAGGGAAGTCTTCTGGTCTTGGCTGAGCGCGAGTGGTTGTCGTCCCTTCCTTTCTGCACCCCCCCTCTCGGCAGGGATGTCTTCTGGTCTTGGCTGAGCGCGAGTGGTCGTCGTCCCTTCCTTCTTTCTGTCTCCCCCCTCTCGGCAGGGATGTCTTCTGGTCTTGGGTGAACGCGAGTGGTCGTCGTCCCTTCCTTCCTTTCTGTCTCTTCCCTCCACTTGGCAGGGATGTCTTCTGGTCTTGGCTGAGCGCGATTGGTCGTCGTCTCTTCCTTCCTTTAGGTGTCCCCCCTCTCGGAAGGGATGTCTTCTGGTGTCGGCCGGGCGCGAGTGGTCGTCGTCCCTTCCTTTCTTTCTGTCTCCCCCCCCCTCGGCAGGGATGTCTTCTGGTCTTGGCTGAGCGCGATTGGTCGTCGTCTCTTCCTTCCTTTAGGTGTCCCCCCTCTCGGAAGGGATGTCTTCTGGTGTTGGCCGGGCGCGAGTGGTCGTCGTCCCTTCCTTCCTTCCTTTCTGTCTCCCCCCCTCGACTGGGATGTCTTCGGGTCTTAGATGAGCGCGAGTGGTCGTCGTCCCTTCCTTCCTTCCTTTCTGTCTCCCCCCTCGGCTGGGATGTCTTCTGGTCTTAGATGAGCGCGAGTGGTCATCGTCCCTTCCTTCGCTTCTGTCTCCCCCCTCCCTCGGCAGG
Organism: Prostheceraeus crozeri; assembly: GCA_907163375.1. Taxonomy (NCBI): domain Eukaryota; kingdom Metazoa; phylum Platyhelminthes; order Polycladida; family Euryleptidae; genus Prostheceraeus; species Prostheceraeus crozeri. Next base: position 35,885 of record CAJQUW010016166.1, read on the forward strand.
GATGTCTTTTTTGTCTTGACTTAGCGCGAGTGGTCGTCGTCCCTTCCTTCCTTTCTGTCTCCCCCCTCCCTCGGCAGGGATGTCTTCTGGTCTTGGCTGAGCGTGAGTGGTCGTCGTCCCTTCCTTCCTATCTGTCCCCCCCTCTCGGCAGGGATGTCTTCTGGTCTTGGCTGAGCGCGAGTGGTCGTCGTCCCTTCCTTTGTGCTGCCCCCCTCATTGGCAGGGATGTCTTCTGGTCTTGGCTGAGCGCGAGTGGTCGTCGTCCCTTCCTTCCTTTCTGTCTCCCCCCTCTCGATAGGGATGTCTTCCGGTCTTGGCTGAGCGCGAGTGGTCGTCGTCCCCTACTTCCTTTCTGTCTCTCCCCTCCCTCGCGGCAGGGATGTCTTCTGGTCTTGGCTGAGCGCGAGTGGTCGTCGTCCCTTCCTTCCTTTCTGTCTCCCCCCCGCAGGGAAGTCTTCTGGTCTTGGCTGAGCGCGAGTGGTCGTCGTCCCTTCCTTTCTGCACCCCCCTCTCGGCAGGGATGTCTTCTGGTCTTGGCTGAGCGCGAGTGGTCGTCGTCCCTTCCTCCCTTTCTGTCTCCCCCCTCTCGGCAGGGATGTCTTCTGGTCTTTGGTGAACGCTAGTGGTCGTCGTCCCTTCCTTCCTTTCTGTCTCTTCCCTCCACTTGGCAGGGATGTCTTCTGGTCTTGGCTGAGCGCCAGTGGTCGTCGTCTCTTCCTTCCTTTAGGTGTCCCCCCTCTCGGAAGGGATGTCTTCTGGTGTTGGCCGGGCGCGAGTGGTCGTCGTCCCTTCCTTCCTTCCTTTCTGTCTCCCTCCTCGGCAGGGATGTCTTCGGGTCTTAGATGAGCGCGAGTGGTCGTCGTCCCTTCCTTCCTTCCTTTCTGTCTCCCCCCTCGGCTGGGATGTCTTCTGGTCTTAGATGAGCGCGAGTGGTCATCGTCCCTTCCTTCGCTTCTGTCTCCCCCCTCCCTCGGCAGGGATGTCTTCTTGTCTTGGCTGAGCGCGAGTGGTCGTCGTCCCTTCCTTCCTTTCTGTCTCCCCCCCTCTCGGCAGGGATGTCTTCTGGTCTTGGCTGAGCGCGAGTGGTCGTCGTCCCTTCCTTCCTCTCTGGCCCCGCCCTTGGCTGGGATGTCTTCTGGTCTTGGCTGAGCGCGAGTGGTCGTCGTCCCTTCCTTCCTTTCTGTCTCCCCCCTCTCGATAGGGATGTCTTCCGGTCTTGGCTGAGCGCGAGTGGTCGTCGTCCCTTCTTCCTTTCTGTCTCACCCCTCCCTCGCGGCAGGGATGTCTTCTGGTCTTGGCTGAGCGCGAGTGGTCGTCGTCCCTTCCTTCCTTTCTGTCTCCCCCCCCGCAGGGAAGTCTTCTGGTCTTGGCTGAGCGCGAGTGGTCGTCGTCCCTTCCTTTCTGCACCCCCCCTCTCGGCAGGGAAGTCTTCTGGTCTTGGCTGAGAGCGAGTGGTCGTCGTCCCTTCCTTCCTTTCTGTCTCCCCTCTCGGCAGGGATGTCTTCTTGTCTTGGCTGAGCGCGAGTGGTCGTCTGCCTGTTTCTGCGTTCCTTTTTTTAGGTTTCAGAGTGACTTTAAAATTTTAGGAATCTCTGAAAACGACAGAGTTAGAATTTTTACGAAAATGTCTCTAGCGGGCGAAAGGAATCTCGGACGAAAAAACGGAGGCCAGTAGTATAAGGTATGACATCCGGCGCTTCGCTCCGCACCGGATGTCATACCCACCTGAATTTTTTCGAATATTTTTAATGTTTTAGAAATTTTACACACTTGCAATTTTTAGCGAAAAAAAATATTACAAATATCAATTTAGCATAAAGAAGTTTATCAAGAATTTATGTAGTCTTTACACATAGACTGAAAAAATATCAAAATATTTATTAACAAATGGAAGAAACCTCAAAAATGGAAGAGACTTCAACGACGGCGAAAATGGAAGAAACTTCGAAAATATATACTTCGTTTTCACAATTAAAAACAAGTGAAATGGATATGACAAATCGGACCTTCGATTTGCACGAAGAAAAACATAAAGATAGAATCTTTATAACAGTAAGTTTAGGGGTATTCACAATTATAATAACTTCGAGTGTTTTAGTAATTCCAGTAGTTGATGCAGTTATGGATATTTCAAGTCACATAATATAACAAAGTCCTACAATATGAGAAATACAACCAATTTTTCATTTATAAACTGGGAATGCCATTCCAATTCTCTTATTCCGTCTCATAAAATAAAATGTTAATGCCTGCTACTCATACATTTTGTCAGTAGTTATAGTTGACATACCTGATTCTTGTGAAGAAAATATTTCTGAGCTAGTTTGAAGCAACTGTTGCTCTTTCTCAAAATCAGAGTAATCTTCAAGATATTTGAAGTTCTTGAAAACATAGCATACGCTTAAAGATGATGTTCGAAGTTTTGCGTTAGTTTGAGAAAGACAATATAATTTCATTAGAAATGTTACACATCTTCTAGAGAATTTAATGTTATAATCACTTTCCAATTTTTTAGTGAAGAACACCATTGATAAATGTTCCACTGCTTTCAATTTAGTTATCACAAATTCTTGGTCAACCGCTAATGATAAGGAACAAATATTGTGTACCTTTTCTTGATGGATCAAAGATTGTAGGGTCGTAACACACTGTTGAATAGTGCATGTTGCCTGATCATTTATGTCGACCCGTTGTTGGATTATTTATCCATTGAAAACAGAGTCTCTTATTATAGAAAATATCTCGTTCTTCTTGTCTTTCGTTTCTGGTTTGGTCTTCTTTTGAAAATAGAATTCGTGATTAACAATAAGAGTTTTCAATATTTCTTTTTTCTCGTCCTTGATAAGTGGAAATATTTTATCACAAAATTTGATGAACTCTCGATGAATAGAAGCACTCATTATTTGTCACAGCTTCGTGTTGATTATGATGTCTTATTCAGAGATGAAAGATAAACAAATTGAAGGTGAAACGAAATTGATTGTTGCAGTAGCAGGAAGACGCACAAAATTGCAGACACAGTCAGTCTTGTAGAACACTCACAGAAAGAATGAAATTGTCAATATGTGGCATTTGTTTAGGCAAGCTAGTTGTGGCGACAGCTGTTTCTGAGAGAGAGAATCTTTATGACCTTTGCCCCAGCGAAGCGACTAAAGCATACCCGCATATGGCGCTATTGTCTGTCACAAGCCGCAGCTGCTGCCACTTCAATTCATGTTGGCAAACAATTCTTTTGATAAAATTTATGAAATAGAATTTCTTCATTTAAAATGAATGGTGAAAATCTGACTGAGTTATCTCCCAGAGCTTTTGGTCTGACTGAGTTCTAAAATTATACGGCAAGCAAACAACTACAAATTTCGACCTAAAGAAAATTGCTAATCAATTAGGGTTAAAAAATTTCCCTTGTTAATGGGAGATGAATTGCTGTTGATGAAAGATGTACCTGAAGTGAATTTTGTAACAAATCTTCACACATCAGAACAAAAAGGAGTATATTGGTCTGCGGGGAGAAAGAATATTGATAATGTAGAAAACTATTATTTCGATACATACGGACTTCACCCCTACAAATGAAGTCAAAGAATTACTTGGTAATGGAGTGTATAAAACATTTCAAATTCTAAAACCAGAACCTACTTGTTGCGGACAATCACGTACTTACGTTTTATACAAATTAAAAAAGGAGTAGCATTGCTTGATATTATGTTAGAATTGAATGAGGGAATCGAATGAGGGAATTTAATTCCCGAAACGTTAGTTCCAATGGCCAGCTAAAGGATACTTGTAATTAAAGTTCAAGCAAAGCTAAAGCTCAGTCTCTTGTAATTCATTTTCATAGAATCTACCTTTTATTTCCTCATTATCTAAATCTTTAATTTCATAAGTAATCGGATAAGTTTGATTTATTTTATAAACTTCAAATATTTCTTTAGTCCAATAACCAACAAAACCTTTCTCGAATTTATTTTTATATTCTAACTCTATCTCCAAACTTGAATATCGACTTACGTTTTTGAAAATTAGCATTATTTTCATTCTCATAATCATTTTCAAATTTCTTCTTTCTTATCAAATCTGGATCGTTAGAAGCATTCTTTGGAGTTTCTTCAATACTTGAATGAATCTTATTGTTATAATCATCAACAATTCCTGGTAATATTTTTAACCATTTCTGATTTCCTTGTTCAGTAAATTTCTTAAATAATTTACTTTTTAATGTTCTATTAAACCTTTCTATTACTACAGCTTTTCCAGCATTTTCAGTGGAATAAACAGTTTCAAATAATGGCTTAACATTTCTGTTATAAAACTCAGATCCTTTATCAAGTTCTTTGACTTTCTATTACTTTCTTTGAATATTTCTTCAAACGCATATTTAACTGTTAAACCACTTTTATTTTTTAATGGCTTCACCCAAGCGTATCTAGTATATAAATCTATAACGGTTAATGCGTATTTAAAATCAGACTCATTCGGCATATGAATAAGATCAGCACTCCAAATATCATCTTTATTAAATACTTTTACCTACAATAGATATTTCGGCTTTCTATATTCTTTATGAATTTCAGACGCCTAGGTTTCAGAGTTATGAGTTTTGTCTAAACCCTATTTAATAATTTTTTTAATAATTTACTAATTATATTTAATAAACCCTAATTATTAACAATATTTTAGCTTGTAAAGCTTTCTTAACAAACATTCTTTCAATTCTTTCTCTAAAGGAAGGATTTCGAATATTATCCAATTCTTCTGACATTTTCCTATCAGCTTCATGACGAGATTTTAGGTCATGATTTCGATAACCTAAATCGTGTCTATAAGCTGCGGCATCTACTCTATTTATTGGTTCTTCACCTGGTTTTGGATTATTATTCTCATCTAGTCTTATATCCAATCGAGTTCCTGGACCGGTATATGAATGACCAGGAAGATGTTTTTCTTTTGAATATTTACTCCAAATAAATCCAGGAAAGTTTTCTAATGTTTTTTGTATGTCACCTCCGGTGTACAGGCGTGCGGTGGGTGACCGATGGCCAGAATGTACGTTTAATAGATAATTCAATAAATCTAAATTAGCAATTTTTAATTTAATTAAATTTTCGGAATTTGTAGAACTTGTAAAATTTGTAGAATTCGTAGAACTTGTAGAATTTGTAGAATTTGCAGAAAACATTTTAAAGATAAAAAAATATTTATAACTTTATCACAATATATTTATAACATTATAACAATATATTTATAACACTATGACAATATATTTACGTAATCATACTAGGACTTAGATATATTCCAGAACCATCTTTAGTTTCTTTTATTTCTATTAAATCATCAACATCATGTAGAATGTTTTTGAGATTTCTTTTCCCTTCATCAACTAAATTTATTTTACTAATAAAATTATCTACTATTTCTTCACCCCTAGCTACTTTCTCCAACTTTATATTATGACGTTTTTGTTCTTTTAATGCTGCCTTCTCTGATTTATTTTTATTTACTGCTTGGACAATACCAGCTGTCCTACCTGCAACACTTCCTCCTGCTGCTTTACCTCCTATTATTAGTGGAATTAATGGGAGAATTCCACCATACTTTTCTTCTTGTAATTTAATATTATCTATCATTGGTTTACTTATATAATACTTTTTTTTATTAATCGTAATAGTTTTAGGGGTATTTTTGTCAACAATATTACGTAATTTTAATTCAACAGTTTTATTATTAATATTACTTTTCGCTTGCGACATTTTTAATAAAAAAATGTAAGTTACCAAAAAAATTTAATAAAATTATCGACGATGTTTTGGGCTTTAGCCGATCGGACCAAAGGTCCTTAGGTTACTAACCTATCCTAACCATCTTTCCATTAAAAATTTCAATAGAATATTTTACATCTTCTAGCAGTAAACCATAAGCCATCAATGAAGTTGTGGAATCTTTCTTTTCAATAATAATTGTTACATCACAACCATTTTTAGCAATATATTTAGATTGTGCACTTAAATCGAAACAGAAAACAGAATATAAATGTCTCCAATCTCCAGGAGTTAATTGTGGTTCACCTCCGAATTCTATACAAAGATTTCTATAAGCATCATATCCTTCCATAAATTGATTATTGGTATCATCGAATCTTAATGGACCAATAGGATATCGGGTTTCATTTAATGAAACTTGTAAACTTCAAATTGTGTTAATATGGAAAAGATTATTGTTCTTATCAAAAATTGGAGAATAATTTCTTGAAAAGTTAGTAATAAATATCTTGGAGTATTCGAAGTTCTAGTAAAATGCCAGTTAAATCATTGTTCAGAAAAAGTTACAGAACTAGCAGTACGCTTTAGAAAATTTACTGGAATTGGTTTATTAAAGTTTAATCTTTTTGCAATAGTTGATTCAACCTCTAAACAAGGAGTAATATGTTTTATCCACCATTCAAGTCTATCAATTTTTAATTATGCTTTTTTTCCAGTCTTTCCATAAAAGATTAATTCATTATTTGCTGCGCGATGAATTATTAATTTAAATTTTAATTGATATGATATTTTGTCATAATCTAAACATCCGAATAATGGAGACAATGATCAATTTACTGTCTGTTTACTTTTCTTGTTAAACTCACGTCTTTCTTTATATGCAATATTATTTGTTTTATTTAAATGATTTGCAATGTTTTTTACATCTTCCGCAATTCCTGCAGCATCTTTTCCAGCGTGAGTTAAATCATCAGCCATTATACCATCATTATTATCTGGAAACCAACCTTCGATTTCATGCTTTTTATTATTCTAACCAATTGTAACAAATCTGTAGCGGTGTCATCAATCAGCTTAAGTTGCGATGCACGCTAACAGATGGTGTACAGCTGCTGCTCTCCTTGATTTTAACACCTCTCTTTACTTCACTTTCCACTTGTAATCTCTTCGCCTTATCTTAACTACCTTCCCATCCTGTCACTTGGCGAATGTAATGCTGATGATAATATTAACACAACTATTCTGACTGCGAGACAAGACGGTGTTCTAAAAACTCTCTCCGGGCTGTTAGAGACTAGAATAATTTACTTTGGTGATTTACCTTACTACAATCATCATAGACATTACCAAAAACCTCTACAAATTGGCGCCCAACTAAAAATCATGGCCGACCCAACTCAACTCGCCGCTCTAAGTGTGAAGCTACCTTCCTTCTGGTCCTCCGACGTCAAGCTGTGGTTCTCACTCTGCGAGGCGGAATTCGACGTCTGTCGAGTTACCAAGCAGGAAACTATGTTTGGCCACATCATTCGCACACTCCCTCAAGAGATCGCCCAAGAAGTTCGCGACCTGATCGTTTCTCGACCGATGACCGATCAGTATGATGAGCTGAAGGCTGCCATCATCAAGCGAACCTCAGTCTCCGAACACAAACGGTTGCGTCAGCTACTCAGCGAGGAGCTTGGTGATCGTAAGCCTTCGCAACTCCTGCGCCGCATGCGTCACCTGCTGGGTCACCGCAACTTCGATGAAGGACTTCTGCGACAACTCTTCGTTCAGAGACTCCCCCTCCATGCTCAATCCATTCTCGCTGCCTCCAAGGACTCCATGCCACTTGAAGATGTTGCAGACATAGCTGATCGAATTCTCGACGCTCCAGTTCCTCTCCACGCCGCGGTCGCTTCAGTCAACCGCCCTGACAGTCTCAGCGACCGACTGGATCGCTTGGAGAAGACAGTGAACCGACTTGCTGAACGCATCTCCTCCTTGTGCACTACTAGGAACTCACGTGAGCGTTCTAAGTCCCGGGACCGCTCTAATCGTCCTGTTGGCGACCGTCCTGATGTGTGCTGGTACCACCGAAAATACAGCACTGCAGCTGAGAAGTGCATTAATCCCTGCAGCTACCAATCGGGAAACTCCTCGGCCCCGCAGTAGAGGTGGCGGCTGCCACGGGCCCTTCATCTCCGAGCTGCCGACTTTTTGTTTGGGACCGCTACTCTGGCACCAAGGTCCTGATCGACAGTGGTGCTGAGGTCAGTGTCCTTCCTCCTACGACTGCTGATCGTCGAAATGGCTTCCGTGGTGAACCTCTCTTCGCAGCTAATCACGCCATCATCTCAACCTTCGGCCAGCGATCGTTGACTTTGAATTTGGGACTACGACGTACCTTTCGGTGGATTTTTGTGATAGCTGATGTCACTCATCCTATCATCGGAGCTGACTTCCTCAGCCACTTCCACCTCCTGATTGACCTGAACCACCGTCGCCTTCTGGACAGCTTTACAAGCCTTTTTGTTCTTGGCACCACGGCCAACGGTGTTCAGCAGCTCAGTCCTCTTCTGACTCATCCGTCTGCGCCTGCCTCTCAATGTCCTTATTTGACTCTCCTACGCCAGTTTCCTCGATTAACGAATCACTCCCTGCATGATGACGCTGCCAAGCACAATGTGACTCACCACATCCGCACCACAGGCCCTCCAGTTTTCACTCGCCCTCGCCGTTTAGCACCGTACCGTTTGCGTTGTGCTAAAGAGGAGTTCCAGCACATGCTTGAGATGGGTATCGTTCGTCCGTCCGATAGCGCTTGGGCCTCTCCTCTGCACATGGTCACCAAGAAGTCTGGCGATGGGCGCCCTTGCGGTGACTACCGCGCTCTCAACCATGTGACTGTACCTGAGCGGTATCCAGTTCCCCACATCCAAGACTTTTCGTCCAACCTCAAAGGCAAGACTGTGTTCTCATCCATCGACTTGACTCGTGCCTATCATCAGATTCCTGTCGAACCTGATGATATTGCGAAGACTGCAGTTACAACTCCTTTCGGTCTTTTCGAGTTTACCAGGATGCCCTTCGGTCTACGCAACGCAGCACAGACATTTCAACGCTTCATCGACGAAATTTTACGTGGTTTTAACTTCGTATTTGCCTACGTTGATGACCTGCTAGTCGCTAGCTCCTCACCGGAAGAGCACCAGTACCATCTCAGAATGCTGTTTCAACGCATTGATGAGTACGGACTCATACTGAACCCGTCTAAGTGTGTTTTCGGTGTCTCATCAATTACCTTTCTCGGACACAAGATCGACTGTCATGGAATAGCGCCCGTCGAAGACAAGGTCATTGCTATCTCGAACTTTCCCCAGCCGAACTCGATAGCTGAACTCCGTCGATTCCTCGGCATGATCAATTTTTACCGCCGCTTTATCCCTCGATGTGCAAGTCTTCCACAGCCCCTAACCAATCTGCTCAAAGGCGCATCCAAGTCCGTGAGTTGGTCCTCCGAAGCTGAACAATCCTTCAACGACGCCAAACGTGCCCTCACCAGCGCTACTTGTCTGGCTTTTCCCGATCAATCTTCACAGTTGGCACTCGCCGTCGACGCGTCTAACTTCGCTGTTGGTGCGTCTCTGCAACAGTTGACAGACAGTGAACTTCAACCGCTTGCATTCTTTTCACGGAAACTATCCGACACAGAGTCCCGGTACAGCACTTTCGGCAGATAGCTGCTGGCCATCTACCTTGCAATTCGCCATTTTCGCCATTGCTTAGAAGGTCGGACCTTCACCGTACTGACTGACCATAAGCCACTCACTTACGCTGTCGCCACGTCTGCTGATCGACATTCCCCGCGAGAAGTCCGACACCTAGACTATATTTTGCAGTTTTCTTGTGACATTCGACATGTCAGCGGTAAGAATAACATTGTTGCTGATACTTTGTCACGGGTGGAAGTCTCAGCCATCACTCGTCCTTCCTGCCCTACTCATGAAGAAATCGCCAACGCTCAACGACAAGACAGCGACCTGCAAGGCTACCGCAACAAGCATGACACTGGCCTACAATTGCAAGACATACCCATTCCTTCGTCTACTCGATCAGTGACTTGTGACCTCTCTACTGGTTTACCTCGCCCCTTTATCCCAACTGTCTTGCGTAGAAGAATATTCGACGTTATTCACGGTCTCGCACATCCTGGCATCAAGCCCAGCATCAAACTGGTATCCGAGCGCTTTGTTTGGCCTGATATGAAACGCGATATCAGACAATGGACTCGCGCCTGCATTCCCTGCCAAAGGTCGAAGGTCAACCGCCATACTCGTGCTCCCATCGACACGTTTTCAGCACCGGACGCTCGCTTTCGTCACGTCCACATTGATCTTGTCGGACCGTTTGCTCCCTCCAACGGTTACACTTACATCTTAACCTGCATCGACCGTTTCACGCGATGGCCTCAAGCTATCCCTATAAAGGACATCACCGCATCAACGGTTGCACGCGCTTTCGTGGAGCGCTGGATCTCCATGTTTGGCGTTCCTGAGATCATCACAACTGATCGCGGTCGACAGTTTGAGTCTGCTTTATTTACTGACCTCACTCAACTTCTGGGATGCACTCGCATTCGAACAACGGCGTATCATCCGATGTCAAACGGGATGGTGGAGCGTCTGCATCGCCAGCTCAAAACCGCCTTCAAGTCACAACCCTCGCCGCAGCATTGGACAGACAATTTGCCTATCGTTATGCTCGGTTTGCGGTTAGCCGTCAAAACCGACATTAATTGCTCCCCAGCTGAATTGACTCTCGGCACCACATTGCGTTTACCTGGTCAATTCCTCAGCAGTGATCATTCCCAGTCACAGCCTGATGCAAACGGAACGGACGCTTGTGATTACGTCACAAAACTTCAGTCATTCATGCGAGAGCTGAAAGCCCCGTCTCCACGCCCTCAGTCCAAGCCAATTTTCTTTCCCAGCGAATTGGCAACATGCAGTCATGTTTTCATCCGACACGATGCTGTGCGCAAGCCGCTTCAACCTACGTACGACGGGCCGTATCTTATCCTCAGTCGGAGCGATAAATTTTACTGTATCTCCAAAAACAGCCGCTCAGAGACAATTTCCATCGACCGCCTCAAGCCCGCCCACTTAGATAGATCAAGTGCTGACACTCCTACTCCGACCGCGCGCTCTGGCCGGCACATACAATCTCCCGCTCGTTACGTTCCAGGATGAACATCTTTATTCTACTACGGCATCGCCTTGACTGACGTAAAGGCTGGGAGGGGAGTACTGTAGCGGTGTCATCAATCAGCCTTAGTTGCGATGCACGCTAACAGATGGTGTACAGCTGCTACTCTCCTTGATTTTAACACCTCTCTTTACTTCACTTTCCACTTGTAATCTCTTCGCCTTATCTTAATTACCTTTCCATCCTGTCACTTGGCGAATGTAATGCTGATGATAATATTAACACAACTATTCTGACTGCGAGACAAGACGGTGTTCTAAAAACTCTCTCCGGGCTGTTAGAGACTAGAATAATTTACTTTGGTGATTTACCTTACTACAATCATCATAGACATTACCAAAAACCTCTACAAATCGAAGCATTGTATCAATTACACCTGGAGAATCACTTATTGCTTATATATTTTGAGTTTCAACATCTAAACGCATTTGTGTAAACAATCTTGGAAAGAAATTATTCTCCAATGCAATATTATCGGTATCTGGTAATGGTGTTGTAAAATCAGCATCACTATATAGAGAATATTCACAGTGTAAAAAGGAATCAGGTAAAAATAAATAACTTTGTTGACTCTCAACTTCAAAGATTAAATCTCTTCCAGTATTTACTCTACTAGAAGATCCGGGATTCATAGCAATTCTTAAATAGTCATTCTTTTTTTTTGATTATAACTGACGAACGGAGGATCGTCTAATCTAAATTTACTTTCAATCAGGGAACACATTTTTATAAAAAATAATTTGACATTTTTGTTTTTTCTAAAAATAATTTTCTTAGGATTCTTTTTTAGAATATATTCTGGAATTTTGCTAAACCTCTTATTTCTTCAATTGATTTCTCCTCATGTTTACTACCAGCTGCTATGTTAGCAATTTTGTTTTTTGTTTCCTCTGAAAGTTTTTTCAATTTTTTTAGTTCTTCAGAATCATTCTTAAGTTTACGAATAGTTTCTAGTTGTTTTAATTCGTTTTGAGACTTAACAGCATTTGATATTGCACTAGCTGTACTACCTATAGCAGCTGCTCCTTTTGCAGCAGATGTAACCAAATCTTTATCATTTCTAATAACATTAACGACGCTTCCTGTATTATCACTGATACCAGAAAATATACCATCTCCTTCTTTTTGAATAGTTTCTACATTGTTAAAATGGTAAACAGATTTCATAGATGGTTCATGGGCAATTTTTTATTTGCAGCAAAATGTTTAAGATTGTGTTTATAAACTATAGGCATTTTTTAGGATTAAATTTGACTTTTGGGAAAAATATTTACGGTTATGATTAAGATTTACGTTTGTGAATGGACAACAACCGCGTGATAACTTTATTAATTTGCTTTTGCACTTTCTCTATTGCGTTAAGCAGCGTGTGATGTATTTTAATTTCTTTTCTATTAACTTGCATTTTCTGCTGATTCATCTTTAAATCCGTTTTAAGAGCCTTCAACTTAATTTTAAGAACATCTAACTGATTTTTAACGGCATCTAACTGTTCTTTATTTCCATTATACTTTTTCTTTAATTCTTTTTCTAAATTGATTTTAAGAGTTTTCATTTTATCAACTTTTTGATGAAGTGAGTTTACTTCATTTATTATTCTATTCATCTCTTTCATTTGTTGAGTAATTTTTGAACTTAATTCATCAACACTTTTCTGTAATTTAGCCTGTAACTTATTTAAATTTTTAAATTTTTTTTAGGAAGTTATTCTAATTTATTTTCTAATTGTTCTTTCAATAGTTGTATCTGATGTTTATTTTTAATGACTGCAGATTTTAACTTTATAGAAAGTAATATTAAAATTTTTGATTGTTCTGAAATTTTTTTATAAAGTTGTGCTATATTTACTTCTATCTCTCCATCCTTTTTATCAAGTTTTAATAATTTTTCGTTTAATAATTTGTCATTAAGTTTAAGCAACTTTAATTCATTCATCAGTGGAACCAAAACATCATTTACATATTTTTCTTTTAAGTCATTAATTTGTGTATCAACATATTGTTTATTCGTTAACTCTGTATTTTGTTGTGGAAGAATAGAAAGATGTAATAGGCCAGATAAAACGTCTCCAGTTTTCATGATGTAATTTTCCATTTCTGTTTCTGATTCACGATTATTCGGGATATATGCACCTCCACCAACATTTTGGTAACATCATTTTTCAACCCATTAACGACAATGGCATAAATAAAGTACACCGAAAGAGTAACATATTTTTGATCGAAACCTATGCAGTTCGGCGACAATGACGTTCAAAACAATAACTTCATTTAAAATACCACTGAACCACGTGTATTTCCTCAACATTTTTTAGTGTTTCTTTTCCCGCGGCTTTTGAAACAATATTCTACCAAAAAACATGGCGAATGAGTAAGTGTGAAATTATCTACTTTGAATATATTGCATCATCATAACTGTCGGCGAAGTAATGAATAATGATACTATTTGAATGAATATAATGGATATTTGTTTCGTAATTAGTGTATAGTGTGAATAATTGATTATAGAAAAGTGTACTTTATTTAGTACGCTGTCATTAGGGTTGGCACATTCTTCAACACATGACGAGTATAGTCCTTCCCATTATGCCAAAGTAGTTGCTATCGATTTTTGCTCGGCCTTCGACTCTGTGAGTCACTCCAACCTTCTCAATTCCCTCATGCAAAACTTTGATTGTGATCCATTTCCGCTTAAAATTATACGTAGCTTTTTTTCTAATCGCTTCCCAACGCGTTCTGGTTAATGGCATTGCTGCACCGTGGATGAAAATCAGCAGTGGTGTTCCCCAAGGTTCCATTCTCTGCCCTATCCTTTTTGTCTCCCCTATGGATGATTTCCCTCCCCTCTGCAATACCAAAGTCATTGCTTATGCTGATGATGTCGCGTTGGTCTATCTGGGTGATGAGAAGTGTCTTGACGACTGTCAGAATGTTGTTGATGAGTTTTATGGTTGGTCTAAGAACAAAAAGCTCACTATCAATCCTGACAAAACTAAATGTTTGACTGTATCTAGAAACCAGTGTACTCCAGCGATTCCGAACATTGTTATTAACGACTCTGTTATCCAAAATGTGAAGAACTTGAAAATTTTAGGCGTCGTTCTTTCTGATAATGCCAAATGGAATGAACAATTTTCGTGATTGTTTAGCAAATGCTGTTACGCCATGTCTGTTGTTAGACGTCTCGAAAGTAGCAATAATCCGAGCAATGTTATTTGGCAAGCATATTTAAGTTTTGTTTACTGCCACATCAGTTTTTGCTGGCCCGTCATCTGTGATGTTAACAAAGCGCTGTTCGATAAACTTGTACGTCTTGACCGAGTTGCCAGGAGGTTGGCTAACGTCCCTCCTAATGTGCCTAGTCTCCAGAATATGCTGGACAAATGTTGTAACAAGCTCATGCGGAAAATTTCTATGCAAAAAGACATTCATCCCTTAGCGGAGTTTTTTGACATTCGTGAACATGAAAGAAACATTCGACATACAAGAAGTCTACTACCATTACGCAGACACTCAGCGACCTATTATAACTCTTTTGTAAAATACTCGATGTATACATGACTTTGCCTTTGTGTATTTCACCTGTCCTGTCATTACCGCCATTTGTTTTGACAAAATAAAGAATTCTTCTTCTTATTATTATTATTATTATCTGGATAAGTTTCGAGATCCCAAATATATGTTGAAGCATAGTCAATTGGTTTCTTTGTTACGGTTTTATACGGAAGTGTTGTTAGATTTTCATCATTAACTGTTTTATATATAGGTTTGAAATTATTTTCAATTTCTCTAATAGCTGCGGGCATATGATTCTTGTCAATCAAACAATAGTGTCCAATTGTTGAACCTTCGTGAGAACAATTGTAATAAACATATTTATGTGTAGTTGTAATACCTCTAGGATTTAAATGACGATTGGCAGGACTATAATATTGAACACATTCTCCAAAATATTTATTGAATTGAGAAAATTTGCAGTTTGACATTACACCTGTTCTAGATGTAGATAAATAAAACCTTACATAAAAAATTATTAAACATTTCTCTCATAATTTCGTCTTGTTCTTTACTGAAACCACGTAAAAAATTATAACATTTTATAAAGCAGAAATCTTCAGAAGGAATATAACAATATTGTCCGATATATTCTTTGATTCTATATTTCATATTAATACCAGCACCTGTATGTGATCTTTGAACTAACTTCATTCCAAAATCTTCATATCTTATATTTCCTGTAAAAAACCATTCATGACTATCTGATTTCTCTTCTAGATTAGAAAACCATGTTTCAAATGATTTTTATTATAGAATATAACGTAAAAGTTTTGAATTATATTTTCACTATCTTTAATAACTTTTCTAAGTAAATTGATCATTTTACCATTTGCTAAAAGTTTACGTATATCATTTACTACATGAATAAAAGATACATTTTCATACATAATTTCATTCGGATTAAAAAGATTTACTAAATCCTCTCCCACTTCATCCTTAATTCTTTCATCTAAAAAATATCGGTAATACCAGTTTCTTTTTTATTTTCAGCTATACGTTCAAGTTTTCTATCTCGTTTTTTAAGTTTTCCAAAAATTTTTTTATTATTTACATTTCTAATATTACACGTATTTCTATTATTACTCGTATTTATAATATTACACGTATTTCTAACAAACTTCTTTAATTCATCTACATCTGTTTTAAACTCTAAATCAAAATCATCCATTTGTTTTTTAAGCAAATCAAATTCAGCAATTTGTTTTTTCATTAATTCGTGCATTCTAGCTTCTGAACCTTTAATTATTTTACAATTCATATTTTTTAAAGAAAATTATGGTTTTTATGTCAAAGAAAATTATGGCTTTGTGTCAAAGAAAATTATGATTTTTATAACAAAGAAAAATTATGATTTTTCATTAAAAGAAAAAAATTATGATTTTATTTCAAAGTCTGAAATAAATGAAGGTACATTCATTTGACGTAATGTTTTTACATCATAAATTGTGAAATGTTCTTTTTGGATTAACCACCATAAATTATAAAAAGCTAAAAATACTGGAAAACTTCTTAAACAAAGTGGGAACTCATTTGTTCTTTCATAACTTTTATATCATTTTTTATTTTATAATCTTTAACGAATTGCATATATTTACGGTGTTAATAAAATTTAACTTCTTTCTTCGAATTTAGTGGATTTGTATGATGTCTATAATCTTTTAAAACTGGTACATGTTCTATCTTATACTCAGTCCACATTTTGTATTTTTTTAGTAAAAAATTTCAATACAGGGAGAAGTTCAATACAGCGAAAAGTTCAATGCAGAAACATTATTCATTCACTAGGCAAAAATATTTTCTATAACTCTATCATGTATTTTTGCATCAATATTAATTGTAATGAAGCCATAATCTCTTGACCAAGCATTATTACACGAATATTTAAATTCATCTCTATCTCTTATACATAAATCTCTTAACAAATCACATAAATTTCTTGCATTTATTTCAAATAGTATAAATATATTTGCATTCTTTTTAATAACACTTGCGTCTAATGAATACATACTTTGTGTTGAATAAAAAACACTAGTTATTATGTCTACCTCTTGTGAAATAATTTCTCTGAACTGACTGATTTCTATCATTAACACAATCATCAAAAATTACACAATGTTTCATTCTTTTGTCTAATTTACTAGGATCTTGCATATTGCCACTATCATATATTAATTGTATCTTTATGTGTTTATTCATATTAGATTCTACTAACTGTTTATTTTTCGCTGCTTTTTCACACCACGAACTTATTTCCTCTTCATACTCCGATTTTTCATATTCTTCGAATAAGGAAGCAACTGCTGTTTTTTAAGATTATTTTCAAATCCATATTTTAAAAATTGATAAACAGGTTGTTCTGCTGTCGTTGTATCAATGATAAGATTGTTATAATCTAAAAAGTTCGGGGTAGTTAGAATTTTAAATAATAGATATGTTTTTCCACATCCTGATCTTCCGCAAATAACTGAAAAAACTTTATTGGACAGATTTCGATGATGATTGAATTTAAGTTTTTTATTTAATGGAGTCACTTCACTCATTTTTAATAAAATAATTTTATTTTTAAGAAGAAGAAAATTAAACTTCTCTAACCAAAAGATCTATCATAATCTCATCACCTCCAAAATTTATTTCTTGTCCTTTCTCATCCGAAATTCTAATGTTAATGCACTGCTGTTAATAGTTTTTCTTGTAATAGGGAAATATATTAATGTTTGTGGAATTACATTTAATCTATAACCAATGGGTACAGTAAAAGGTGGAAAACTGAATATTAAATTTGACAATTTACCATTTATATATCCACCTTCAATAATGTCACAATGTACAACAATTGAATTTATTTCAGTTATTTTAGGAATCTTCTCACCTAAATGATGACCTTGACTATAGGTTTGTTTATTAAATCCCAATAGTTTTGATAATGATCTATCATGATTAAAATCAACTTGATAATTTTCGTCTAAAGTAAGAGAAAATTTATTTACTGCTGGTTCAACTGAGAAATGTAATTGTTTCTTGTCTTTAGATGGTATACCTAAATGCCTCTTAATTTTATTTGATATTGATTCAACTTCGTAGGAATCAGGAGGAAAAGTTAGTACTTTCCACGTTTTACCTTTGTCAGTAGAATATCTAAATTGATCATTCACATCTTTGATAACATTTTGAATAGTGTTAAATGTGGAGAAACTAGTTAATGCAATTTGATAATTTTTATTTCGTTCCAAATGTAGAATGGGTTCTAAATTACAAGTGTGTGATGAAGAAGTTGTTATAATTTTCAACGTCGTACTAAATTTTGATGAACCCAAAATCTCTGTTAGATTTTTCAAATGATTATTATTAATTTTTTCTAAATCTGCTGAACACATTTTTTAGATAGAAATTTTAAATAAATATTTTTTATATAATATTTTTTTATAAAAATTAAAAACAGCATATTTCAGCTATACTCTTATTATCCTCTTCATTCATAATCTTCTTTTCTAATAGTCTTTTTAATATAGCATGAATTTCATTGAAACTAGTATTATGTCCTTCTTTTATTGCAGATATTAAAATCTCTAATCTATTTATTAATTCCTGTGGATCATCTGGCAAAAATATAGTTGTTTCTGTTTAACCATTTCCTACTTTAGGTGTCGTTGGTAATAAACTTTCTAATTGTTTATAACGTTTGAGAGTTTTTCCAGATTTAACTCTATCTAACATAGCTTATATTTTACAAGATCTTCTACGGCATATTTTTTTAAATCTGCTCCTCTTAAAAGATCAACAAAATTTCTATCTAAACTAATAGGTGATTTATCTGGTGAAAAAATTAAACTCCGTAAAGGTTGTGGAAATATTTCTTCTCCGTCAAGATAAAATCTTGCAAATAATTTTTTATCTAAAAAGAAAGTCGAATGTTCAAATAACATAGATTTTGGTAATTTTTTTCTATATTTGCTCCTAACAATCCATAATCATCTAATAATGTTTTAAGTACTGGATCTGTCATATTTACTCGTTTATCTGGATTAGTAAGTTCTTTTTCAAGAGTTTTAAATGGTTCCATAGTTTTTTTCAAAATCAGTTTTTACTTGGTCAGTTAGGTACATTTTTTCAAACATTTCCGTTTGCATACCCACTCTTGCCATTCTCTGTTGTGTATGTTTTTCTTTCATAATATTTTTTTGTTTTATTCACTCATCTAATTGTTGAATTCTTTTTTGATTATCAGCTTTAATTTTATCCATTTATTATTAAATTATCCATTTATTTATTTATTTTTTAAATATAATATTTGAATTTTGTGGTGACATTGGAATACAACAAAAACATTTTTTCAAACAAATTATTTTTTATTGCTTTGCCGTCTGACAGCTTTTCGTCTAAAATTTTTTCGTCCAAACTTTTGCTTAATAAAGTTTTTAGTTCTTCCTAAAAAATTTTATCATTTTCTTCATTAGAAATTTTACCATCCTGTTTATTCTTGTCATTAACTTGTGTCTGTAATTGAATTGATATTTTATTAGCTTCATTAGATATTTTGTCAAATTTTTCAATCTCATCTAACGTGATGACATTATCATCACATACTCTTTAGAAGTAATAATGCAGTTTATCATAAACTTCTTTAACGTGAGAATATTTTTTTTAATGATTTTCGTTTCTTAGTAATTAAAGATTTATCTAACATTGTAACAAGTGAAGTTGTAAAAACACCCGTGCCTGTTAAAGCTGTAGCAACTACTGGAATTACTAAAACACCTGAAGACATAACAATTGTTAAAGCACCTAAACTTACTGTTATAAAGATTCCAATTCCTTGTGTTACATTCTTAACTTTAGACCATCTCTTTCTTAATTTTTTATAATGTTCTAATCTTAATAATAATTGAGATTCCTTATCTTTCATATATCTAACTCTATCTTTTTTGTTTTTCTTTATCCATTTCACTTGTTTTTAATTGTGATAACGAAGGATATATTTTCGAAGTTTCTTCCCTTTTTGTCGTTTTTTCCATTTTTGAGGTTTCTTTCATTTCTGAGGTTACTTCCATTTTTTTGATAAATATTTTGATATTTTTAGACTATGTGAAAAGACTACATAAATTTTGTGAATTTTTAGACTACGTAAATTTTGTTTTGTAAAATTTCGCTGAAATCACAAGTGTGTAAAATTTGTAGAACATTGGAAAATATTCAGAAAATTCGGGAGGGTATGAAATCTGGTGCGGAGCGAAGCGAAGCGGAGCAAAGCGGAGCGAAGAGAAGCGAAGCGCAGCGCCGGATGTCAATCCCTATACTACTGAGGCCAGATTCGGATTCTACGTGAATATTTGGGTTAGGGAGGTTATTTCCAGCACAATCGGAGAAATAGAGTTCTGACCCCCCCTATGGACAGTGACTTCAATCTTGGCTTGCAGGGATCGTAGAAAGTCGTGGAATAGCTCGTTTGAAAGCTAAGAGTAAGACAAATTCACTGGACGAAACGGCTTGTCTCCATGTTTCTTCGTTTAGGTATGAGAGTGACATGTTGACTTTTGTCCATTTCCGAAAAACAACAGTTTGAATTTTACGAAAATGACTCTAGCGGGTGATTGAAGCCTCTGACGGAATAACGGAGACCAGATTTGGAATCAGCGTCAAATTTTGGATAACCAATGTCTCCCCCTCTTATCGATTGCACATTCACAGAATGTATAAGTACGAGTCCGGGAGAGGAATCTCACTAAGTTGAGAAACTGACAACAGGTAAGTCGTTTCTCTTGAGCTCCGATAGCGGACTTCTGAACTTTTATTGTTGATATCAGCTAAGGTGTCAGACTCATAGGTTAGTCAGTATAGCATGACTTACCATTTGATGATAATAGGCCGAAATCTTCAAACGGCTATAATTTTGCTTCTACAAGTTCTTTAGACTTATTTCAAAAAACATTCGACAGCTCTTGCTATACTGTAGGTGACAGACTACTTATAAACGTTAATGAGAAGTACTAAAATACTGAAAAATTTAAATTCGTGTTTAGTGATAACAATAAAAGTTTTTGAATAAAAAGCAGTCGCTTATGAGTCTCTGTGACTTGGGACGCTTCCTCTTGTAAATAACTCCACTGGTTTTCATGTCAAAATCGGGGCCCAAATACCAACACAGTGATATGACGCACGCTCTGTCCACGAGAGGTTGGATTTGTGTTTCGAGGCCTTGTAGCTGGGATAAGATCCCCTCTGAGTAATGCCTGTAACGGATTCAACAGCCTAACGCCTAGGCGACTGCTATGAAATGTTTGGTAACGTAGTCTTTCAATGCATATCAGCAAGTAGTATGCTATGAACACTTGCTATCAAATTTTTACCCTATCTTTACAGAATCATAATGACAAAGTCATTTGACGCCCGAATGTTGATTGGCAAGTGCAGTTGTGAGAAGATCGCTAGAGGGAGTGAGCTGAAAAAGCACATTAAAGAGGGGATGGTAGGCGTGCATATGAGAGAGGTGCTGTTGAGAGTGTGTGTGCATCATCGGGTGATGAGTGAGGAAGGAAATGAGGCGGTGTTTATTAGAGAACATAGTGAGTGTCCGAGTGGTAATATAGGTGTGCAGGAGTCAAGATTTGGTTTGAGGGAGAGTTGATGGAAAGGGAAAAGGTGAGGAAGGCAGTAGCAACGATTGAGGGTGCGGTGAGGGAGAAAGTGGTGGCTAAGGCGAGTGATGAGAGTACGAGTGACGAAGTTGAGTTGGGAGCGAATATCAAGAAGGTTAATGTGGATTTAGATAAGGTGATTGAAGATTTGTTTGGGGATATCAGTAATCTGGAGAGGAAGGAAGTGGGTAAGCCGATGGCAGCGTCATCGCCACGGCGGGAAGAGGGGTGTGATACGGAGGCGTTTGTGAGGTTGAAGGATCGCATGATGGGTTTGGAGAGTGTGAATAGAAAAGTCTCGAAGAAAAATGAAGAGCTGAAGGTGAAGGTTGAAGGTTATAGGGTGACGAGGGAAGAGTTGGAGAGTATGAAACAGAATGAGAAGAAGTTGATGGTGGAAAGGAGTGAGTTGATGAAGAAGGCAAGTTTGGTGTCTAGCTTGCAGGCGAGTTTGTCGAGGAAGGATGATGAGCTACAGCGGATGCGAAGCGTGGTGAAGGAGACGGAGGAGGTGAAGGTTGTAATTAAGAGGTTGGCGGATGAAGTTGAGCGATTGCATGAGCATGAGAAGTGTAGAAAAAGAAGAGTGTATTAAGTCCATCTTCCCCTCTTCGACAACAACGTGTGTGACATGCCGACCATCACCAGTGATCCCAATGTGACACAACAGTGTTATGGGGGCGACGGAGTCCGATGTCTCCATATGAATATGGACATCAACGCACAGCTTCAGGACTTCGTCCTCAACATGATCATTTTTCCATCTCATCTAATCTCATATTATTTTCCTTTCAGAGTTTTTACAGAAGTGATTCAGCCCTACCCCCATGAACTCCACAAACGGCTCTTTTAAGAGCCACGGATCAAAAAGTGATGATATCTCCATGTGGTTTGCTCTGGACAGACTTCGATCTGACTGAATCTATCACACAAGTAAAAGAAATTTAATCATGTCTTTGTCTCATAGAGGTATATAGACTATTGCCTCTGTTTCCTTTTCACTTTAGACTCCATCATGAAGACACCAAACACGCCAGTCAGCTCTCCTGACAAGCCTCGGTTGAAGCCGAGGATTTTATTTAATGAGATTTCGCAGATGAAGGAGCAACAGCGAATATACAACAATCTTGCTCGAATTGGCTCATCAGCTACCAAAGATGATTCAACAGAGTGGGGGTATATACCGCCCTCTGATAGTCGGCTGGTCGTAGAGGAGGTCGATGCCGCTGACATAGAGAGATTAAAAGTTTCTCTCAGCGGAATCGACCAAATCTAGGTATGCATTCGCATGCGAGAACGCTACAAACGGCTCTTTTAAGAGCCACATGGAGCAAGAAGTGATAGTACCTCCACGCGGTTTGCCCTGTACAGACTTCAGTCTGACTCAATCTATCACGCAAATATAAAAATATAATCATGAAGTTGTATCTGTTATCAGACAACTTTAACGTTGTATGGCACGGAGAATTTCGGTATAATTCTTTCTGTTGGTGGGCGATCTCTCTTGCGACAGCGGATGATATCGTAGTGATGAGTGTGGCAAGGGCTTGAGACGTCATTAATCCGACTTTCCAACGGTCGTCGTGGTCTCTTCGCTCAACGTAGAACTTTGAACGCCAATCGGTTGAGTCTTAGCTATCTGCCGCAGGTTACCTTTTAAATTCTCTATTGCATACGTTATCTGAGAATGAGACATGAGCTCTCTTAAGAACTGCCTCTGTCATTGCGGCTAAATGATGAAGGGATGAAACGGGATGGCACTCTTGCGCCACACGCAAACATATTGTCGTCATCGTGCAAAAATGGCGTAACTCAAAAATGCATGATTCGAGAAAATCACGAAAAACCATTTTTCTCTGAAAAAATTACATAATCAAGACAAATCAAATACCATTGTATAGAGGACAACATCACAACTTCGAATATATAACTTTTATTCCCAATGAAAGCACCTGTTCTGACAAAAAAGTTGCAAAAATGAGATACGCTATTTTCATTCTAAAAAAATCGTCGTAAATGGTATGTTACGCCATTTTCTTACTAACATTTTATTGAGTTTTCTGTTACTTTGCAGGCATTTTTGTCATAGCTTGGTGAAAATAGATGCATAAATTTTTATATGTACCGCATTATCACTATTAGGTCTAACTCATACGATGATGAAAGTCATCCCAGTAGCCATTTATAATAGAATATAATGCTTACTAATTTTAATTATCAATTAAAGTAGTCCTAATGAGGACTGATGGCGTTCTCCAATCCGCAAGTGTACAAAGGCAATGCTACTGTAACCATTGGATTAATCAGTTCTTAAAAGAACTCAATGTAGCTCTCTCGTGGCAACGAATTAAAATTGATCAGTTTTGGCCCGATATCTGGTAAAAATGGAAATCTTAAGACTTGTACTAATACCATAGATTCCAAACACTGCCGTATACACGTTCAAAACAGACGTCTAATATACAGTACCGGCTACAGATGCTGATAGTGGAAATGGAATAAGACAATGGTAACCCTAGGTTAAGGAAATTAAAAATGGATTTTAAAAAAACAACAGGAAACCGATGAATAAAAATTGGAAAAGTGGAGGTATAATATGTAAAATACAACGATGCTACTACACCGATTATAAGTGAACTATATCTGACACTACACAAAGTGGATAATGGTAAGAGTGGATAAGTGGAAAGTGGATAATGGAGGTGAACAATGGAACTACAATGACACTCTACACGGTGGGTTTTGAGGGGTCAAAATCGATGTATCGACTCCATTCAAAATACCTTCATGAATGGGTAGCCTAGGGTCCCAGAAGTTGTAAAAACTGCATTTCAAAAAAATCGGTCGGTAGCTTTTTTTGTGGGACCATTTTTTCAAAAATTGCGTCCAATTTTTCAGATTTTTGCCCTTTGTTCGAATTATGACTATTTTTGACCCATCTTCATGCACAAGCTCTATTACAAATCCAGTATAAATTGATCAAGGAATATCAGTGTGACATATTATAGGTATGCTGTTGTGTTATTGGCCCACAAAGATGCCAAATTTTCAAAATGGCGGTCTTTTCTGCTTTTTTGCATTTTTGAAGTTCAGATTATTTATGCAAACCTACGAGTTTGCTCATATCATGTTCTTTCATTCAAGTAATGCACACGTGTCATAGTCAGACGTTTTTGTGATTTAGTCATACATGGTTGTAATATGTACATGTACATATGAGTACATGTATTTCATTAGTGTTATTGGCCTAAGTTCGCACAATGATCGAATCTTGTTTGAACAATGTAATGAATGCATTTTCTATACTCTTCGTGATTTGTATATACGTGCATGTAGTTCTACGAATATATCGACTGTGACTCGGCATTCTGTACAAAAGTAGGAAAAGTGCAGGTATAGCTAATCAAAAACAGATGTATTGGTGTACAAAAAATACGTATGCATAAATAGCGGTATATAGGCCTAACAGCTCAAATTTACAAATGCAAAGAGTTGTACTCGCAAACTGCTGGTATTAGTATCTTTTTGATTTCTTGTCTTTGGTTGTACATTCTCGTCATCGATGGTAAAAACGCTGATCATGACTTTAACAAAGCCTCCGCCTCCATCAAGAGACAATTTGATAAAAACATTGTCGTGGTCAATACCTCTCGTTGTGCACATCACATGGATAAGCTTTTGAATATGTTTGCAATACACTACAGGTCTCTCGCTCTGTTCCCCAGAATTATCAAAAAAGTCGCACGTTTTCACTTCAAATTGTTCATCGAGAAAATGAATAATATTGTACAACTTGTCTTTCAAGAATGGTTCAATTGATACTTGATTCTGCGTTGCTTTACGAATTTCTTGACCTAGCTTCAGTGTTTTGTTACGAGAAAGATTCAACTCACTTTGAATATGAGCAAGACTTTTTGAAGAAATCTCAAAGCTTGCGGTTGGTGACTGGCTTGTAGCACCCACACATTCATCATCCGATGATGTTTGGGACTGAATATCACTTAAGTTCTGTTTAAATGTATCTTTGGTACACTGATGACTCTTTCCTCTTCCGAATTCAGATAGACATTTTGCACACAGTTTCTTAGAAGTTCCAGATTCTGATGGCTGTTCATCTTTTTTCCATGGAAACGCGTTGCCTTGTTTCAAATTTGGATTTGAGGTTGACTTTGCAATTTTACAAATGTAGCAGTCACAATCAGAATCTCGAGTTCGTGATGGACTCCCAATCAACGAATTATCTGGTAATTCAATTGTGTGATCATATATGTTTCGAGAATATTCCGAAAGAATAAGACACTTTCCACAAGCTGCTGTTGGATATCGAATATCATCGGGATCAAAATGCATTAAATTTGAATGAATAGTCCCGATCTGATTTTCCGTGAGAACTCGCATTTCCTTCGATTTTCGGAGACATAGTAAACAAACTTTTTCTCTACACGCATTGTGGTTCATTCGCTCATATGGCATACTTGTCTGAATGTGTTGAAAACAACTTCTGATGTATTCAATATGCTGACTCGCATCATGCTATTGCTTGGCTGACGTCACAATACCAAAATCATCATTGAATAGCCATGATATGTGTTGCATTGAATTGAAACGAGCATCGATCGTTGATGTCTAGATGGGACATAGATATTTGTCCGACCTCAAAATAGCTGCTTTTGTCTCTCTCGGAATAGCGACAACGACAACATAGCTTCTGATTATGACATGTGTGACGAGAGAACATGATATGAGCAAACTCGTAGGTTTGTATAAATAATCTGAACTTCAAAAATGCAAAAAAGCAGAAAAGAACGCCATTTTGAAAATTTGGCATTGTTATGTGCCAATAACACAACAGCATACCTATAATATGTCACACTGATATTCCTTGATCAATTTATACTGGATTTGTAATAGAGCTTGTGCATGAAGATGGGTCAAGAATAGTCATAATTCGAACAAAGGGCAAGAATCTGAAAAATTGGCCGCCATTTTTGAAAAAATGGTCCCACAAAAAAGCTACCGACCGATTTTTTTGAAATGCAGTTTTTACAACTTCTGGGACCCTAGGCTACCCATTCATGAAGGTATTTTGAATGCAGTCGATACATCGATTTTGACCCCTCAAAACCCACCGTGTCTACTACATCGAAAGCAATGAAACTATACACACTATACCTAAGACTACACATGGAAAATACTATTTCTTCACTTGAATTTGTTATATTATCATTTGTAATTATTAAGAAATAATTAGAGAATAAAGAAGTCGTCATTAATCTGAAAGGTACATGAAAGTTTATTGAAAACTTGAAAACCATAGAATAATGATTCCTTAGGAGGTAATTATCAGAAGTCAACTAATCCACAATGTATGGTTCATAGTTTGTCATTAACCTGAATTCTACAAGTATGATATGGCTAGAGTTGCAATACCTTTAATCTCACAGCTCAATTGTTGCTTATTGATTACGCTACTTTTGTCTGCTCGTAGATAATACCTTCGGCCAAAATTTACTGTAGTTTCAAGCAACCTATACGATACACGAAGTCTATAAATTATCGCACCGAATAAAAGCGATTATTTTAACGGAATTGTGTACATGCACATGTATGATTCACCAGAAAATGTTGATGTTTCATATACACGGAACAATGAGTAAAATTACACTAACTTAAAAAGAAGCAGAATAGGAGTGCAGTATTCTATCATGAAAAGATTGAAATGTCATTAATTACATGTATCAGAGTATTCAGCAAAATGGAACACAAAGCATGGTATTTGTTGTACACTGTAGGGAAGGTTGTCATAGAAAGAATGATGATAGGGATTAATAACTTTTTTGATTTCTTGCAAGTCTTTGAATTTTCCTCGGGAGATGGGGATCAAACCAGAATATAGATCTTATAATTGAGAGGTGCTCTTTCGGTTTTTCTTTGTGGCAGAAGAGTGAAACCTGTTGAAGTATCATGGGAAAGCTAATAAAATGTATCGCCGAAGGGATCACATATATACTCTTTCAATTCTGATACGCATGAGTCACCTTTCGTATACCCTGGTCGGACGGATGCTCGTGTCTGTATTTCTTCATAAATTTTGAAGAAACTGTAGAATAAATAATTGCACTTGAAAGGAGAAGGATTCGTCTTTGCAGATGTAACCAAATTACAGTAGTCTGCAAGCACATGAAGGTCAATATTCTTTTGGAGTTTCTCTATTATTGAATGAGCAGAATCGACCTCCATCTGTGTATGTCCCTTCTCCGGGTATTTAAAAAACTGATTTTAAAAAACTGACTTCCATTGTGAAACGGAAGAAATGAGAGTGCAATTACGATTTTGAGACCCGCACCATCAATCCAAATGAATTTTGTTTTCAAGTATTTCCCACATGTGAGCTAATTATCAAGATAATCAATTCAGCAATTAGTGAAGTTGACTGCTGATAGACCGCCGTTTATTTCAGTCCAAACATAGCAATGGACATCTTGGCTAGAGTTGTTGTAGATAGTATAATCGCGTAAGTTCAAATATGTTCTAAAATACAAACAACTTGCATTCAACTTCGGGATTGTTTGGACTGCCTGAACATCAGCAGTTATAGCAATCAAGTTTCCATCGCGTGCTTTTCCATTTTCTTTGTATCTATTCGTCTCATATCTACACTGTAAATCGCTCAATACGAATCACATACGAAGGATGCATACCAAAATATTTTTTTGGTATATTTCTGTATGATCTTGGTATATATTTGTATGCTTTTCGCATGTTATTTCAAGTGTGGTATGCTTTACATACTAAAGCCATACCAGCACAATGTCAAAAGAAAGCATCAATCATGTCCAAAGTATGTTGATTTAAGGCTTTTTGTCAATAAAGATCACACTAATGCTACTACTGCTTTGTAAGTAGTGAGATAATGACATTTTATAGTCAAACTAACAATACTGAATTCGATTTTAATACATGTAAGTCCGAGGCATTTCATAAATAATCAATAAGTATTTGACCATCAACAATTATGCATTATGTAATTTTGGAACTAAGCTTATTATCAATCCAAAATAAAGACACATTATAATTCATGAACGCAAAAATAGTTATGTTTGAGATATATAAGTCAACATGGTTGCTGAAAAGTTATCGTTTTATTGAAATGATGTTTATCAATTTAGTTCAAGGAAATGAGCTAATTATGAGTCTTGTGAATGTTATAAGACAAGTTGCAAAGATGACATGCGGCTTTAACTCCACAACAAATCTAATCTAGTTAAATACCACACTTTCAAAAAGAAATATTCACGGCTGGTATTACTGGAAAAAAGTTATTTGTAAGTAGTATGTAGTATGACATATTTTTTGCCATATAACATAAAGCTATTGATACGAAAGACATACGAAACACATACCAATTTGCATCGGGTCTCGTATATAAAACATACCAAGAATTCGTATTTCAACGTAAAACATCCAATCACCGTTAGCATAGTTCGTATCGTTTATATACCAATCACATACGAAAGTAAATGGCCATTCGTATGAAAAACATACCAGATTTCTTTATATATACCAGAATCTCGTATCAAATGTTGGTTTCAAATTGTATGTAAACTTGGTATGTGTTTGTATGTAATTTTCGTATCCAGCGATTTACAGTGTAGCTACCACTGTCTTTCAATTTCAAGTGGAGTGAAAAAGCTTCATCATCAATGCTGAGGGGGGTGGTCAGTGTTCTGAAAAATGTTTCTAAGTTCGAAAATCAGGTTTTTAGAATTTTCATTTTTGCACGGGAAAGAAACTTAGAAAAATTAACGAGGTGCGGGGGGCCATTGTCCTCAAAAATGTTTCCAAGTTCGAAAATCAGGTTTTTAAATTTTCATTTTCACACAGGAAAACAACTTTGAATAATTTTCGAGGTGAGGGGGAGGTCAGTGTTCTGAAAAATGTTTCCAAGTTCAAAAATCAGGTTTCTAAAATTTTGATTTTAGCATGGGAAAACAATTTGTAATGACTTGTCTGATTATCATACTTCATAACTAGTTTGATTATCATACTTCATGACTTGTCTGGTTATCATACTTCATGACTTGTCTGGTTATCATACTTCATTACTTGTTTGACTATAATACTTCATAACTAGTTTGATTATCATACTTCATGACTTGTTTGATCATCATGCTTCACGGCTTGTTTGATTATCATACTTCATAACTAGTTTGATTATCATACTTCATGACTTCTTTGATTATCATACTTCATAACTAGTTTGATTATCATACTTCATGACTTGTCTGGTTATCATACTTCATGACTTGTCTGGT
Source organism: Prostheceraeus crozeri (assembly GCA_907163375.1). Taxonomy (NCBI): domain Eukaryota; kingdom Metazoa; phylum Platyhelminthes; order Polycladida; family Euryleptidae; genus Prostheceraeus; species Prostheceraeus crozeri. Next base: position 65,398 of record CAJQUW010016166.1, read on the forward strand.
TATCATACTTCATGACTTGTTTGATGATCATACTTCATGACTTGTTTGATTATCAACACACTTCATGGCTTGTATAATTATCATACTTCATGACTTGTTTGATTTTCATTCTTCATGACTCGTTTGATTATGATCCTTCATGACCTGTTTGATTATCAAACTTCAACGCTTGTTGGATTATCATACTTCATGACTTGTTTGATTATCAAACTTCATGACTTTTCTGGTTATCATTCTTCATGTGTTTGATCATCATGCTTCATGGCTTGTCTGATTATGATACTTCATGGCTTGTCTGATTATGATGCTTCATGGCTTGTTTCACTATGATGCTTCATGACTTGTTTGATTAGCATACTACATGACTTGTTTAATTATCATACTTAATGACTTAATTGATTATCATGCTTCACGAATTGTTTTATTTTCATTCTTCATGTGTTTGATCATCATGTTTCATGGCTTGTCTGATTATGATGCTTCATGACTTGTCTGATTATGATGCTTCATGACTCGTTTGATTATCATACTCATTGACTTGTTTGATTATCATACTCATTGACTTGTTTGATTATAATGCTTTATGATTTATGACTTGTTTGATTAGCATTCTTCATGACATGTTTGATAATCATACGTCATGACTTGTTTGATTATCATGCTTTATGATTCATGACTTGTTTGATTATCATACTTCATGACTTGTTTGATAATCATACGTCATGACTTGTTTGATAATCATACGTCATGACTTGCTTGATTATCATACTTTAAGATTCATGAATAGCTTGATTATCATACTTCATGACTTGTTTGATCATCATACTTCTTGACTTGTTTGATTATCATACTCATTGACTTGTTTGATTATCATGCTTTATGATTTATGAAATGTTTGATTAGCATTCTTCATGACATGTTTGATAATCATACGTCATGACTTGTTTATTATCATACTTTATGATTCATGACTTGTTTGATTATCATACTCCTTGACTTGTTTTATTATCATACTTTATGACTTGCTTGATTATCATCTGTCATGGCTTGTTTGATAATTATATTTCATTGCTTGTTAGACTTCATAATTTCTTTGATGGTCATACTTCACGACTTGTAAAGTACAGTGCGTTCATAAAGTCACTGTGCACCTAATAAATCATTGCATGTGCAGTACTTTGCCGCTTAGAAATAGAATTCCACGGCACTATAAAAAGTGAAGTTTCTTGTAGAGACTTCGACTTCTGTGTGATCGCAAAATATCTATTTACATACTACAAAAACATTTGAAAATGTCCACCTTGTTCACGAATGCGAATATCAATTCGACGTCTCATATTCTCAAACATTCGGTGAATTTCCTCGTGCCTGATAGCGTGAATTTGCTGACGGCTGTTTTCTCTAGACTCCTGTAGATTTCGTGATCTGCTTCCGTAAACCTCCTGCTTCACCGATAACCAACAGTAAAAGTCCAAGACATTCAAATTCGGTATCTCGGATGCCAAATCCTTCAGAGATAACTCTTGTTTGAAATATTCCACCAAAATATCGAATTGAGGAATTGACGGTCTGCGCAGTTGCTCCATCTTGCTAGAAATAAGCAGTCAAACTTTCATCGTCACTTAATTCGTCAACGAGTGAAGCAATCATTTTGTCAAATAATTTTTGCAATAATAGTTGAATATCGGCCGAAGCATTCGTATTCTTGAGATAAGAGAATGTAATGGCTTCTCAACAAATTCGTGTGGGTTTTCACTAGACCATGTTCGGGAACTCTGGCTACTGATATGCCTTGATAGATGAAACCAAGCAATATCAGAAAAGAAAGTCTTATCGAGCACATTATTTTCATTTATTCTCGGATGACTATTGACGGGAGGTATGCCATAATTTTTCGGAAAACACAACTGTGTAGTCTCTCCCCAAGCTTTATTGCCGATAAAAGTGATTTTATAAAAGAAAAGAAACACCGGACCAACGTTTCGCTCACCGTCCGAGCTTGCTCACGGTCACGCGCATAAATGGCGGGCAAGAAGTACAAATTACTTTAAATAGCAAGCACCTCAAACACAGTTCTTAATAAGTTAACTCGTGTTTTCTATTGATTTCAGGTTCCAGCATTCTAATATATCGACTTTCAGCAGTTCTAGCAAGTACAGGCGTACTGACTTGGCAAAGAATATCTAAGTGAAAGTCACTGATGGTCATAGAGATATTGCGATGTTCGGCGATTATGTGTTCGGACAGAGCACTATGGCGGTCTTTATTGTCTGTACTCCTTTTGTGTTCATGAAAACGAGATTTAATAGGACGACTGGTCTGTCCGATATACGCTTTGTTGCAAATACTACACATGAACCTATGCACGACATGTCTGAGTAATGGGAAGAAGACCGTTCCAGGACAAGACAAATTCAGAAAAATTGGTATCTTTAAAAACGACATAAATTCATGAATTTGAACCCTTTTTCAGGTTTTTAAGACCTAAATTCATAAATTTAGGCGTTTATAAAAATACCCAAATTCTCAAATTTTTCAAAATCTCAAATTTGAGATTATGACATTTTACACCCCCTTAAAATCATGACCGTTCTAGGACACCGAAAAAATCATAAAAGTTAAGAATCTCAAAATTTGAGAATTACAATTTTCACCCTTAAAATCATGACCGTTGAAGGACACTGTAAAATCAGAAAAGTCAAGAATCTCAAATTTGTGATTAAGATCATTTTTTCTCTCTTTCTCAAATCATGACCGTTCCAAGACACAACATCAGAAAAATAGATATTTTTAAAAACGTCTAAATTCATGAATTTTATCCATTTTTCAGGTTTTTAAAATATGAGATAACTAAAATTATGTGACTAAAAATATTTCTTTAAAAATGGAAGAAACAAAAGTGGAAGAAACCGCAAGAATATATCCTTCGTTATCATATGAACGTAGTTCTACTTTAATGGACATTGAAAAAATGAACAAAGAAAAACACAAAGATAGAGTACGCTATATGAAAGATAAGGAATCTCAATTATTATTAAGATTAGAGCATTATAAAGAATTAAGAAAGAGATGGTCTAATGTTAAGAATGTAACACAAGGTATTGGCATATTCTTAACAATTAGTTTAGGTGCTTTAACAATTGTTATATCTTCAGGTGTTTTAGTAATTCCAGTAGTTGCTACAGCTTTAACAGGCACGGGTGTTTTTGCAACTTCACTTGTTACAATGTTAGATCAATCTTTTATAACTAAGAAACGCAAATCATTAAAAACTAAGCATTTACATATTAAAGAAGTCTATGACAAATTGCATTACTACTTTCAAAGAGTATGTGATGATAATGTTATTACGTTAGATGAGATTGAAAAATTTGATCAAATAGCTAATGAAGTAAATCAAATATCATTTCAATTACAGTCAGAAAAAGTTGATGATAAGAATAAACAGGATGGTAAAATTTCTAGTGATGGTAAAATTTCTAATGAAGAAAATGATAAAGTTTTTTAGAAGAGCTAAAAACTTTAAGCGAAAATTTAAGCAAAACTTTATTAAACAAAACTTAAAACGAGAAAACTTTAAACGAAAAGATGTCAGACAACGAAGCAATAAAAAAATAATTTGTTAAGTAAAATGTTTTTGTTGCATTCCAATGTTACCACAAAATTCAAATATTATATTTTAAAAAATGGATAAAATTAAAGCTGATAATCAAAAAAATATATAAAAAAGTGTAAAAATATAATATAAAAATGGATAAAATTAGAGCTGATAATTTTAACAGAATTCAACAATTAGACAAGTTAATAAAACAAAGAAATATTATGAAAGAAAATCATCTTCAACATAGAATGAAAAAAGCTGGTATAGAATCTGATATGTTTGATCAATTAAAATGAACTGATGAAGTAAAAACTGATTATGAAAAACTGTCGAACCATTTAAAACTCTTGAAAAACAAATTAATATAGCGGATCCAGTACTTAAAACACTATTAGATGATTATGGTTTGTTAGAAGCAAACATAGATAAAAAATTACCAAAATCTATGGTATTTGAACATTCTACTTTCTTTTTAGATAAAAAATGATTTGCAAGATTTATACAGACATTATTAGAAGATTTATTTAGACATTTATATCCTGTTTTCTGCTTCGATTTAAGTGCACAATCTGGTTGTGATTATTATCAAGACTGGTTGTGATGTAACAATTAATATTGAAAAAAAAGATTCCACAACTTCATTGATGGCTTATGGATTATTGTTAGAAGATGTAAAATATTCTATTGAAATTCTTAATGGGAAGATGGCTAGGAAAAGTTAGTAACCTTAGGACCTTTGGTCCGATCGGCTAAAGCCGAAAACTTCGTCGATTGGTTAATTAAAATTTTTGATAACTTAAAATTTTTTCGTAACTAGAATAGATTAAAATTTTTTCATAACTTAAAATTTTTCATAACTAGAATAGATTAAAAATTCTTAACTTAAAAATTTTTCATAACTAGAATAGATTGAAATTTTTCGTGACTTAAATTTTTTTTATTAAAAATGTCGGAAGCGAAAAGTAATAATAATAAAACTGTTGAATTAAAATTACGTAACATTGTTAACAAAAATACACCTAAAACTATTACGATTAACAAAAAAAATATTACATAAGTAAACCAATGATAGAGAATATTCAATTACAAGAAGAAAATAATGGCGGGATTCTCCCATTAATTCCTCTAATAATAGGTGGCATAGCAGCTGCGGGAAGTGTCGCAGGTGAGACAGCTGGTATTGTCCAAGCAGTAAATAAAAATAAATCAGAGAATGCAGCATTAGAAGAACAAAAACGTCATAATAGAGAGCTAGAGAAAGTTGCTAGGGGTGAAGGAATAGTAGATAATTTTATTAGTAAAATAAATTTAGTTGATGAAGGAAAACGAGTTCTTAAAAATATTCTCCACATTGTTGATGATTTAATTGAAATTAAAGAAACTAAAGATGGTTCTGGAATATATCTAAGTCCTAGCATGATTAGGTAAGATTTAACCTTTAAAAATGGATTCCGGAAATTCTACAAATTCCGAAAATTTAATTAAATTAAAAATTGCTAATTTAGATTTATTGAATTATCTCTTAAAAATACATAAAACCTCAAATTGTCAGCACACCGGTCGGCTGCACAGCGGTCGGCTGCACACTGGAGGTGATATACAAAAAACATTAGAAAACTTTCCTGGATTTATTTGGAGTAAATATTCGAAAGAAAAACATCTTTCTGGTCATTCATATACCGGTCCAGGAACTCGATTAGATATAAGACTAGATGAGAATAATAATCCAAAACCAGGTGAAGAACCAATAAACAGAGTAGATGAAGCAGCTTACAGACATGATTTAGCTTATCGAAATCATGACCTAAGTTCTCGACATGTAGCTGATAAGAAGATGATTCAAGAATTCGATAGTATTCAAAATCCTACATTTAGAGAAAGAATTGAAAGAATGTTTGTTAAGAAAGCTTTACAAGCAAAAATATTATTCGGTCAGGGTATTGATCCGTCAGCAAATGAAACCTACGCGTCTGAAATTCACAAGGAATATAGAAGGCCTAAATATTTATTGTAAGTAAAAGTATTTAATAAAGATGATATTTGGAGTGCTTATCTTATTCATATGCCGAATGAAGGAGGGTTTAAGTACGCATTGACCGTTATAGATTTATATACACGATACGCTTGGGTAAAGCCTTTAAAAAACAAAAGTGGTCTGTCAGTTAAATATGCGTTTGAAGAAATATTTAAAGAAACTAACAGAAAGCCAAAAAAATTGTTTGTTGATATAGGGTCGGAATTTTATAACAGAAATGTTCAGGAACTATGTGAAACAGACGAAAGTCATCGCCAAGGCTCAGTTTATTCAACTGAAAATGCAGGAAAAGCTGTAGTAATAGAGCGATTCAATATATCATTAAAAAATAAAATTTTCAAGAAATTTACTGAGCAGGGAAATCAGAAATGGTTGAAGATATTACCAGGAGTTGTAGAAGAGTACAATAATAAAGTTCATTCAGGTATTGAAGAAACTCCAAAGAATGCTTCTGACTATCCAGATTTGATAAGAAAAAAAATATTCGAAAATAATTATTCGAATGAGAGTAATCCGAATTTGCAGAAACTTAAGCCGAAATTTAAGATTGGAGATAGAGTTAGAATATTTAAGTATAAAAATAAATTTGAAAAAGGCTTTGTTGGCTATTGGACTAAAGAAATATTTGAAGTTTGTAAAATCAATCAAACTTATCCGATTACTTACGAAATTAAAGATTTAGATAATCAGTATATCAGAGGCCGATTTTATCAAAGTGAATTGCAACGAAGTGAGCTTTAACCTTTAGGTGGCGCTTTAGCTAGCTAGCTTCGCTTGATTTTTAATTATCATTATCATTATTATTATTCAATTCTAACGTAATATCAAGAAATGGTACTCCTTTTTGTAATTTAAATAAAACATAAAGACACAATTGACCGCAATAAGTAGTTCCTGGTTTTTGAATTTGAAATGTATTATAAGTTCCATTTCCAAGTAATTCTTTGACTTCATTTGTTGGAGGCAATCCATAAGAGTCGAAGCAATAGTTCTCAGCCTCCGGGCGGTCAAAATAATAATTATCTCCGCTTATTTTTCTTTGTCCCGCTGACCAATGTACTCCTTTTTGATCTGACGCATGAAGATGTGTTATGAAATTTATAGATGGCTTATTTTTAATCAATTGTAATTCGTCTCTCATCAATATGTGAAAATTCTTTATTCCCAATTGATTTGCGATTTTCTTTAGATCAAAATTTGTAGTTGTTTGCTTTCCATATAATTTTAAGAACTCGGTAATGCTAGACATTTTATAATTAAAATAATTTCTTATAGGGACCCCTAGAAGTCAGAAGGGGGTATTGCGTTAAAAACCTGTCTCATAATGATGACTTTCCTTACTTCTTATTCGATTTTCAAATAATTATATTATAATTATTCTAACCTACATTGTTTTACATATTTCCATTTTCTTCATGAACTTCATTTGTTAATATGTTTCATCGTTAAAATGATTGTTTAAAATTGTTATAACAACTATCCCGCATATCGCCGTTTATGCGTTCTAAATTTAGAAGAAGAATTGGTTAATTGTCACTGCACTCTTATGTGCTTAAACTATTCATGACTTCACAATGGGAAGTACTTTTAATCAATACAAGAGAGGAAACGTTAAATGAATTTTGCAAATGGATTTCTAAAACTGAATTTGAAAAACAGATTTTGAAAACAGATATTGAGAACTGATTCTGAAAATAATTTACGTTGGGGTAAATTGAAATGTCAAAAGTTTACGCACGCGTAAATTGAAATGTCAAAATTTTACGGATGTGTAAATTGAAATGACAAGAGATTCCACGATAATTTTAGGGAAAGCTGTTAGATGTTTTCCGTTGCTAGAACAATAAATATCTCTCTCTCTTCAATCTCTCTCTCCCTTCAATTATCAGCCAGTGTACGGGTTCATTGAATAATTTTGAGTTTATGAGTTACAATGATCTTCTAGTTCACACAATTAGTACTTTAAATAATGTTGAGAATACAATAACGAAGAATGTCTAAGTAATAATTGCGTCTTCTTAATTTATCATAATGCTCTAATCTTAATAATAATTGAGATCCATTTCACTTGTTTTTAATTGAAATAACGAAGGATATATTCTTGCGGTTTCTTCCACTTTTGTTTCTTCCATTTTTAAAGAAATATTTTTAGTCACATAATTTTAGTTATCTCATATTTCATGAATTTAGACGTTTTTAAAATTACCAATTTTTCTGATTTACAGTGTCCTTGAACGGTCATGATTTTAAGGGGTGTAAAATGTCATGATCACAAATTTGAGATTCTTAACTTTTATGATTTTCGGTGTCCTTGAACGGTCATGATTTTCAAAGTAAAAAATGATCTTAAACACAAATTTGAGATTTTGAAAAATTTGAAAAATTGGGTATTTTTAAAAACGCCTAAATTTATGAATTTAGGTCTTCATAACCTGAAAAAATGACCAAAATTCATGAATTTAGTCGTTTTTAAAAATACCAATTTTTCAAAAAATGGTACTTTTAAATGGACTAAATTTATGAATTCAGGTCTTAAAAACCTGAAAAAGGGTTCAAATTCATGAATTTATGTCGTTTTTAAAAATACCAATTTTTCTGAATTTGTCTTGTCCTGGAACGGTCTTCTTCCCATTACTTGTCTGCTCAGACAAGTGTGGGGGGGAGTTATTTTCACAAATGTCGCACGTACAATTATTTAGATTAGCATTATATCTTAATTTGTTGCTAATGCTCTTACCAGGTTTATTAATTACACTTACAGGTAAATTGTACTTTTTTATTAGACTTTTTATTTTGCGGTTGCAACTATCACTGATGAAATCAATGTCTAAAGTAGCTTTGTTAATTTCTTTGATGTATTCATTAGTACTGTTTTTATTTTTATTATTTTCTACAACATTAGAATGATTAGTTCTAAAGCCGTTATTAGTCAGACGAATTTTCATTTTTTCTACAGATTTTATTTTAATTATTTAATTATTTTAATTTGTACTTCTTGCCCGCCATTTATGCGCGTGACCGTGAGCAAGCTCGGACGGTGAGCGAAACGTTGGTCCAGTGTTTCTTTTCTTTTATAAAATCACTTTTATCGGCAATAAAGCTTGGGGAGAGACTACACAGTTGTGTTTTCCGAAAAATTATGGCATACCTCCCGTCAATAGTCATCCGAGAATTGAAATCCATGGGACTACCTTGTAGTTCCCTTGTGTATACCAAGGCGCTGCTTAATTTGATGGTCAAGAAGTCTAAAGTCTCAACCACTATTGTTTTCCTTATGACCTGCTTAGCGTACAGAGTCATTCCTATGTTTATCGAGAACAGTGTACGCATCCCGAATTTCAATGAAATATCAGCGCCGCTTCAGCGCAAGTCGATGTCACTGAAGATGGAGATCGTGCGTGAGTGCCTGCGGGATTATCGTCAGAAGCTGGTAGTTGTGAATCGAGATGTTTCCTACGAATATTTGAACTTAACGCGGTCGAACATTCCACGCGATACTGTCAATCATATCTTGGAAAAGATCAGTGGTTCAGCCAAGCGAGAGGAAGAATTGGCATACTCTCGTCATTCAAAGAAATGGAAATGGTGGACAGGCCGACCATATCCCATCTCACAAGACTCTTACTACAGTAAAGAAAAAATTGAATTTTTCTTCGAGTTCAAGGACCTGTTTTGGTTCGGTAAGAGCAACACCTCAAACATAGGTATTAATCCTCAACTTAATTCAGTTTCCAACATCACTAATGAAACGAACATTGATATCCCTTTGGATATTCAAACGTTCTTGAGTAAAGGCCCAAGATTTCGCCTACCTCATTCTATGAATAAACGAGCGATAGAAAATAACGAATTAGTTATCGACTGTCTGTCTCAAAAACTTAGGTGGATAAATAAATTTGAGCATTCCACTAATGGTAGTACTGATCAACTGTACATTCCTTTTCCTAAAAATACTGTTAGTATGCCTCCTAAAATGTGCGAAAATAAAGAACTAGAACTTAAAATGTTTCAACGTGATGCCAAGAGAGTCATCAAGAAAGAAATTAAGTACCATAAGAATACAGATAGGTACAAAAATAATGAAAAAATGGTTAAGGCTACTAAGTCTTTCTTTGATCTGAATAACTTAGTCTCTATCCCCTCTGATAAGTCGAATCGTATAGTTATTACCGACAAACTAAATATCATTGAAAGAACCGAGGAGTTACTGGCAGTTGAGACCAGTTACAAGTTACTAGATAAATCCAAAAACAACTCTATCGAGAATCAAGCTAATTGAATGGTAAGATCCATTACTAAAAGTAACCACATAATCGATTCTCAAAAGTTATTAGTTTCAGGTAGTCAACCTGCTAAATTTCACGTTTTGATAAAAGATCATAAAGCCGTAACTGACAACGGATGCCATCTTTTGAGACCCATAGCATCTGTAAAAAATACACCAACGCAAAAATTGGACTGGCTGGCTGGCTAGCATCCTTTTAAATCAGCTGGTAAAATTTGTACCTGCACACCTAAAAAATACCGAAGATTTAATAGAAATTCTAAGATCTAATAGCTTGCACTGTCAGTCAAAAAATGAGACATTTATTTCCTTAGATGTTACTAACCTTTACGGCAATATTCCAATATCAGATGGAATTGAAATCGTGTACCAGTTTGCTGTGGAACATTGGGATAAAATTAACTGTTATGGCATCTGTGTTAACGATTTGAAAAAATCTCTTAATTTCATCTGTCATAATTACGAAGTAACTTACAATGGGAAAACCTATCTGCAAAGGATGGGATGCCCTATGGGCGCTAATTTTTCCCCACCGTTCGCTATAATAATGATGAATCACATAGAATCATTAGCACTTAAATCTCTAGCGGAAAACCATAACATTAGGCCCCAAATTTATAAAAGGTACATCGACGATATTATTATGGGACCATTCCCCAATAACAATGACCTATGCAGTCTTATTTTGAATAATTTCAACAATATAAATAAACACATACAGTTTACATTAGAATTACCTCCGAATTACCCTTGATATAAGCATTTACATGAAAGATGAGATTAACTACAAATGGTATACCAAAAGTTGCCATTCTGGAATCACTCTTCGTAATGATTGTTGGCTTCCCAATCACGTTAAGAGTAGTTTCGTTAGAAATAGTATTAATTATGTCAAAAGGCGTTGTTCCAACGTTGAGGATGAAAGTAAATCTGTAGAAAGAAAGAAAGAAGAAAGAAAGGATTTATTCACGGCATGATGCATGCAATGAAAAAATGAAAATTCGTCTGACTAATAAGTAGCTTTAGAACTAATCATTCTAATGTTGTAGAAAATAATAAAACTAAAAACAGTACTAATGAATACATCAAAGAAATTAACAAAGCTACTTTAGACATTGATTTCATCAGTGATAGTTGCAACCGCAAAATAAAAAGTCTAATAAAAAAGTACAATTTACCTGTAAGTGTAATTAATAAACCTGGTAAGAGCATTAGCAACAAATTAAGATATAATGCTAATCTAAATAATTGTACGTGCGACATTTGTGAAAATAACTCCCCCATCACTTGTCTGAGCAGGCATGTCGTGTATAGGTTCATGTGTAGTATTTGCAACAAAGCGTATATCGGACAGACCAGTCGTCCTATTAAATCTCGTTTTCATGAACACAAAAGGAGTATAGACAATAAAGACCGCCATAGTGCTCTGTCCGAACACATAATCGCCGAACATCGCAATATCTCTATGACCATCAGTGACTTTCACTTAGATATTCTTTGCCAAGTCAGTACGCCTGTACTTGCTAGAACTGCTGAAAGTCGATATATTAGAATGTTGGAACCTGAAATCAATAGAAAACACGAGTTAACTTATTAAGAACTGTGTTTGAGGTGCTTGCTATTTAAAGTAATTTGTACTTCTTGCCCGCCATTTATGCGCGTGACCGTGAGCAAGCTCGGACGGCGAGCGAAACGTTGGTCCGGTGTTTCTTTTCTTTTATAAAATCACTTTTATCGGCAATAAAGCTTGGGGAGAGACTACACAGTTGTGTTTTCCGAAAAAAAAAATTTCATTTAGATTTTCCTTGAACCAAACGCAGTACTGAAGACGCTTGTCATGATTGGCATCATTCAATTCATGTTGGCTAGAGATGCGGTGCGGATATAGGCCTATGTTCTTTCTTACAGCAGGATGAGCCGCCCCGAGAGATAGACCCACTTCTTGGGATAAGCGACGGATCGACTTGTTTGGGCAATGAGTAATGGCTTCAGAAATAACATTTTCAGGAATAACCTTTTTATCGCTTAAGATTAATGGTCGATCTGAGCGTGATGGATCGTGCACCGAGTCAGCTTTTCTGAACTCACTGATTGGACTCCAATCAACATTTCGATGAGGCAAATCAAATGCAGGAAGTCTTTCTAAAAACCCCTTCTTCACTTCATTAGTATATTCCCCATTGGCGCGAAAAACATTTTTGACCAAGAAGTTCTTCTTTCGAATTGACATCACCATGCTTAGCTTCGAAATGCAACGCACAGATCTTCACCGAGTCAGTAGCTGACAGATGTGAAGTTAAATTTAAAATACAATCATGTTGAATGACGCAAGCTACTCAATTGCGCTTCCCAAACCAGCCAGTGACTCTGTGCATGTGATAGATATCTACAATTGTAAGACTACGACTGTTTTCTTTGGCAAAACAAAGTTAGAAGAGGTGCACAGTGACTTTATGAACGCACTGCACAATAATCAAACAAGCCATGAAGTATGATAATCAAACAAGTTATGAAGTATGATAATCAAGTATGATATGTTTGGCTATGTTATTTTATCGCTTGTTTGACTATCATACGAGGGGTGTTCAAATATAAACGGGAATTTGTTATTATCTCATTACCTGAATTAGAAAGCACAATTTTGACATTAGAAATTCACTAAGCGATGTTTCAACATCCGTGATTGATTTCTGAACGCTGTTCAGCAACTATCACGTCGTCACAGCTGCGAATGCAATGAAAGAGAGCGATGAAGCATTGCTCACTTTTGTTTGTGACGATAATAATCACTTGTCAGTCAGTCACTCTCTCATTGCAGTCATGTCTGAACAAGAAGTTCCTGCCAGCATTTGTCAGCGCATCATCATTAAGTTCTTAACAGCTGAATGTGTATCGCCATCGGAGATATTCACCAGACTCCAGACACAGTTTGGAGAAGATTGTCTGTCGAAGACAAGAGTCTACAGTTGGGCCAAAGAATTCCGGGAAGGTCGTGATCGAGTTGAGAATCAGCCACATCCACGACGACCAAGGACATCAGTAACACCAGAAACCACAGAGCAGGTGGAGCAATTGATCTTGAACAATCGTCGCATCGCAGTCCGTGAAATCTCCGAAGAAGTTGGTATCAGTATTGGAAGTGCTGAACACATCATTCACCAAGAACTTGGATTCAGTAAAGTGTCTGCACGCTGGGTGCCCCGACTTCTTACGGATGAGCAAAAAGAAAAGCGTGTTGATGTCTGCCAACAGCTTCTCCGGCGCTATGAAGATGAAGGATCGCAGTTTCTCGAAGCAATCGTAACCTGTGATGAAACCTGGGTTCATCATTCAACTCCCGAGTCGAAGAGGGCGTCCATGCAGTGGAGACATCCCGACTCACCTCCTCCTCGAAAGGCGAAAACCACTGCTTCTGCAGGAAAGGTAATGGCTACAATATTCTGGGATTTCAAAGGTGTTCTGCACATTGACTTTCTTCATGGTCGCAAGACTATCAACGCGCAGTACTACTCGAGTCTCTTAACAGAAGATGTGAAACCTGCCATCAGAGGAAAGAGAAGAAAGTCGCAGTCATCCGTCATCTTCCTTCAAGACAATGCCCGGCCTCACACAGCTGCCCTTACCCGCGAGACACTGGAACAATTGAAATGGACCGTGTTGCCCCATCCTCCATACAGTCCAGACTTAGCTCCGTCTGATTATCATCTTTTTGGTCCGTTGAAAGAATTTCTCGGAGGCAAGAAATTCCAAAGTGATGCCGAAGTCCAAAGTGTTGTGCAAAACTGGATGAACCAACAACCGAAGTCCTTCTTCGAGAATGGCATCAAGTCACTCCCAGATCGATGGAGAAAATGTGTAGACATTGCTGGTGATTACATTGAGAAGTGAACTGCTGTCTTGTGAAATTTGATGCAAATAGAATGTCATCTTTTCATGCTTAATTAAATTGTTTTCAAAAATTCCCGTTCATATTTGAACACCCCTCGTACTTTACTGCTTGTTTGATTACGATGCTTGATGGCTTGTTTGATTATCATGCTTCATGACCTGCTTGATTATCACACTTCATGACTTGTCTGGTTATCATGCTTCATGACTTGTTTGATTATCATACTTCATGACTTGTCTGGTTATCATGCTTCATGACTTGTTTGATTATCATACTTCATGACTTGTTTGATTATAATACTTCATGACTTGCTTGATTATCATAATTTATGATTTCTTTGATTATTATACTTTATGATTTCTTTGATTATTATACTTTACAAGTCGTCAAGTATAACAATCAAATAAATTATGAAGTGTAATTATCAAACGAGCAATGAAATATAATAATCAAACAAGCCATGAAGGATAATAATCAAACACATGAAGTATGATAATCAAACAAGTCAAGAAGTATGATAATCAATCAAGTCATGATTCATTAAGTATGAGAATCAAACAAGCCATAAAGTATGATATTCAAACTAGTCATGAAGTATGATAATCAAAGAAGTCATAAAGTATGAAAATCAAACAAGTCATGGAGTATGATATGTTGGCTATGTTATTTTATGGCGTTTGACTATCATACTTTACTGCTTCTTTGATTACCATACTTCATGGCTGGTTGGATTATCATACTTCATGCCTTGTAGGATTATCATTCTTCATGGCTTAATATATTATTCTACTTTACAAGTCGTGAAGTATGACAACCAAAGAAATTATGAAGTGTAATAATCAAACAAGCAATGAAATATAATTATCAAACAAGCCATGATGGATGATAATAAAGCAAGTCATAAGTCATAAAGCATGATAATCAAACAAGTTATGAAGTATGATAATCAAACAAGTCATGAAGTATGATAATCAAACAAGGCATAAAGTATGATAATCAAGCAGTTCATGAATCATAAAGTATAATAATCAAACACGCCATGACGGATGATAATAAAGCAAGTCATAAGTCATAAAGCATGATAATCAAACAAGTCATGAAGTATGACAATCAAACAAGTCATGAAGTATGATAATCAAACAAGTTATGAAGTATGATAATCAAACAAGTTATGAAGTATGATAATAAAGCAAGTCAAAAAGTATGATAATCAAACAAGTCAAGGAGTATGATAATCAAACAAGTCATGGCGCATGATAGTCAAACAAGTCATGAAGTATGATAATCAAGCCGGTCATGAATCATAATGCATGATAATCAAACAAGTTTTGAAGTATAATAATCAAACTAGTCATAAAGTATGATAATCAAAAAGACATGATATGATAATAAAACTAGTTATGAAGCTTGATTATCAAAAAAGGTCATGAAGTATGATAATCAAACAAGTCATAGCGTTTGATATGTTTGGCTATGTTATTTTATGGCTTGTTTGACTATCATACTTTACTGCTTCTTTGATTACCATACTTCATGCTTTGTTTGATTATCATACTTCATGACGTGTTTGATTATAATGCTTCATGACTTGTTTGATTATCATACTTCATGACGTGTTTGATTATAATGCTTCATGACTTGTTTGATTATCATACTTCATGCTTTGTTTGATTATCATACTTCATGACGTGTTTGATTATAATGCTTCATGACTTGTTTGATTATCATACTTCATGACGTGTTTGATTATAATGCTTCATGACTTGTTTGATTATCATACTTCATGCTTTGTTTGATTATCATACTTCATGACGTGTTTGATTATAATGCTTCATGACTTGTTTGATTATCATACTTCATGACGTGTTTGATTATAATGCTTCATGACTTGTTTGATTATCATACTTCAAAGGGGCGTCGGAAGTGGGGTAGCAAGGGTAGCAGCTGCTACCCCTAAATTTGAGTAGAGGTAGCAGAGTATGTCATTTGCTACCCCTGAAATACCGATGCACAAGACATCGGAAAAGTTCCTGTAAGCAGGTAGATGAGGATTCAGGAATGCATCCTTGTCATCTATCTCGAAAATTGTCAATTCATCAGTCAAATGCAACGTTGGCAGGACTTCCAGCCTCTGATGTGAAGAGCATTGTTGAGATATTGATTACAGAGCTTGAAGGGATGAGGAGTGACTACAAGTTCAATGAAATTGAAGAAAGTGCTATGATGACGATGAAGACCACAAAGATTCAAACATCAACGCAGCTACATCAGAGACTACACGATCATCAAAACTACCTTCGAGATACACATACACTGTCGAAGCTTACGGACATCGAAGAACTGACTCATCGGATAAGAATCTGAAAGTATCTTATTTCGAAGCCATAGATCTGGTAACAGCAGAACTGAAAAGACGATTCCATCAGCCAGATTTTGAAACATTAACTAATTTCGCAAGTGCTCTTCATAGAAGAGACAAAAGTGTCAATGAGTTGAAATCAATTTTGCCTGTTCACCACACTGATTTCAATCTAGAGTCTTTAGCTGCACAGCTACGAATGCTGTCGTCTTTCTTGAAGGCGGAAAATGTGGATGATCCAACACACGCTTCAGCGTTGTGTTCATCAGAATCAAAAATTACATGTCGGGCCGAAGTGTATCGATGTGTCGACCTGGTTTTGCATTGACCAGCAGAAAGTGAAGTAGCAGTTGCCATAAATTGTACCTACATGTCACGTCAAAACCGAACCATCGGATATTTGTAAGTAGTCAAGCAGCTTTGTGACGTCTCTCAAAAATAGGTTTACAATTTTTATGATTGGGAAAATTTTGAGACACATTTGTATTTAATAGGCTGACATTGTTTATATCGTATAGGTTGACATTACTAAATGCTATGCAGTATAGTGGCGGTTGGGTACTTAGTAGTTCTTTGAATGCTCAGAATTATTTTCATCAAATGTTGCCTTAGTAAACCTACCTTTACAAAATGAAGTTAAGATAGAAATGTCAGTATAGCTGGATTAATCATTTAATTTCAGCGCATCTAACACTTTTGGAAACAGTTTTCATCGTAATATTGTCGTTCAGACGATTCATTGCCATACTCACCATACATACTCATGTTTATAAATTTGTTACATTGATTGCAGTACATGCAGCCTACACACGTGCATGTGTGTAGTTTTTATGAGTTCGAGTGAAATATACTCTTTGATTTCTTACTTTTGAGTTACATCATCCCACAAATGATACGTTTAGTGCATATGCATGCATGAGAATTATGTCACAAGTCTACTGTGCGCCCATGTGAATAAAATTAGTCTTGTTAGCCTCACTAAATCTGAAATATTCGGGCGACGGTGCTTGAATATAGGCCTACTAAAAATCGAAGGGTTGTCCATGAAAAAAAAATTTGCTACCCCTAGTAAAAAAATCGTTCCGACGCACCTCATCCTTCATGACTTGCTCGATTATCATACTTTACAGATTGTTTGATTATCATACTTTATGACTTCCTTCATTATCATAGTTTATGACTTGTTTGATTATCATACTTCATGCTTTGTTTGATTATCATACTTCATGACGTGTTTGATTATAATGCTTCATGACTTGTTTGATGATCATACTTCTTGACTTGTTTGATTATCATACTTCATGACTTGTTTGATTATCATACTTCACGCCTTGTTTGATTATCATGCTTCACGCCTTGTTTGATTATCATGCTTCATGACTTGTTTGATTATCATACTTCATGATCTGCTTGATTATCATACTTCTTGACTTGTTTGATTATCATACTTCACGCCTTGTTTGATTATCATGCTTCATGACTTGTTTGACTATCATTTTTCATGACCTGCTTGATTATCATACGTCACAGCTTGTTTGATTACGATGCTTGATGGCTTGTTTGATTATCGCACTTCGCCCTGCCCTAGTCTCTGCTGATGACCTCAGGAGTTGATGGTTAATATTTAAGTTCCAATCTTGACAATAGTTCTTTGCTTTTATTTCCTGAATAAGAATCTGTTATTTTGACACTATTCCATTCACCTGTAGGGAACGTTTGATCAGTCCTCTTAAAGATTAAATTTCTCACTTATCTTTTCATCAAAAAAAAATTTCACAACTTCATTTCATTCGGGATTAATTTGATGGGTTACGTCTGGCATCACTAATGATTTTGACATGTTGATACAGTATGAGTATGATGGATAGCAGACCTGATCGCCTTTATCTATTGGTAAGGAGAACCAGGTGCACGAGCGTTAGGATAGTTAATACCGCTAATTACTATGATAAATTGAAGCGACAATTCTGATAACCTCAGTTGGACAGAATTCACTCGCTGAGTAAGCTTGCTAAATTCTCTTTTTGTACTTCTCGATGCATGAATTATTAATTGGTATTCCGTAGCGTATTTTCAGTAGCAGTAGTTTCCCCCTGTTTAAACAATAATATGAATTGCTTAGAGGGTAGAGTACTTGATAGAGTTTAAACTAATCAACCCTATGTATTTGACCTATTGGTTAGCGTATAACGTTTTAATTCATGACCTGCTTGTTTATCATACTTCATGACCTGCTTGTTTATCATACTTCATTACTTGTTTGATTATCATATTTCTTGACTCGTTTGACTATCATTTTTCATGGTTTGTTCGATTACATACTTCACAGCCTATTTGATTGCGATGCTTGATGGCTTGTTATATTATCATACTTCATGGCTTTCTTGATTATCATACTTCATGACTTGTTTGACTATCATTTTTCATGGTTTGTTCGATTACATACTTCACAGCCTATTTGATTGCGATGCTTGATGGCTTGTTATATTATCATACTTCATGACTTATTTGATCATCATGCTTCATGGCTTGTTTGATTATCATTCTTCATGGCTTGTTTGATTGTCATACTTCATAGCCTGTTTGATTACTATGCTTCAAAGCTTGTTTGATGATTATGCTTCATGACTTGTTTGATTGTCATACTTCATAGCCTGTTTGATTACTATGCTTCAAAGCTTGTTTGATTATTATGCCTCATGGCTTGTTTGATTATCATGCTTCATGAACTGCCTAATGATCATAAGTAGTAAGTAAAACTCCACCACTGGACCGCGCAAGATGGCCGCCGTCGCTGACGTCCCCCCCTGTCAGACGAGTCGGCCGTGGTCCGCCGCCGTGTTGCTTCGAGTCTGACTTCCCCCCTCCTGTCAGACGATTTGGTCGTGGTCGGCCACCGTGTTGCTTCGAGTCTGACGTCCCCCCCCCCTCTGGCCCGACGACGTAGCGAGAGGTGGTGTGTGATGCGCTCTCCAGGTTGGCGTGGTGTGCCGGCCAGGTTGGCATGGTGTTCCGGCCAGGTTGGGAGGGTGGAATGTCTGTGTCGGAACTCACCTGAAAAAATCCTAAGTGTCAGAGTGTTTTTGTATGGACAAAATTTTGAAAATTTTCCAAAGTGCCGCATTTCGACCTGGGACCAAAGTTTGTTTCATCAAATTTCTCCGAACGGTAGGGGGGGAGGGGGGCTCAGTGAAAAGTGATGAAATTTTTTTGGTAAGGGTCCCAGATTGAAATTCGAAAGTTTTAAATTTTTCAAAATTTTCATCACACTGGAGCTCCCACACTTAGGAATTTTTTCACTTGTGGCATGTTACATGACCATGTGCTCACCCACCAACTTGCCGTGGTCACATGAGAATGGAGAGTCATATGATAGAGAATGATGAGACGAATCGTTTGCAACAAACCGCATGTCGCTACGATGAATACCTTTGGAGATAGAGCCATTTTAAGTTTTCTTCCGAGCATATATAAACCCCCGGCAACGTAAGTCTGATCACTTCATCGAAAGACGAGGTAAGCGATGGTCGTCGATCTGAGCTCCCGATATCGGGTGTTTCAAAGGACTCTATCTTTTGAAGTAGGCAAGCTATCTTCTTACTTCAAAGTTTGTATGATAGAGTTTGATAGTGTTTTACTACTGATAAAATTTTTAAAAAGTAGTATGAGTAGTAAAATGCGGAATTTTTTTAAAATTCTTAATTTTCAGTTTTTTCAAAGTTTTAACATGTAGTCTAAGGTTTTCAAGTATGCTGAGTTCAAATCTGCCATCAGATTTGAAATTTAACTAAGTCTAAGGCAGCTTTGAGGGGTTAGATCCCAGCTACTGATCACTACCTTTGACTCGGCGTTGCTGTTACCACTTCGGGGCAGTGACAATGATGTCTTCAGCTGTAAATAGCGGGTATCGGGGAAGATCTCTCACTTCCTAGTGATCACTACAAGGTCTTCGGGCTGTCGACGGGATCAAGTGCCACTCACTACACTCAAATCTATCATTCCTCACTAAGTGTTATGCTTTAGGCTGTATACTACATGATTCCAAACTTATAGAAATTTCATTATCTTACAGCTAACCATGGTCAATAACGATAGAAACAAGAAATTCCATATTAAAATGTGTGCGTGCGACCGAATTAACCGCCGAGACGGTCTCAAGGACCACATCAAGAAGGCAGGGGCCGACCACATGGTTATCCTGAATAGGGTTGCCTGTGTGAAGTGCAGGGTGCTGTTGGTTGTTGGGCAGGAGGCCGAGTTTTATCTGAGGCATGGTGAGTGTACAGGAGGGTTGGTGACCGATTTGAGATTTGTGGAGTTGATGAATGCTGAGAAGGAGCGAATGTTAGGGAAAGAGAAAGAGGCCAAGAATGTTGTTGAGAATGCTAGTGGGAATGCTGTGGAGAATGAGGTAGAGAATGCTGTGGCCGGTTTGAAGGCTGACAAGTGGCGGAGGAGTGTTTGAGAGTGATGATGAGGATGATGTGGATTTGGATAGGGAGCGAGTGAGGAAGCTTGTGAGGAAGTTGAGCTCTTCGTCGTCGGAGGTGTCAAATATTGTCATTACCGATCCCCGCAGAGCTCATCTTCCCCAATAGTGAAGGGTGGTGGGTTACGGAAGCAGTCGGCGCGGTGGGATGAGGACATGGAGAAGAAGCATGTGTCGCAGCAAGTGGCACATGCTTTGTTGGTTGATCGGTAAGAAAGTTTGAAGAAGGTGAATGAGAGAACGTTGATTGAGTTGAGTGAGCTGAAAATGAAGGAGGTGAAATGTAAGGAGGTGGCAGATGAGAATATCCGTATGAGGCGTGTTGTGAAAGAGTTGAAGGAGAATGTGCGAGTGTTGGAAGACGAGAATGATGAGCGAGAGAAGAGGACGAGTGCTGCAGAGAGGAGAATGGGAGAGGCAGAGTCGAAGTATGAGGAGTTGATGAAGGAGATGAGTGTATTGAGAGCAAGGAATGCTGAGTTGCAGAGGAGTGTGAGTAGGCAGGGTGATGAGAGAGAGTCGTTTGCGAAGTTGGAGCGCATGAGGAATGAATGGAATCGCTTGAATGAGGACAGAATGTTTGAGTTCCACATCCCTATTCGGGATAATCATTTGGACGGTCAAGTTCTTGTGAACCAAAATTTAGATGAGTACATCATCTGTTACAATGGCCATCCCACTAAGAAATGCTTACATGCCACACTCAGAATGCGCGGGCATTTACATAAATTTTCAGTGAGGAAGCCCGCGAGACTGCCTAAGGATGGCTAACATGGTAAGTGAAAAGCAAATAGGATAGTATATCCTATTCTAATACATATCATTTTAATTGCAGATCTTTTCCCTGCCTTCACCACCCCATCACGTCACTCCCGAGAACGAACCAACGGCTCTCTTAAGGGCCACCTAGGGGCAAGACATGATAGAACCTCCACGCGGTTTGCCCTGGGCAGTCTTCAAACTGGCGAATACTCTCATTAAGTTGAATCTGCTATCAGTCAACTTGAGCGTTGCAAATGAAGTTCGGTGTAATACTTCCTTTCGACGGGCGTTCCTGTAAAGGGCGGCGGTGAAACCCGCAGCTATGTAGACCGCGAGGGACATTCGGCAATGGTCAATCTTGTCAAACCTCTCTGTGTCATGTTTGCAAGTGATTGCCTCTGTCTCAACGTAGTATGCATTCGCGCCAGGACGACATTTAGCCAACTGTCGAAGGTTGCCTTATAAACTTTCCATTGCATACGTTATGAGAACCATGAGTTCTACCTGTCTCTATCAATTAGACGAATTGATGAATGGAATGAAATGGGAGGACACCCACGCGCCACACGCAACATAACACATGTCTCTCTTTCGTAGTCTAACAAGCTCTTTACACATGGATCGCAGTCGATTGCTATCCCAGAATCATGTAAGCTATCTTAATTTTATTTAACACTATTTCATCTACCATTATCACCCATATGAAATGTTATAAGATTTACAAGTTAGACTAAGCGTTCTACTATTTGTAAATGAAAGATATAGTTTCAACAGTTTACAGATTAAAAATAAAGTTTCAACAGTCTGTACGCTAGAAATAAAGTTTTATCTGTTTGTATGTTTAAAGAAAGTTTCATCAGTTAACAAGTTAAAAATAAAGTTTCACCAGTGGACAAGTTAGAAACAAAGTTTCAATAGTGTGTATGTTAGAAATAAAGCTTTATCTGTTTGTATGTTAGAAACAAAATAAAGTTTCAACAGTTTACAAGATAAAAAATAAAGTTTCACCAGTTTACAAGTTAAAAAAAAATTTCAATAGCGTGTACGTTAGAAATGAAGTTTCAAGAGTTTACAAGTTAGAAATAGAGTTTTAATAGTGTATACGTTAGAAATAAAGTTTTAGCTGTTTGTATATCAAAATAAAGTTTCAAGAGTTTACAAGTTAGAAATAAAGTTTTAGCTGTTTGTATATCAAAATAAAGTTTCAAGAGTTTACAAGTTAGAAAAAAGTTTCAATAGTGTGTATGTTAGAAATAAAGGTGTAACTGTTTGTAAAAATAAGATCGCAAGATTTACTAGTTTACAAGTTAGACTAAGTGTAAATTAAAAATAAACTTATAACTGTTCACGAGTTAAAGCGTTGATGAGTTAAAGCAACGATGAGCAATAATAAGCTGAAAAGTTTTAGATTCACTTTAACATTACCATATGTTTACAGATAGAAATGTATCACAGCAAAGGTACTTCATGAGTTAGTTTGACAGGAGTGTATCATCTCAAACTTTTACTCCGTCGTTGAAATTTCATGACGACTTTTTTGCTAAACGAAAGTTAACACCAGAGGAGCGTAGGGGTGGGGGTATAAATACGCCTACAGCACTGAGAGAGTTGGAGTGCATGAGCTATGTACATTCTTTTGACGACGAGAGGAGCGATTCAGCCGATGGCACAGGTAGTTTCTCAGAGCATGGAGGACATTGTTTAGGTGACTCTAAGGACGTATGTCCAGCTGCCCTCATTGATAGGCTTCCAACTCATGATGAATGATGATATGCTTACGACCTACATTCAACCATTGGTGTATGCCCACACCCTCCCCCACAACGAGCTTGTCTGCTACATTGTATTCATGAGTGTGGCTCAAAGTAGGAAATTGAATGATGAGACTTTGCTGAAATATCCAAGGCGCGTATTCAAGCATGGTCGCCTACTGTTGGAGTATTATTATCAATGGCGCGACGACACACAACATTTGCCCACCTGTGTTTTACCACACCTATCAACGGAAGAATACGATCGAGCTTTAGTCGAGACGGTGAAAGGAGACGATGAGCGCTAGCGGGCGAATGAAGCATCGGTGAGAGTGGGAATCAACTTGATGCTATTCTCCAATGAGGATTGTTGTCTAATGAGAATCAAGCATTCCTTTATAAATAGAGAGCCTTCCACAGTGAGAATCATTCCATCGTTGAATCGTACAAGTGACGGACGCACATTCTCTCTCTCTCTCTCTCTACATCCCTGTTATATTATCCAACTAAAATGGTAAGTCGCTACTTTCCTCCCTCTCCTCCCTTGAACGTAAACTTGATAGAATCTTTTTTATTTTCAGGCATCTTCTACATCTACTACACTGACAGGACAAAATGGTGGCCAGACGTTACAAGGTTCGCTACAATCAGATCATCTACAGCTGAGACCAGTGGAAGAAACAACAAAGGTACGTAATCCTACACCGCTACAGCGTAAATTTAAACAAGTCTTGCGTCATGAGGATCACAGCGTAGTACTGCAAACGGGAATGCTCCCTTCCACTGATGAGAAGATATTGAGCAATCAGTATGGGGACTACATGCTCATCCCCGTGAGTCCGTACATTCGCCACCAACTTGACATTATTGAAGAGTACGTGACATTAAATATGGACATTCCTACTCCTCTTGTTCAAGAGTGGAAGGCGAGAGATGAAAAGGATACTCCCTATAGAAAGATGTGGGATGGCAATCAAATTTGCCTACCATTATCACATTGGAGTAGTTATTATAAAAAGGATGGAGATCAATCAATACCCATCAGATGTGATGAGCTCGGAGAAGGTACTTGGGATATCATTTTCAAAGTGAATGGGCTATATTGTGGTCAGCACAAGGATAACAAAATAGCCTCTCTCTCGATACACACTGAATCCATCCTATATATTCCAAAGCCACCCAGCGTAGGTGACATTATTGACGAAATCCTTAACGGGGGTGGTACGAAGCGCAAGTCGGACAAGAATGCTACCTCCAAACGCAAGTCAAGGAAAGAGAATTGCTAATCCTTTCCTAACTCTACCCTATGACAAGTCGCTTATGTGATTTGAGTGTCGTGGACGTGGTCTTATTAGATAAATTTTACTTCTTCGTTGCCATCATATCATTTGTGTATTTTGTCGTGAAAAGCATCGATGTATTTCTTCATTTTGTTATATGTTATAGAACGTTTCCCTTAGATGTGTAATTTCCGTTTTAGGTTTCTATCATCATTTTTATGGATTGTGAGGGTGAACCTGTACAGGAGCTCAGTGCTATTGCTATGAACAATTGGACATATCAGATTGTTAGTGTCTATCATCAACATGCCAACTGTGATCCCAATGTTGATCAATGGGCGAGAAAACACATTCATGGACTTAATCTGAAATATTTGCAAGACTATGGCTTTTCTTGTGAGACTGCGCTTCTTATTGACTTTAAACGATGGTTAGCTGCTTTCAATGTTATACGCATCTTTTGTAATAATCCTGGTAAGGAGAGGAAAGTATTTCCCAATCTAATCATTGATGATATTTTGCTCCCGCCTTGGGATAGTAGAGTGAATCAACATTATCATGAAGTCACGAAACGTTTGAAGGATTTGTGTGTTCCTATTTTGTCTGTTCGTTGTAGTAGCTACGTTCATAACCAATGCTTCTTTCCTCCTTACCTCAGCACTGCGAAAGTCCTGTATGGTTATCATTGCTCGCTGTATGACAGTCACCAGCTGTATCTATTTTATCTGTTTCAAACCATTGATTTGTAATGCATGCTTGTTACAGTTATTCAATAAATGTTATTATGCGAAGAGTTGTTGTTTTCATGCAACGGATGGGTTAGATGAAGGGTAATCATACCTTTTTCAAATGACTGTGGAACATTGATTTCCATGATGAAGATTTAAACAGTTAGATTCGATGACGAACAAGATTTACTAGTTTGCAAGTTAGACTAAGCCTTCTATTATTTGTAAATGAAGGATATGGTTTCAACAGTTTACAGATTAAAAATAAAGTTTCAATAGTGTATGTGTTAGAAATAAAGTTCAAGCCGTTTGTATGTTAGAAATAAAATAAAGTTTCAACCGTTTACAAGTGAAAAATAAAGTTTCAACAGTGTGTATCTTAGAAATAGAGTTTTATCGGTTTGTAAATTAAGGTCATGAGATTTAATAGTTTGTAAGTTAGACTAAGCGTTCTACTATTTGTAAATGAAAGATATAGTTTACAGATTAAAAAATAAAGTTTCAATAGTGTGTATGTTAGAAATAAAGTTTAAGCTGTTTGTGTGTTAGAAATAGAATAAAGTTTCAACTGTTCGTTGATTAAAAATAAAGTTTCAACAGTGTGTACGTTAGAAATAACGTTTTATCTGTTTGTAAAATGAGATTGTAGGATTTACTAGCTTGCAAGTTAGACTAAGCGTTCTACTTTTTGTAAACGAAGATATAGTTTCAACAGTTTACAGATTAAAAATAAAGTTTCAATAGTGTATGTGTTAGAAATAAAGTTCAAGCCGTTTGTATGTTAGAAATAAAATAAAGTTTCAACCGTTTACAAGTGAAAAATAAAGTTTCAACAGTGTGTATCTTAGAAATAGAGTTTTATCGGTTTGTAAATTAAGGTCATGAGATTTAATAGTTTGTAAGTTAGACTAAGCGTTCTACTATTTGTAAATGAAAGATATAGTTTACAGATTAAAAAATAAAGTTTCAATAGTGTGTATGTTAGAAATAAAGTTTAAGCTGTTTGTGTGTTAGAAATAGAATAAAGTTTCAACTGTTCGTTGATTAAAAATAAAGTTTCAACAGTGTGTACGTTAGAAATAACGTTTTATCTGTTTGTAAAATGAGATTGTAGGATTTACTAGCTTGCAAGTTAGACTAAGCGTTCTACTTTTTGTAAACGAAGATATAGTTTCAACAGTTAACAGATTAAAAATAAAGTTTCAACAGTGCATGTGTTGGAAATAAAGTTTAAGCTGTTTGTATGTTAGAAATAAAATAAAGTTTCAAGAGTTTACAAGTTAAAAATAAAGTTTCAACAGTGTGTACGTTAGAAATAAAGTTATATCTGTTTGTAAAAATAATATTGCGGGATTTAATAGTTCGTAAGTTAGACTAAGCGTTCTACTATTTGTAAATGAAAGATATAGTTTACAGATTAAAAAATACAGTTTCAATAGTGTGTATGTTAGAAATAAAGTTTATGCTGTTTGTGTGTTAGAAATAGAATAAAGTTTCAACAGTTTGTAGATTAAAAATAAAGTTTCAACAGTGTGTACGTTAGAAATAAAGTTTTAGCTGTTTGTATGTTAAAAATTAAGTTTCAACAGTGTGTACTTTAGAAATAACGTTTTATCTGTTTGTAAAATGAGATTGTAGGATTTACTAGCTTGCAAGTTGGACTAAGCGTTCTACTATTTGTAAACGAAAGATATAGTTTCAACAGTTTACAGATTAAAAATAAAGTTTCAATAGTGTGTACGTTAGAAATAAAGTTTTAGTCGTTTGCGCGTTAGAAATAAAATAAAGTTTTAACCGTTTACAAGTTCAAAATAAAGTTTCAACAGTGTGTATCTTAGAAGTAGAGTTTTATCGGTTTGTAAATCAAGGTCATGAGATTTACTAGTTTGCAAGTTAGACTAAGCGTTCTACTATTTGTAAATGAAAGATATAGTTTCAACAGTTTACAGATTAAAAATAAAGCTTCAATAGTGTGTACGTTAGAAATAAAGTTTTGTCTGTTTATATGTTAGAAACAAAATGAAGTTTCAACAGTGTGTACGTTAGAAATTAAGTTTTATCTGTTTGTATGTTAGAAATAAAGTTTTAGCTGCTTGTATGCTAGAAAGAAATGTGTAACTGTTTGGAAAATAAGATCATAAGATTTACTAGTTTGCAAGTTAGACTAAGCGTTCTAGTATTTGTAAATTAAAAATAAAATTATAACTGTTTACAAGTTAAAGCGTTGATGCGATGATGAACAATTAATAAGCTGAGAAGCTTTAGATATACTTTAACATTACCACATGTTTACAGATAGAAATGTATCACAGCAAAGCTACTTCATGAGTTAGTTTGCCAGGAGTGTATCATCTCAAACTTTTACTCCGTTTTTGAAATTTCAGTTTTGTACATATTTGAAGTATCATCATTGCGGTTTGTTCTTAATGTGTTTACGATGAACGCACACATGAGTCTTATGACACTATGGTTGTATCTTATAAGTGTCGACAAAGACTGATCGAAGTAAATAAAAATCTGTTAGATTGTATTATCAAATATCTTAGTATTATACAAAGTTGAGAATGTAAGTTGAACATTTTATCGGAATGTTGTTTTAAAATGAAAGTAAGAACTTCATCGTATGAGTATTCAAAGCATGTTTTGTAAATCAAATGTGTATAGTACTGACTTGATAGAATCAAATGAACTTGACAAACGCGTTTGAGAAGTTTGAGAGTTTGAGTAGAAGTTTGAGATGATACACTCCTAGCAAACTAACTCATGAAGTAGCTTTGCTGTGATACATTTCTATCTGTAAACATGAGGTAATGTTAAAGTGAATATAAAGCTTCTCAGCTTATTAACTGTTCATCATCGCATCAACGCTTTAACTTGTAAACAGTTATAATTTTAATTTTTATTTACAAATACTAGAACGCTTAGTCTAACTTACAAACTAGTAAATCTTATGATCTTATTTTCCAAGCAGTTATACCTTTCTTTCTAGCATACAAGCAGCTAAAACTTTATTTCTAACATACAAACAGATAAAACTTAATTTCTAACGTACACACTGTTGAAACTTCATTTTGTTTCTAACATATAAACAGATAAAACTTTATTTCTAACGTACACATTATTGAAACTTTATTTTTAATCTGTAAACTGTTGAAACTATATCTTTCATTTACAAATAGTAGAACGCTTAGTCTAACTTGCAAACTAGTAAATCCCTTGACCTTAATTTACAAACCGATGAAACTCTATTTCTAAGATACACACTGTTGAAACTTTATTTTGAACTTGTAAACGGTTGAAACTTTATTTTATTTCTAACGCGCAAACGACTAAAACTTTATTTGTAACGTACACACTGTTGAAACTTTATTTCTAACTTGTAAACTCTTGAAACTTTATTTTGATATACAAACAGCTAAAACTTTATTTCTAACGCCTACACTATTGAAACTTTTTTTCTAACTTGTAAACTGTGAAACTTTATTTTTTTTCTAACATACAAACAATTTAAACTTTATTTCTAACACATACACTATTGAAACTTTATTTTTAATCTGTAAACGGTTGAAAGTTTATTTTGTTTCTAACGCGCAAACGACTAAAACTTTATTTCTAACGTACACACTGTTGAAACTTTATTTTTAATCTGTAAACTGTTGAAACTATATCTTTCGTTTACAAATAGTAGAACGCTTAGTCCAACTTGCAAGCTAGTAAATCCTACAATCTCATTTTACAAACAGCTTAAACTTTATTTCTAACATACACACTATTGAAACTTAATTTTTTGATCTGTAAACTATATCTTTCATTTACAAATAGTAGAACGCTTGGTCTAACTTACAAACTATTAAATCTCATGACCTT
This sequence comes from Prostheceraeus crozeri, assembly GCA_907163375.1. NCBI lineage: Eukaryota > Metazoa > Platyhelminthes > Polycladida > Euryleptidae > Prostheceraeus > Prostheceraeus crozeri. The sequence goes on from CAJQUW010016166.1 coordinate 94,444, forward strand.
AATTTACAAACCGATAAAACTCTATTTCTAAGATACACACTGTTGAAACTTTTTTTTCACTTTTAAACGGTTGAAACTTTATTTTATTTCTAACATACAAACGGCTTGAACTTTATTTCTAACACATACACTTTTGAAACTTTATTTTTAATCTGTAAACTGTTGAAACTATATCTTTCATTTACAAATAATAGAACGCTTAGTCTAACTTGCAAACTAGTAAATCTTGTTCGTCATCGAATCTAACTGTTTAAATCTTCATCATGGAAATCAATGTTCCACAGTCATTTGAAAAAGGTATGATCACCCTTCATCTAACCCATCCGTTGCATGAAAACAACAACTCTTCGCATAATAACATTTATTGAATAACTGTAACAAGCATGCATTACAAATCAATGGTTTGAAACAGATAAAATAGATACAGCTGGTAACTGTCATACAGCGAGCAATGATAACCATACAGGACTTTGGCAGTGCTGAGGTAAGGAGGAAAGAAGCATTGGTTATGAACGTAGCTACTACAACGAACAGACAAAATAGGAACACACAAATCCTTCAAACGTTTCGTGACTTCATGATAATGATGATTCACTCTACTATCCCAAGGCGGGAGCAAAATATCATCAATGATTAGATTGGGAAATACTTTCCTCTCCTTACCAGGATTATTACAAAAGATGCGTATAACATTGAAAGCAGCTAACCATCGTTTAAAGTCAATAAGAAGAGCACTCTCACAAGAAAAGCCATAGTCTTGCAAATATTTCAGATTAAGTCCATGAATGTGTTTCCTCGCCCATTGATCAACATTGGGATCACAGTTGGCATGTTGATGATAGACACTAACAATCTGATATGTCCAATTGTTCATAGCAATAACACTGAGCTCCTGTACAGGTTCACCCTCACAATCCATAAAAATGATGATAGAAACCTAAAACGGAAATTACACATCTAAGGAAACGTTCTATAACATATCACAAAATGAAAAATTACATCGATGCTTTTCACGACAAAATACACAAATGATATGATGGCAACGAAGAAGTAAAATGTATCTAATAAGACCACGTCCACGACACTCAAATCACATAAGCGACTTGTCATAGGGTAGAGTTAGGAAAGGATTAGCAATTCTCTTTCCTTGACTTGCGTTTGGAGGTAGCATTCTTGTCCGACTTGCGCTTCGTACCACCCCCGTTAAGGATTTCGTCAATAATGTCACCTACGCTGGGTGGCTTTGGAATATATAGGATGGATTCAGTGTGTATCGAGAGAGAGGCTATTTTGTTATCCTTGTGCTGACCATAATATAGCCCATTCACTTTGAAAATGATATCCCAAGTACCTTCTCCGAGCTCATCACATCTGATGGGTATTGATTGATCTCCATCCTTTTTATAATAACTACACCAATGTGATAATGGTAGGCAAATTTGATTGCCATCCCACATCTTTCTATAGGGAGTATCCTTTTCATCTCTCGCCTTCCACTCTTGAACAAGAGGAGTAGGAATGTCCATATTTAATGTCACGTACTCTTCAATAATGTCAAGTTGGTGGCGAATGTACGGACTCACGGGGATGAGCATGTAGTCCCCATACTGATTGCTCAATATCTTCACATCAGTGGAAGGGAGCATTCCCGTTTGCAGTACTACGCTGTGATCCTCATGACGCAAGACTTGTTTAAATTTACGCTGTAGCGGTGTAGGATTATGTACCTTTGTTGTTTTTTCTACTGGTCTCAGCTGTAGATGATCTGATTGTAGCGAACCTTGTAACGTCTGGCCACCATTTTGTCCTGTCAGTGTAGTAGATGTAGAAGATGCCTGAAAATAAAAAAGATTCTATCAAGTTTACGTTCAAGGGAGGAGAGGGAGGAAAGTAGCGACTTACCATTTTAGTTGGATAATATAACAGGGATGTAGAGAGAGAGAGAGAGAATGTGCGTCCGTCACTTGTACGATTCAACGATGGAATGATTCTCACTGTGGAAGGCTCTCTATTTATAAAGGAATGCTTGATTCTCATTAGACAACAATCCTCATTGGAGAATAGCATCAAGTTGATTCCCACTCTCACCGATGCTTCATTCGCCCGCTAGCGCTCATCGTCTCCTTTCACCGTCTCGACTAAAGCTCTATTGTATTCTTCCGTTGATAGGTGTGGTAAAACACAGGTGGGCAAATGTTGTGTGTCGTCGCGCCATTGATAATAATACTCCAACATTAGGCGACCATGCTTGAATACGCGCCTTGGATATTTCAGCAAAGTCTCATCATTCAATTTCCTACTTTGAGCCACACTCATGAATACAATGTAGCAGACAAGCTCGTTGTGTGGAAGGGTGTGGGCATACACCAATGGTTGAATGTAGGTCGTAAGCATATCATCATTCATCATGAGTTGGAAGCCTATCACTGAGGGCAGCTCGACATACGTCCTTAGAGTCACCTAAACAATGTCCTCCATGCTCTGAGAAACTACCTGCGCCATCGGCTGAATCGCTCCTCTCGTCGTCAAAAGAATGTACATAGCTCATGCACTCCAACTCTCTCAGTGCTGTAGGCGTATTTATACCCCCACCCCTACGCTCCTCTGGTGTTAACTTTCGTTTAGCAAAAAAGTCGTCATGAAATTTCAACGACGGAGTAAAAGTTTGAGATGATACACTCCTGTCAAACTAACTCATGAAGTAGCTTTGCTGTGATACATTTCTATCTGTAGACATATGGTGATGTTAAAGTGAATCTAAAACTTTTCAGCTTATTAATTGTTCATCGTTGCTTTAACTCATCAACGCTTTAACTCGTGAACAGTTATAATTTTATTTTCAATTTACACTTAGTCTAACTTGTAAACTAGTAAATCTTGCGATCTTATTTTTACAAACAGTTACACCTTTATTTCTAACATACACACTATTGAAACTTTTTTCTAACTTGTAAACTCTTGAAACTTTATTTTGATATACAAACAGCTAAAACTTTATTTCTAACTTGTAAACTCTTGAAACTTTATTTTGATATACAAACAGCTAAAACTTTATTTGTAACGCATACACTAATGAAACTTTATTTCTAACTTGTAAACTCTTGAAACTTTATTTTGATATACAAACAGCTAAAACTTTATTTCTAACGTATACACTATTGAAACTTTATTTCTAACGTACACACTATTGAAGCTTTATTTTTAACTTGTAAACTGTGAAACTTTATTTTTTATCTTGTAAACTGTAGAAACTTTATTTCGTTTCTAACATACAAACAGATAAAGCTTTATTTCTAACATACACACTATTGAAACTTTGTTTCTAACTTGTCCACTGGTGAAGCTTTATTTTTAACTTGTTAACTGATGAAACTTTCTTTTAACATTCAAATAGATAAAACTTTATTTCTAACGTACACACTGTTGAAACTTTATTTTTAATCTGTAAACTGTTGAAACTATATCTTTCATTTGGAAATAGTAGAACGCTTAGTCTAACTTGTAAATCTTATAACATTTCATATGGGTGATAATGGTAGATGAAATAGTGTTAAATAAAATTAAGATAGCTTACATGATTCTGGGATAGCAATCGACTGCCATCCATGTGTAAAGAGCTTGTTAGACTACGAAAGAGAGACGTGTGTTATGTTCCGTGTGGCGCGTGAGTGTCCTCCCATTTCATTCCATTCATCAATTCGTCTAATTGATAGAGACAGGTAGAACTCATGGTTCCCATAACATATGCAATGGAAAGTTTATAAGGCAACCTTCGACAGTTGGCTAAATGTCGCCGTGGCGCGATTGCATGCTACGTTGAGACAGAGGCAATCACTTGCAAACATGACACAGAGAGGTTTAACAAGATTGACCATTGCCGAATGTCCCTCGCGGTCTACATAGCTGCGGGTTTCACCGCCGCCCTTTACAGGAACGGCCGTCGAAAGGAAGTATTACACCGAACTTCATTTGCAACGCTCAAGTTGACTGATAGCAGATTCAACTTAATAATAGTATTCGCCAGTCTGAAGACTGCCCAGGGCAAACCGCGTGGAGGTTCTATCAAATCTCGCCCCATGGTGGCCCTTATGAGGGCCGATGGTTCTTTCTCGGCGACAATTAAGTTGACTATTGGCTTCAATAGTCAATAGGCATGACATTTAAGTTGTCATAAACACTGTACCACCTAAGCCGTGCTGGTGCATCAGGCACCTTTCGGATGCGGGTGGTATTAGGAGTCCACACCCCATCCCTCCACACGATCTTCTTGATCTTCTCCTTCTTCTAATCCTCTTCATCCCACTCGTCGAGGATGATGAAGTGGTGAATGGTGTTGTCTTCATCCCACTCGTCGAGGATGATGAAGTCGGGAATGGTGTTGGTAGGAGACGTTGCTTCCATCGTGACTTAAAATTGAATGAGAAGCGCTACAATCTTCTGGCTTATATAGGGTTTTCAACAATAAATTTCACCTCCTTTATTTTCAGCTCACTCAACTCAATCAACGTTCTCTCATTCACCTTCTTCAAACTTTCGTGCCACTTGCTGCGACACATGCTTCTTCTCCATGTCCTCATCCCACCGCGCCGACTGCTTCCGTAACCCACCACCCTTCACTATTGGGGAAGATGAGCTCTGCGGGGATCGGTAATGACAATATTCGACACCTCCGACGACGAAGAGCTCAACTTCCTCACACGCTTCCTCACTCGCTCCCTATCCAAATCCACATCATCCTCATCATCACTCTCAAACACTCTTCCGCCACTTGTCAGCCTTCAAACCGGCCACAGCATTCTCTACCTCATTCTCCACAGCATTCCCACTAGCATTCTCAACAACATTCTTGGCCTCTTTCTCTTTCCCTAACATTCGCTCCTTCTCAGCATTCATCAACTCCACAAATCTCAAATCGGTCACCAACCCTCCTGTACACTCACCATGCCTCAGATAAAACTCGGCCTCCTGCCCAACAACCAACAGCACCCTGCACTTCACACAGGCAACCCTATTCAGGATAACCATGTGGTCGGCCCCTGCCTTCTTGATGTGGTCCTTGAGACCGTCTCGGCGGTTAATTCGGTCGCACGCACACATTTTAATATGGAATTTCTTGTTTCTATCGTTATTGACCATGGTTAGCTGTAAGATAATGAAATTTCTATAAGTTTGGAATCATGTAGTATACAGCCTAAAGCATAACACTTAGTGAGGAATGATAGATTTGAGTGTAGTGAGTGGCACTTGATCCCGTCGACAGCCCGAAGGCCTTGTAGTGATCACTAGGGAAGTGAGAGATCTTCCCCGATACCCGCTATTTACAGCTGAAGACATCATTGTCACTGCCCCGAAGTGGTAACAGCAACGCCGAGTCAAAGGTAGTGATCAGTAGCTGGGATCTAACCCCTCAAAGCTGCCTTAGACTTAGTTAAATTTCAAATCTGATGGCAGATTTGAACTCAGCATACTTGAAAACCTTAGACTACATGTTAAAACTTTGAAAAAACTGAAAATTAAGAATTTTAAAAAAAATCCGCATTTTACTACTTATACTACTTTTAAAAACTTTATCAGTAGTAAAAACACTATCAAACTCTATCATACAAACTTTGAAGTAAGAAGATAGCTTGCCTACTTCAAAAGACAGAGTCCCTTGAAACACCCGATATCGGGAGCTCAGATCGACGACCGTCACTTACCTCGTCTTTCGATGAAGTAATCAGACTTACGTTGCCGAGGGTTTATATAAGTAATGGGTAAAAGACCGTTTGAGGACAAGACAAATTCAAAAAAATGGTATTTTTAAAAACGGCATAAATTCATGAATTTGAACCTTTTTTCAGGTTATGAAGACCTAAACTCATAAATTTGGGCGTTTTTAAAAATACCCAATTTTTTAATTTTTCAAAATCTCAAATTTGTGATTATGACATTTTACTCCCAAAATCATGACCGTTCAAGGACACCGAAAATCTTAAAAGTTAAGAATCTCAAAATTTGAGAATTACAATTTTCAGCCCCCTAAAATCATGACTGTTCCAAGCCACAACATCAAAAAAATTGGTATTTTTAAAATCGTCTTCTAAATCCATTTTTCATGTTTTTAAAATATGAGATAACTAAAATTATGTGTCTAATAATATTTGAAGGAATTGGCATATTCCTAACAATAAGTTTAGGTACTTTTACAATTGTTATATCTTCAGGAGTTTTAGTAATTCCAGCAGTTCCTACTGCTTTGCACTCAGATGATCCAATTGTAGAGAACATCTGCTTCTCGCATTTATGAAGAAAAGCATTTCAGTGTAAAGAGCTGAGACCCCCACTCAACCATTTGAAAGGAAACATTGTATTAAAGAACAAACAGCTGCTACACCCACTTAGACATTTGTAAGACGTGGAGTATATATCCAGCAAATCCTACTCCGGCTGCAATGCCGTGAAACAATACACAACAACAATAATCGATATGGCTATTTCAAACAAATGTGCTGAAGACTTATTTAATTTAACAGTGTTTCTTGTTAGTGAAGGTTGTGTCAAAACGCTCTCGTCATATATTTCTCAAAATGAGACAAGATTAATTTGAAGATAGAAGAAAACAATCGTTGCCAGGGAGGATGAGAAAATTACGAGAAGAATTGAAGAGGAATATATTTTGAGAGACATGAATTTACAGATTCCTTGAGTGATTTCATAGAGCCAAATGGAGAGGATAATACAATTGTAAACTTACGAAAATTCTTGTTGCATGAAAAAAGAAGCAATTCACTCAGTGTTATGTGTAAAATTTTTATCGGTAAGCACATCCACTATCTTCTATCTCTTTGTGATAATGACAAGACATATTTTTATAGTCTCTTGAAGCAAAATGAGATCAATTACCGAAGTTTCATTTCAATTAGGTACATTAGCAGACAAATTTCCTATGCTTTGTAGGGTGTCTGTTTCTATTGTACTTTTAAAATCGCGACCTAACGTTATCGGAAGATTGACTACAAAAGGATGGATAATTTTCATTGTGTAAAGCAATTATGTGACATTCCAAATGATTCCATTCTTCTCCCAAACAATGGTGCGTCTTTTAACGACAATACTGCGCTGACATATTCAATGGAAATTGGATATGAATCCCCCCCGCTTTGTTACTGCGATACGGCCGCACGACACTTTATTTTCAATGGTTAGACCTATGCCATTTCATTATATTTTCTTGAACAATGGTGCGCCATTGACCTAAAATACAGCGCTTCAGCTAATCAAATCACGTTCACGCGTTAACATTAGACGCGTTGTGAAGAAAACTTATCATTCTTGAAACCCCTCTGTTTTATATGCAATGTTATTTCCTGTTGCACATGTACATGCAATTACTATGCCATTCAGCTAAAATACAGTGCTTCACCCAATTAGAACGCGTCCACACCGTGGACACAAATCCCATTGTTTAGAAAACTTGTATCTCTCTGTTTTATATGCAATGCTATTTCGTGTTTTATATGCAATGTTATTTCCTGTTGCACATGTAAATACAATACAGTGTTTCAACCAATTAGAACGCGTCCACGCGTGGACAAATTTACATGTATTTTAATGTATCCAAATTGAATGTATGCAAAGTGGATGTAATCAAAGAGAAATATCCATGTGTTGTTTTTAATTTCACATTTACGGGAATATAATAGAAACATTTTGTCTTCTATAAAAATGAGTAACATTAGAGACTTCCTAAAAATATACGGCAAACAAACAACTACGAATTTCGATTTAAATGAGATCGCTAATCAATTGGGAATAAAGAATTTTCACCTATTGATGAGAAATGAATTGCAGTTGATTAAAGATGTACGAAACACTAACTCTACTAATAAACTGATTCCTTACAAATGTACCTTTTTAATTTAGATGAAATTAAATCATACAGCTTCAATCGAATAAGTAATAAGGAAAGTCATCATTATGCGACAATTTTAAACTCAATCTCTCCCCCCTTCTGACTTCTAGGGATCCCTTAAGAATTTTTTTTATTATAAAATGAGCAACATAAATGAGTTTTTAAAATTATATGGAACGCAAACAACTACAAATTTTGATCTGAAGAAAATCGCAAATCAATTGGGAATAAAGAATTTTCACATATTGATGAGAGACGAATTACAATTGATTAAAAATAAGCCAACTGTAAATTTCATAACAAATCTTCACACGTCAGACCAAAAAGGAGTACATTGGTCAGCGGGGCATAGAAATAAAAATGGAGATAATTACTATTTTGACTCTTATGGATTGCCTGCAACAAATGAAGTCAAAGAATTACTTGGAAATGGAATTTATAATACATTTCAAATTCAAAAACCAGGAACTACTTATTGTGGTCAATTATGTCTTTATGTTTTATTTAAATTACAAAAAGGAGTATCATTTCTTGATTTTATGTTAGAATTGAATAATAATAATAATGATAATGATAATTAAAAATCGCATCGTTGTAATTCATTTTGATAAAATCGGCCTCTGATATCTTCATCATCTAAATCTTTGATTTCGTAAGTGATCGGATAAGTTTGATTTATTTTACAAACTTAAAATATTTCTTTAGTCCAGTAGCTAACAAAGCCTTTTTCAAATTTGTTCTTATATTTAAATATTCTAACTCTATCTCCAATTTTAAATTTCGGCTTAAGTTTCTGCAAATTCGGATTACTCTCATTCGAATAATTATTCTCGAATATTTTCTTTCGTGTTAAATCAGGGTCGTCAGAAGCATTCTTTGGGGTTTCTCTAATACCTGAATGAATCTTATTGTTATACTCTTCTACAACTCCTGGTAATATCTTCAACCATTTCTGATTTCTTTGCTCAGTAAATTTTTTGAAAATTTTATTTTTTAATGATCTATTGAATCGCTCAATTACTACAGCCTTTCCTGCATTTTCAGTTGAATAAACAGTTTCAAATAGTGGCCTAACATTTCGATTGTAAAATTCCGATCCTTTATCAACAAACAATTTTCTTGGCTTTCTATTACTTTCTTTAAAGATTTATTCAAACGCATATTTAACTGATAGACCACTTTTATTTTTTAAAGGCTTTACCCAAGCGTATCGTGTATATAAATCTATAACGGTCAATGCGTACTTAAACCCTCCTTCATTCGGCATATGAATAAGATCAGCACTCCAAATATCATCTTTATTAAATACTTTTACTTTCAATAAATATTTAGGCCTTCTATATTCCTTGTGAATTTCAGACGCGTAGGTTCGAGCGTTGCTCTCAGACAGCTTTACTGTCGTTTCATTTAAACCCTGACCGAATAATATTTTAGCTTGTAAAGCTTTCTTAACAAACATTCTTTCAATTCTTTCTCTAAAGGAAGGATTCAGAATACTATCTAATTCTTGTATCATTTTCTTATCAGCTACATGTCGAGAACTTAGATCATGATTTCGATAAGCTAAATCATGCCTGTAAGCTGCGGCATCTACTCTATTTATTGGTTCTTCACCTGGTTTTGGATTATTATTCTCATCTAGTCTTATATCTAATCGAGTTCCTGGACCGGTATATGAATGACCAGGAAGATGTTTTTCTTTCGAATATTTACTCCAAATAAATCCAGGAAAGTTTTCTAATGTTTTTTGTATGTCTCCTCCAATATGCTGACAATTTGAGGTTTTATGTACTTTTAAGAGATAATTCAATAAATCTAAATTAGCAATTTTTAATTTAATCAAATTTTCTGAGTTTGTAGAATTCATTTTAAAAGATAAAATAAAAGATTTACCTAATCATGCTAGGACTTAGATATATTCCAGAACCATCTTTCGTTTCTTTAATTTCAATTAAATCATCAACATTGTGGAGAATATTTTTAAGAACTCGTTTTCCTTCATCAACTAATTTTAATTTACTAATAAAATTATCTACTACTCCTTCTCCCTTAGCAACTTTCTCTAGCTCTCTATTATGACGTTTTTGTTCTTCTAATGCTGCCTTTTCTGATTTATTTTTATTTACTGCTTGGACAATACCAGCTGTCCCACCTGCAACACTTCCCGCAGCTGCTATGCCTCCTATTATTAGTGGAATTAATGGGAGAATCCCGCCGTTCTTTTCTTCTTGTAATTGAATATTCTCTATCATTGGTTTACTTATGTAATACTTTCTTTTGTTAATCGTAATAGTTTTAGGGGTATTTTTCTCAACAATATTACGTAATGTTAATTCAACAGTTTCATTATTATTACTTTTCGCTTCCGACATTTTTAATAAAAAAATTTTAAGTTACGAAAATTTTTAATCTATTCTAGTTATGAAAAAATTTTAAGTTATCAAAAATTTTAATTAACTTATCCTTACCATCTTCCCATTAAGAACTTCAATAGAATATTTTACATATTCTAACAATAAACCATAGGCCATCAATGAAGTTGTGGAATCTTTCTTTTCAATATTAATTGTTACATCACAACCATTTTTAATAATATCTTCAGATTGTGCACTTAAATCGAAACAGAAAACAGGATATAAATGTCTCCAATCTCCAGGAGTTAATTGTGGTTCAACTCCTAATTCTATACAAAGATTTCTATAAGCATCATATCCTTCCATAAATTGATGATTGGTATCATCGAATCTTAATGGATCAATTGGATATCGGGTTTGATTTAATGAAACTTGTAAACTTCGAATTGTATTAATATGAAAAAGATTGTTGTTCTTATCAAAACTTGGAGAATTATTTCTTTGAAATGTTGGTAATAAATATCTTGGAGTATTCGAAGTTCTAGTAAAATGCCAGTTAAATCTTTGCTCAGTAAAAGTTACTGAACTAGCAGTACGCTTTAGAAAATTTACTGGAATTGGTTTGTTAGTATTTAATCCTTTTGCAATAGCTGTTTCAACCTCTAAACTAGGAGTAATATGCTTAATCCACCATTCAAGTCTATCAATTTTTAAATATGCTTTTTTTCCAGTCTTACCAAAAAATATTAATTCATTATTTGCTGTCCGATGAATTATTAACTTAAATTTTAATTGATATGATATTTTGTCATAATCTAAATATCCGAATAATGGATACAATGACCAATTTACTGTCTGTTTACTTTTCTTGTTAAATTCACGTCCTTCTTTATATGCACTATTGTTTGTTTTATTTAAATGATTTGCAATATTTTCTACATCTTTCGCAATTCCTGCTGCATCTGTTCCAGCGTGAGATAAATCATCAACAATTATACCATCATTAGTATCAGGAAACCAACCTTCGATTTCATGCTTTTTATTATTTTCACCAATTGTTACAAATCTAAGCATTGTATCAATTACACCTGGAGAATCACTTATTGTTTCTGTATTTTGAGTTGCAACATCTAAACGCATTTGTGTAAATAATCTTGGAAAAATAATATTCTCTAATGCAATATTATCGGTATCTGGTAATGGTGTTGTAAAATTGGCATCACTATATAAAGAATATTCACAGTGTAAAAAGGAATACATGTTTTGATAATAATAATAATAATAATGCATGTATAGATGTAAATCTTTTATTCGAATTACCAGCAGAAATATTTAGAGAACAGACTAAGGGTTTACCTTCTATTGAAACTAATTATTGCATTTTTCCAGGTGATCCATTTATAAAATTTATGGAGATTGTAAGTAAAAATAATGATGTTGCGTATGTAGAATTGAATAAAGAAAACATGGTTATAATTGGTCATAATAATGTTTATGGATTTATTCGCGCAGTTTTACCAATTAGTAATACTGATTGGATAGAAACTAAAATTATCAATTATATCAATATTAGAGAATTAGCAAAAAAATTAAGATCTTTTTCGAAAGAAAAAATCCGATTATTTGTTGATGAACAAAATCAATATAACATTCACGTAGAAAGTAAAAAACATAATGAAGAGTTATTATGCCAAGTTTATTATAGAGATACAATTTATAAAAAAGAAACATTAGAAATGCCACAAAGATATGATGATGATACTTATATAGGATTATATTCAAATTTAAATATTAATTTATTAAAATCTTACATAAATGGGTTAGCTCAACAAGAGAAAATTTATATGTGGACAACACCTTATACTATTAACAATGACCATAATCATAATCATAATAATTTTAAAGAATCTTATAATAATAATTTTAAAGAATCTTATAATAATAATGATGACGATGATTAGATAGATGAAAAATATGAATAGAATAATAAATGAAGTAAACTCACTTAATGAAAAAGTTGATAAAATGAAAACTCTTAAAATCAATTTAGAAAATGAATTAAAGAAAAATTTACAAGAAAACTCTAAAGAAAATAAAGAACAGTTAGATTCTGTTAAAAGACAATTAGATGTTCTTAAAATTAAGTTAAATGCTCTTAAAACGGCGTTCAAGATTAATCAGCAGAAAATGCAAGTTAATAGAAAAGAAATTAAAGTACATCACACGCTACTTGACGCAATAGATAAAGTGCAACAGACAATTAATAAAGTTATCTCGAAGTTGTTGTCCATTCACAAACGTAAATCTTGATCGGACCTTGTCCAGAGGCTTCAGCCGATGACGCACGTATATCTTAATCGGACCAAAGGTCCTCAGGTTTCTAACCTATAGAACTTTGTTCAGAGGCTTTAGCCGATCGGACCAAAAGTCCTCAGGTTTCTAACCTATAGAACTTTGTTCAGAGGCTTTTGCCGATCGGACCAAAAGTCCTCAGGTTACTAACCAATCGTAAATATTTTTTCCCAAAAGTCAAATTTAATCCTAAAAAATGCCTATAATTTATAAACACAATCTTAAACATTTTGCTTCAAATCAAAAAATTGCTCATGAACCATCTATGAAATCTGTTTACCATTATGACAGTGTAGAAACAATTCAAAAAGAAGGGGCTGGTATCTTTTCTGGTATTGGAAGTATCGGTAACTCAATTAAAAATAATAAAGATTTGAATACATCTGCTGCAAAAGGAGCAGCTGCTATAGGTAGTACAGCTAGTGCAATATCAAATGCTGTTAAGTCTCAAAACGAATTAAAACAACTAGAAACTATTCGTAAACTTAAGAATGACTCTAAAACTAAAAAAATTAAAAAAACTTTCAGAGGAAGCAAAAAACAAAATTGCTAACATAGCTGTAGGGGGTGAAACCTTGAGGAGCGGAGCTCCGTCTGATAGTAAAAAGGGGAGGAAAACAGGCGTAGCCATAGAACGTTCAATTGAAGAAATAAGAGGCAATGGTCTAGCAAAATTCTAAAATTATATTTTAGTAAAATTTTTTAGTAATTTTTTAGTAAAATTTTTCGGTGTATGAGAAAAACAAAAAGTCAAATTATTTTTTATAAAAATGTCTTCGCTTATCGAAAATAAATTTAGATGAGACGATCCTCCGTTCGTCAGTTATAATCAAAAAAAGAATGACTATATAAGAATTGTTATGAATCCCGGATCTTCTAGTTAAGTGAATACTGGAGGAGATTTAATCTTTGAAGTTGATAATCAGCAGAGTTATTTATATTTACTTGATTCCTTTTTACACTGTGAATATTCTTTATATAGTGATGCCAATTTTGCAACACCATTACCAGATACCGATAATATTGCATTAGAGAATAATTTTTTCCAAGATTATTTACACAAATGCGTTTAGATGTTGCAACTCAAAATACAGAAACAATAAGTGATTCTCCAGGTGTAATTGATACAATGCTTAGATTTGTAACAATTGGTGAAAATAATAAAAAGCATGAAATCGAAGGTTGGTTTCCTGATACTAATGATGGTATAATTGTTGATGATTTATCTCACGCTGGAACAGATGTAGCAGGAATTGCGAAAGATGTAGAAAATATTGCAAATCATTTAAATAAAACAAACAATAGTGCATATAAAGAAATCATCTTTTTCATCTATCTAATCATCATCATCATTATTATTATAAGATTCTTTAAAATTATTATGATTATGATTATGGTCATTGTTAATAGTATAAGGTGTTGTCCACATATAAATTTTCTCTTGTTGAGCTAACCCATTTATGTAAGATTTTAATAAATTAATATTTAAATTTGAATATAATCCTATATAAGTATCATCATCATATCTTTGTGGCATTTCTAATGTTTCTTTTTTATAAATTGTATCTCTATAATAAACTTGGCATAATAACTCTTCATTATGTTTTTTACTTTCTACGTGAATGTTATATTGATTTTGTTCATCAACAAATAATCGGATTTTTTCTTTCGAAAAAGATTTTAATTTTTTTGCTAATTCTCTAATATTGATATAATTGATAATTTTAGTTTCTATCCAATCAGTATTACTAATTGGTAAAACTGCGCGAATAAATCCATAAACATTATTATGACCAATTATAACCATGTTTTCTTTATTCAATTCTACATACGCAACATCATTATTTTTACTTACAATCTCCATAAATTTTATAAATGGATCACCTGGAAAAATACAATAATTAGTTTCAATAGAAGGTAAACCTTTAGTCTGTTCTCTAAATATTTCTGCTGGTAATTCGAATAAAAGATTTACATCTATACATGCATTATTATTATTATTATTATCAAAACATGTATTCCTTTTTACACTGTGAATATTCTTTATATAGTGATGCCAATTTTACAACACCATTACCAGATACCGATAATATTGCATTAGAGAATATTATTTTTCCAAGATTATTTACACAAATGCGTTTAGATGTTGCAACTCAAAATACAGAAACAATAAGTGATTCTCCAGGTGTAATTGATACAATGCTTAGATTTGTAACAATTGGTGAAAATAATAAAAAGCATGAAATCGAAGGTTGGTTTCCTCATACTAATGATGGTATAATTGTTGATGATTTATCTCACGCTGGAACAGATGCAGCAGGAATTGCGAAAGATGTAGAAAATATTGCAAATCATTTAAATAAAACAAACAATAGTGCATATAAAGAAAGACGTGAATTTAACAAGAAAAGTAAACAGACAGTAAATTGGTCATTGTATCCATTATTCGGATATTTAGATTATGACAAAATATCATATCAATTAAAATTTAAGTTAATAATTCATCGGACAGCAAATAATGAATTAATCTTTAATGGTAAGACTGGAAAAAAAGCATATTTAAAAATTGATAGACTTGAATGGTGGATTAAGCATATTACTCCTTGTTTAGAGGTTGAAACAGCTATTGCAAAAAGATTAAATACTAACAAACCAATTCCAGTAAATTTTCTAAAGCGTACTGCTAGTTCAGTAACTTTTACTGAGCAAAGATTTAACTGTCATTTTACTAGAACTTCGAATACTCCAAGATATTTATTACCAACATTTCAAAAAAATAATTCTCCAAGTTTTGATAAGAACAACAATCTTTTTCATATTAATACAATTCGAAGTTTACAAGTTTCATTAAATCAAACCCGATATCCAATTGATCCATTAAGATTCGATGATACCAATCATCAATTTATGGAAGGATATGATGCTTATAGAAATCTTTATATAGAATTTGGAGTTGAACCACAATTAACTCCTGGAGATTGGAGACATTTATATCCTGTTTTCTGTTTCGATTTAAGTGCACAATCTGAAGATATTATTAAAAATGGTTGTGATGTAACAATTAAAATTGAAAAGAAAGATTCCACAACTTCATTGATGGCTTATGGTTTATTGTTAGAAGATGTAAAATATTCTATTGAAGTTCTTAATGGGAAGATGGTAAGGATAAGTTAATTAAAATTTTTGATAACTTAAAATTTTTTCATAACTAGAATAGATTAAAAATTTTCGTAACTTAAAATTTTTTTATTAAAAATGTCGGAAGCGAAAAGTAATAATAATGAAACTGTTGAATTAAAATTACGTAATATTGTTGAGAAAAATACCCCTAAAACTATTACGATTAACAAAAGAAAGTATTACATAAGTAAACCAATGATAGAGAATATTCAATTACAAGAAGAAAAGAACGGCGGGATTCTCCCATTAATTCCACTAATAATAGGAGGCATAGCAGCTGCGGGAAGTGTTGCAGGTGGGACAGCTGGTATTGTCCAAGCAGTAAATAAAAATAAATCAGAAAAGGCAGCATTAGAAGAACAAAAACGTCATAATAGAGAGCTAGAGAAAGTTGCTAAGGGAGAAAGAGTAGTAGATAATTTTATTAGTAAATTAAAATTAGTTGATGAAGGAAAACGAGTTCTTTGAAATATTCTCCACAATGTTGATGATTTAATTGAAATTAAAGAAACAAAAGATGGTTCTGGAATATATCTAAGTCCTAGCATGATTAGGTAAATCTTTTATTTTATCTTTTAAAATGAATTCTACAAATTCAGAAAATTTGATTAAATTAAAAATTGCTAATTTAGATTTATTGAATTATCTCTTAAAAGTACATAAAACCTCAATTTGTCAGCATATTGGAGGTGACATACAAAAAACATTAGAAAACTTTCCTGGATTTATTTGGAGTAAATATTCGAAAGAAAAACATCTTCCTGGTCATTCATATACCGGTCCAAGAACTCGATTAGATATAAGACTAGATGAGAATAATAATCCAAAACCAGGTGAAGAACCAATAAATAGAGTAGATGCCGCAGCTTACAGGCATGATTTAGCTTATCGAAATCATGATCTAAGTTCTCGACATGTAGCTGATAAGAAAATGATACAAGAATTAGATAGTATTCAGAATCCTTCCTTTAGAGAAAGAATTGAAAGAATGTTTGTTAAGAAAGCTTTACAAGCTAAAATATTATTCGGTCAGGGTTTAAATGAAACGACATTAAAGCTGTCTGAGAGCAACGCTCGAACCTACGCGTCTGAAATTCACAAGGAATATAGAAGGCCTAAATATTTATTGAAAGTAAAAGTATTTAATAAAGATGATATTTGGAGTGCTGATCTTATTCATATGCCGAATGAAGGAGGGTTTAAGTACGCATTGACCGTTATAGATTTATATACACGATACGCTTGGGTAAAGCCTTTAAAAAATAAAAGTGGTCTATCAGTTAAATATGCGCTTGAATAAATCTTTAAAGAAAGTAATAGAAAGCCAAGGAAATTGTTTGCTGATAAGGGATCGGAATTTAATCGAAATGTTAGGCCACTATTTGAAACTGTTTATTCAACTGAAAATGCAGGAAAGGCTGTAGTAATTGAGCGATTCAATAGATCATTAAAAAATAAAATTTTCAAAAAATTTACTGAGCAAAGAAATTAGAAATGGTTGAAGATATTACCAGGAGTTGTAGAAGAGTATAACAATAAGATTCATTCAGGTATTGAAGAAACCCCAAAGAATGCTTCTGACGACCCTGATTTAACACGAAAGAAAATATTCGAAAATAATTATTCGAATGAGAGTAATCCGAATTTGCAGAAACTTAAGCCGAAATTTAAAATTGGAGATAGAGTTAGAATATTTAAGTGTAAAAATAAATTTGAAAAAGGCTTTGTTAGCTACTGGACTAAAGAAATATTTTAAGTTTGTAAAATAAATCAAACTTATCCGATCACTTACGAAATCAAAGATTTAGATGATGAAGATATCAGAGGCCGATTTTATCAAAATGAATTACAACGATGCGATTTTTAATTATCATTATCATTATTATTATTATTCAATTCTAACATAATATCAAGAAATGATACTCCTTTTTGTAATTTAAATAAAACATAAAGACATAATTGACCACAATAAGTAGTTCCTGGTTTTTGAATTTGAAATGTATTATAAATTCCATTTCCAAGTAATTCTTTGACTTCATTTGTTGCAGGCAATCCATAAGAGTCAAAATAGTAATTATCTCCATTTTTATTTCTATGCCCCGCTGACCAATGTACTCCTTTTTGGTCTGACGTGTGAAGATTTGTTATGAAATTTACAGTTGGCTTATTTTTAATCAATTGTAATTCGTCTCTCATCAATATGTGAAAATTCTTTATTCCCAATTGATTTGCGATTTTCTTCAGATCAAAATTTGTAGTTGTTTGCGTTCCATATAATTTTAAAAACTCATTTATGTTGCTCATTTTATAATAAAAAAAATTCTTAAGGGATCCCTAGAAGTCAGAAGGGGGGAGGGATTGAGTTTAAAATTGTCGCATAATGATGACTTTCCTTATTACTTATTCGATTGAAGCTGTATGATTTAATTTCATCTAAATTAAAAAGGTACATTTGTAAGGAATCAGTTTATTAGTAGAGTTAGTGTTTCGTACATCTTTAATCAACTGCAATTCATTTCTCATCAATAGGTGAAAATTCTTTATTCCCAATTGATTAGCGATCTCATTTAAATCGAAATTCGTAGTTGTTTGTTTGCCGTATATTTTTAGGAAGTCTCTAATGTTACTCATTTTTATAGAAGACAAAATGTTTCTATTATATTCCCGTAAATGTGAAATTAAAAACAACACATGGATATTTCTCTTTGATTACATCCACTTTGCATACATTCAATTTGGATACATTAAAATACATGTAAATTTGTCCACGCGTGGACGCGTTCTAATTGGTTGAAGCACTGTATTGTATTTACATGTGCAACAGGAAATAACATTGCATATAAAACACGAAATAAGCATTTTCATATAAAACAGAGAGATACAAGTTTTTTGATGGGATTTGTGTCCACCACGTGTGACGCGTTCTAATTGGTTTGGAAGCACTGTATTTTTGCTGAATGCATAGTAATTGCATGTACATGTGCAACAGGAAATAACATTGCATATAAAACAGAGGGGTTTCAAGAATGATAAGTTTTCTTCACAACGCGTCTAATGTTAACGCGTGAACGTGATTTGATTAGCTGAAGCGCTGTATTTTAGGTCAATGGCGCACCATTGTTCAAGAAAATATAATAAAATAGCATAGGTCTAACCATTGAAAATAAAGTGTCGTGCGGCCGTATCGCAGTAACAAAGCGGGGATTCATATCCAATTTCCATTGAATATGTCAGCGCAGTATTGTCGTTAAAAGACGCACCATTGTTTGGGAGAAGAATGGAATCATTTGGAATGTCACATAATTGCTTTACACAATGAAAATTATCCATCCTTTTGTAGTCAATCTTCCGATAACGTTTGGTCGCGATTTTAAAAGTACAATAGAAACAGACACCCTACAAAGCATAGGAAATTTGTCTGCTAATGTACCTAATTGAAATGAAACTTCGGTAATTGATCTCATTTTGCTTCAAGAGACTATAAAAATATGTCTTGTCATTATCACAAAGAGATAAAAGATAGTTGATGTGCTTACCGATAAAAATTTTACACATAACACTGAGTGAATTGCTTCTTTTTTCATGCAACAAGAATTTGCGTAAGTTTACAATTGTATTATCCTCTCCATTTGGCTCTATGAAATCACTCAAAGAATCTGTAAATTCATGTCTCTCAAAATATATTCCTCTTCAATTCCTCTCGTAATTTTCTCATCCTCCCTGGCAACGATTGTTTTCTTCTATCTTCAAATTAATCTTGTCTCATTTTGAGAAATATATGACGAGAGCGTTTTGACACAACCTTCACTGACAAGAAACACTGTTAAATTAAATAAGTCTTCAGCACATTTGTTTGAAATAGCCATATCGATTATTGTTGTTGTGTATTGTTTCACGGCATTGCAGCCGGAGTAGGATTTGCTGGATATTTATTCCACGTCTTACAAATGTCTAAGTGGGTGTAGCAGCTGTTTGTTCTTTAACACATTGTTTTCTTTCAAATGTTTGAGTGGGGATCACAGCTCTTTACTCTGAAATGCTTTTCTTCATAAATGCGAGAAGCAGATGTTCTCTACAATTGGATCATCTGAGTGCAAAGCAGTAGGAACTGCTGGAATTACTAAAACTCCTGAAGATATAACAATTGTAAAAGTACCTAAACTTATTGTTAGGAATATGCCAATTCCTTCAAATATTATTAGACACATAATTTTAGTTATCTCATATTTTAAAAACATGAAAAATGGATTTAGAAGACGATTTTAAAAATACCAATTTTTTTGATGTTGTGGCTTGGAACGGTTATGATTTTAAGGGGCTGAAAATTGTAATTCTCAAATTTTGAGATTCTTAACTTTTATGATTTTCAGTGTCTTTGAACGGTCATGACTTTGGGAGTAAAATGTCATAATCACAAATTTGAGATTTTGAAAAATTTGAAAAATTGGGTATTTTTAAAAACGTCCAAATTGATGAATTTAGGTCTTCATAACCTGAAAAAAGGTTTAAATTCATGAATTTATGTCGTTTTTAAAAATACCATTTTTCTGAATTTGTCTTGTCCTCAAACGGTCTTTTACCCATTACTTATATATGCTCGGAAGATAACTTAAAATAGCTGTATCTCCGAAAGTATTCATCGTAGCGACATGCGGTTTGTTGCAAACGATTTGTCTCATCATTCTCTATCATATGACACCTGAACCATTCTCATGTGACCACGGCAAGTTGGTGGGTGAGCACATGGTCATGTAACATGCCACAAGTGAAAAAATTCCTAAGTGTGGGAGCTCCAGTGTGGTGAAAATTTTGAAAAATTTAAAACTTCCGAATTTCAATCTGGGACCCTTAACAAAACTTTTTTCATCACTTTTCACTGAGCCCCCCCCCTCCCCCCTACCGTTCGGAGAAATTTGATGAAACAAACTTTGGTCAGGGTCCCAGGTCGAAATGCGACATATTGGAAAATTTTCAAAATTTTGTCCATACAAAGTCACTCTGACACTTAGGATTTTTTCAGGTGAGCTCCGACACAGACATTCCACCCTCCCAACCTGGCCGGGACACCACGCCAACCTGGAGAGCGCATCACACACCACCTCTCGCTACGTCGTCGGGCCAGAGGGGGGGACGTCAGACTCGAAGAAACACGGTGGCCGACCACGACCAAATCGTCTGACAGGAGGGCGGGGGGACGTCAGACTCGAAGCAACACGGCGGCGGACCACGGCCGACCCGTCTGACAGGGGGGGACATCAGCGACGGCGGCCATCTTGCGCGGTCCAGTGGTGGAGTTTTACTTACTACTATCATACTTCATGGCTTGTTCGATTATCACTCTTTATGACTTGTTTGACTATCATTTTTCATGGCTTGTTCGATTACATACTTCACAGCCTATTTGATTGCGATGCTTGATGGCTGGTTTGATTATCGTGCTTCATGACCTGTTTGAATATCAAATTTCATGGCTTGTTTGATTATCATACTTCATGACTTTTCTGGTTATCATGCTTCATCACTTGTTTGATTATCGCACTTTTTGACTTCTTTGATCATTATACTTCATGACTTGTTTTATTATTACACTTCTTGACTTGTTATATTATTATACTTCATGACTTATTTGATCATCATGCTTCATCACTTGTCTGATTATCATACTTCATGCCTTGTTTGATGATCATTCTTCATGGCTTGTTTGATTGTCATACTTCATAGCCTGTTTAATTATTATGCATCATGACTTGTCTGATTATCATACTTCATGACTTGTTTGATTATCATTCTTCACAGGCTTTTTGATTTTGATGCTTGATAGCCTGTTTGATTGTTATGCCTCATGGCTTGTTTGATTATCATACTTCATGATCTGCTTGATTATCATACTTCTTGACTTGTTTGATTATCATACTTCACGCCTTGTTTGATTATCATGCTTCATGACTTGTTTGACTATCATTTTTCATGACCTGCTTGATTATCATACGTCACAGCTTGTTTGATTACGATGCTTGATGGCTTGTTTGATTATCGCACTTCGCCCTGCCCTAGTCTCTGCTGATGACCTCAGGAGTTGATGGTTAATATTTAAGTTCCAATCTTGACAATAGTTCTTTGCTTTTATTTCCTGAATAAGAATCTGTTATTTTGACACTATTCCATTCACCTGTAGGGAACGTTTGATCAGTCCTCTTAAAGATTAAATTTCTCACTTATCTTTTCATCAAAAAAAAATTTCACAACTTCATTTCATTCGGGATTAATTTGATGGGTTACGTCTGGCATCACTAATGATTTTGACATGTTGATACAGTATGAGTATGATGGATAGCAGACCTGACCGCCTTTATCTATTTGTAAGGAGAACCAGGTGCACGAGCGTTAGGATAGTTAATACCGCTAATTACTATGATAAATTGAAGCGACAATTCTGATAACCTCAGTTGGACAGAATTCACTCGCTGAGTAAGCTTGCTAAATTCTCTTTTTGTACTTCTCGATGCATGAATTATTAATTGGTATTCCGTAGCGTATTTTCAGTAGCAGTAGTTTCCCCCAGTTTAAACAATAATATGAATTGCTTAGAGGGTAGAGTACTTGATAGAGTTTAAACTAATCAACCCTATGTATTTGACCTATTGGTTAGCGTATAACGTTTTAATTCATGACCTGCTTGTTTATCATACTTCATGACCTACTTGATTATCAGACTTCATGGATTGCTTGATTATTATACCTTACAAGTCGTGAAGTACGATAATCAAACAAGTCATGAAGTATGATTATCAAACAAGTCATGAAGTATGATAATCGAGCAAGCCATGAAGTATGATATTCAAATCAGCTATAAAGTAGGATAGTCAAACATATCATACTTTTTGGCTTTGGGGGTCAGTGTTCTGAAAAATGTTTCTACGTTCGAAAATCAAGTTTTAGAAATTTTCATTTTTACACTGGAAAATAACTTGGAAAATTTTCTATGTTGGGCCACTAGACTCAGTTGGCTTATAACATGACACAAGCTATTTGAGCGTTGTTTGATTGGAGGGGGGTCATAACGACACTTTTTACACTACTTTTGGTTTTCACTTTTTCACCTCTGTCGTTTTGGAGGGGGAGTCACTACATTAAAGTTTGAAGGATCAACCTGATCGGTCGTCCAACCGAAACTCCATCCGAATCGCTCCATCCGAAACACTCTGTCGTTTTTGAGGGGGGCGGTTGCGACAGTACGCCTGCGCTACACGCAGAGCAAGGCCCGCGCTGTGTTTTCTGTGGTAGTATTTTATACTACTTACAGAATGTAATGACGGGAGAGCCTTTGAACGTTTTTGGAAATTGTCGGTGACTAGGAGTGATGATATATGTAAGGGAAGGTTTTGAATTTGGACGAGGTCGACGGCTGATGATCTACCGAGGGCTGACGTGGCTAGCAGCAGGTTTACATCTACGAGTGGAGTGATACCAACGAAGAGTCGGTAACGAGGTAAGATCAGGGCTAGTTAGAGCAAAGTGTGTAGTCACTGATAGTAAAGTAAGTTTCAGGAACGGTAAGATCTGCGTCTAGTGGCTTGGGGTGTAAAGTTTGGAAAAGTAAGTTCTGCATAGTCAACTCACATTTGCAAGCGCTTATTAATATACAAAAACCTGAAAGACCAAAAGAGGAAGAATAACATCAAGTTTGAAAGTAAAGGAATAAAGTTTTATTCGAAGAGATCACGACTTTTGTAATTTGGCCTTCTAGCAGGGATAGAGTGTCAAAAAGCTGTAGCATCTGTTGAGGAATTGATGAACATTGCACACATCAAGAAGCACCAAAATTCATTCGAGCTCAAAGCAAAGTGATGCATGTACATGTATTATATGGGAGGTAAATACTATGCACGTGGAGTTCTGATCCCTACTATTCATCTTAGTTTAAGAAGTAGGCCCACAAAAGACATGAGGCCTACTTTTCCATGACTGACACCAGAAATCGTCATAAATTTCGATAATTTTGCTATTGGTGCGATCTTGTAAATAAATCTCAGAAATAAGAAGTCAATTTTCTCTCCATGGCTTCGCTTGTTCTCTTTGGTGGCAGTACATCAAGGAATGACAAAATGATGAGAGGTTTGCATGATATCAACTAAAATCAAAAGTTACACATTGAATACCATTAACAGCTTAATTGATTCGCTTTCTATGTAAAATAGAATAGCTATAGCACAAATTTTGGTTGAAACATATACTATCCAAATAATCACATAAGTAGCAAGAGCTGCATCGTGAAAACCATTTCAGAATAAAATTACATTGCAAATGATACTTCATTCAATGCCAGTCAAAAAAGAACGTATTGCAACTTCCAATCTTGGAGCTCTACAAAAATGCTGACACCCCTGCAAAACTTCACGATCGAGTACTTAGTGAGGATAATTGCAGACTACTTCTCTCGACACTGGTAACTGACGTGAGATTTTCCTTCAATAGCAATACATACCTGCAACAAGATAGTCTCGCCATGGGCTCACCCCTGAGTGGATAATTCAGCGACATATTTACATGTATGAGTACTGTTGAGAAAAATCTTCAAAATATATTCAGACAATTGAAATACTACTGCCGCTATGTTGACGACACACTATTGATCGTGAAAAGTCAAGACGAGTGTGAAGTTCTTTTTAAGAAATTCAACAAGCAACATCCATCAATCAACTTTACTCGGGTGAATGCCCATCATTTCTTAGACATTGAGATGCATCGAGAGGATAATGGTGCAATCACAACTTCCAATCTTTGTCACCCAGAATTTACAAGAGAAATCTTGTCAGGACTCTGTTCTACCTTGCAAGGGAATTTTACTCACCAAAACATCTAAATAAAGAATTAGCCTTTGTTCGGAATGTACTCTTCCGTAATGGTTATCCCTCATGGTAGCCTATATCGAAAAATACTCGCATCCTCCTCCTGAAAAAGTCACCACTGTAAGAAAGAAGAAATTCTTTGTCGAAATTCAATATTATGGCAAGATAAGTGAAGATCTAGCAAGGAAGATGCGCTCAGATATTGAAATCTCATACTTCCAACTCCAGGCGATTATGACATACCGTACAAGAACTCTGGCTCCTAACTCGGTCAAAGACGTCATTCCGCCTAGCCAAATACCAATGATCATATACAAATTCGATTGTACTTGCAGAGCGAGCTACATTGGCAAAAGCGAACGATGTTTGACCTCCAGGCAGAAGGAGCACATCCCTCCCACCTCAATCCGACATCACACGCCATTTTGCTGAGTGCTATGAAAAGTCATGTGTCAAAAGTCAATTTTATTCTGAAATGGTTTTCACGATGCAGTTCTTGCTACTAATGTGATTATTTGGATAGTATATGCTTAAACCAAAATTTGTGCTATAGATATTCCATTTTACATAGAAAGCGAATCAATTAAACTGCTAATGGTATTCAATGTGAAACTTTTGATTTTAGTTGATATCATGCAAACCTCTCATCATTTTTGTCATTCCTTGATGCATTGCCACCAAGAGAACAAGCGAGGCCATGGAGAGAAAATTGACCTCTAATTTCTGAGATATGTTCCATAGTATATTCAGCAGATGTTAAATTGTGTATTTTGGTAGTACAAATACTTGTCTGCTCATATACAGATAAGCTGATGAAACTCCAATTGATATATACACGCAAATTATATAAAATATCTACCAGAATTTCCGTTTATATTTCACCATGAGACAAAGACTGAATTCTTCAGAAATGGAAGCAGCAACTTCGGCCCAATCATCGAGACCATGTCCACGGAAGAGAATGCGATTTCGAAATAATCGATGATGTAATTGAGGACGTCATGACCGGTTAAGGGGATGATGATGAATTCAAAACAGAAATGGTGCCCTTACGGAAATGTATCATCAAAAATATCATGATGCCATGACATAAATATGGGTTAATGATATTATTAATGATACAAATAAAACTTGAAAATGAAAACTCTCATCGTTTCATGGCCACGCTCGTTCTCTTAGTGAAATACAACGAGAAAGTGATCTAGGTTACAGCATCTCCTTGAAAGTGTGATCATTCGCCACTTGAAACCGACTCTGTGCTTGCAGAAAGAACGTTTATTTATTCTTAAACTTCTTTGATTTTGTGAAGCTCTACAGTTCATTTTATTTATTGATCTTTTATGATTTAGGAATTTCACTGTTATTACTGTTTATCCTCGTTAGTACTATCTATGAATCAGTTTTACCCTAATATCTACATATCAAAGCTTGTAGCTGCATTGGTTGTGAACGAGTTTTATTCATTATCATAGCTTCATGTTTGGAGATGCTGTAACCTAGATCACTTTCTCGTTGTATTTCACTAAGAGAACGAGCGTGGCCATGAAACGATGAGAGTTTTCATTTTCAATTTTTTTTGGAAGATCGCTCCAACAAACAAGTTAATGATACAAATATCATTTGGTGAATGTTAATGATATTTTAATGATATTGTTCATGATATTTCTTGTTCATGATATTTCTAATGATATTTCTGCTGCTGCAAATATCATGAGCATAGTAATGATATTTCTTTAATGATTTTATCGTTTCGGAAATGTCATTGAGTGAAATTGACTATATTTTCATGAATGTGAAGCATTTATTGAATATTATATTAAAAGTGCAAGTGAAATTAAATGATATTTATGTCATCGTCCTTCATTAACTGTGTCTCGATGCAATAGGCTAGTCGGAGGGCCACGCAGCTTAAATGAGTGCGCAAATTTTCCAAACCAGAATTCAGAGAAATTGCGCAGATTACGTCATCTCATAATTTATTTGGTAATGTAAATTTCGATTTGGTGGAATTACATTTTTAACTCTCTGCATTGTCGCTCTCAAGTTGATCATTCAACGCTGAATGCATAGAGTAGGTATAGTGTATATTAGGTAGAGTGGTAACTCCGCATTTATTAAATCCCCAATGTGTATACACTTTCGATTTTATTAAATGAACTCAAGGGAGATCAGGTGGTAATTGACACCAAATGTGAGATATGCAAATTTTTTCAATTTTGCAGAAATTACAACGGAATTGAGTGATGATGTGCAACAATGATTTCAATCAAATTTGAAAGATATAAATGAGTCCACATCACTACTCAGATTCAAGAAATGAAAATAAATGAAACATGAATTTAGTGAATCATAAAATCATGCCGGTGAAAATTGAATTAAAAACTTGAAATTTCAGCCAAGAACGCACGAATAATATCGCGACTTTTTCATGAAGACTTTCATTATAATACAATTCATGAAATTCCCATGATCATCAGCTTAATTTCCGCTTAGCTAGGATGCTTATTATGAAATATACATTCCTTTTGATGTCCAACTTGCTTCATACTACTTATGTGGGAGAGTCATCTCGGTAGTAAATAAATTGGCAAATTTTGACTTTTTTCAAAAGTGCTCAAATTTTTTTTTTGGACTACGGGAACGCAATCTCCGCAAAAAACTGAATCATTTGATATAAAAATTTTCACTGTATACTTTTTTGAATCGACACTCTACCTATATATAACTACTCTATGATCCCTACTCTATGGCTGAATGAATTAAAATTCCATATTACAGTCCTTATTTCATTTATCACAAGAGTTTTCAATTGAAATTGCATGATATACTATATTTTGTTTAACTGCAGCTACACGTACTTTTTGATAATGCAGTAGAGGAGCAATGGGATGGTGGCAGATTTCTTGTTCAGTTTTTATCATTCCGATAACTGTCGGAGGCATATTCATTATTGTGAGAGATAAATGTCCAGCAATACAATGCATGTGTAGCAATTGACAAGAGTTCTACTATCCACAATGTGCTGGGACTGAATTATTGATGACATAGTTTTATTCATTCAACTTGAGAAGCATCTGACACAAACTCTTCCGATGAACCAATTCGTGTGTTTCTATTGTCATCTGGTGTATATGCCAACATTCACTTTACTTCAGACCACAATTCACGATGGCATTTATTTCACTTGACTTCAAGCAGGTTGATAACTTTATCGATGACTACTCTGTGGACTGGGTTAGGAACACATCAGCTGATATATGTTTAACTAATTCACCCCAACCACAAAATTTCACCATAACAACTGAGTGCGCATTTTCGAATTTGTTGACCCGGGCCAAATTTAGGATCAGCTGACAAAATGAGAGACTGTTCTACGCATGTAAGCAAGCTTGCTGACACAATTTCCTTGATTGGCAGCTGTACTAACTTAATCCTTTGACTAAAGTGTCTGTATTTCTACTGAGAAACGTATGACAAAGAAGAAATCATTGAGCAGTAATATCAGCTCCTGAATCTACCGGAGCACGTTTTGGACTATGTGTTCTGAAAACGATTTTCGACCAACGTCAGAAGAACACTGCAATTGACAACAAATGGTGAGTAGCAATTTATTGTTTTCAGCTATTTTTTAAGCGAACTAATTAATTAGATTAATTAATTCAGGTTAAAACAATGGGTATTCCGTGAAACAGTATACACTTCCATTTATTATTTAAGCAGCTATCATACTTATTCAAGCAGCTATATTTTCGTATATATTCACACCTCAACCATTGTAGTGGAAGCACAATTGATGATTTTATATTGCCACCGTTAAACGGACATTACTATCATATTGTATAAGCTTCATTAACACTGAGTATTCACAATTTTCCTATATTATAGAGCACGCTACGAACACTACATCTTAGACAATTTTTCTACGCATATTCAGTGCATAGGTTCCTGTATCTTCGTGTTTAGTAGGCCAGTCTAACACAAGAGGAAGCTACATAACGTGACTATCAATGAACTTCCGCTTTATTTGCAAAAGAAGATTTATAGGCATATTACAAATTAACAAATTAATTTCAATCACTATACTAGATATTATTTAGCAGCATCTTTGGGAGGTTGTTGAAGTACATTTATTGCACTCATCCAATTAAGCAGACAATACATCTGCTACTCGCAACTGCTAATTTCTGAACTATATATCAGAACGTCACTCATTAGTACAGTTTGATCTAGGTAGTAAGCAAATTAAGAGCATCTTTTTTGAAAGAAAGCATTAATTTTCTGCTAAATTTTGATTCTCTTGAGTGCTTTGATTAAAATTATTCACTGAAATATATAGCAACATATATTATTGCCACTGATATCATCAAATCTGAGCTAGAGTTAGGTTTATAAGCTTGTAATATAAAAAAGCGCATCAATACCTAGAAAAGGGGATTATTTAAGGTGGTTGAAACCTGCTAGTAATGTTTCCATTCCAAAGTCAACTTTATGGCGAATGTCAAAAAGTTTGAAAGAAAGTACATGTAACTCCATCAATGATGTATCAAACCCAGTCGACGATCAGGAACCAATGGAAGATATCATTTATACCGATGATTTAGAATTTGACTTCAGCGTTCCTGAATTATCTGATGAAGCCGAACAAATTTTTGATGAAAATGTTTATACGGATCACGTGAATGAAATAGAGGATCATGATGAAACACCGCTGTATGAATCAACAATTTTTTTGAAAAATATCAAGATGGCTTCAACTTGATGATGCATCTCATATAACCTTCAACTTGATGATGCATCTCATATAACTCCCCACTGCGCGACTAACTTTAAAGATAGTTCCCACCGTCAAGGTGTCTCATTCGGTCATTCCCGACACGTGGTCTTATTTGTAATGGAAGTTTATCTTCAATGCTAGGTAATATAGCATATATTGCATGCATATTTTACTGCGCACACACACTTACAAATACAACCATAAATATAAATATAGATCAATATCTTCAACCAGACTTAGAAGCCTAAAAGTTTCAAAACTGTTCGAGATTTATGCACAATCATATTATTTGTAACAAGATTCTCTTAATTAATTTCAATCATTTTTACGTTACGACCACCAAGCTGGAAAATGAAATGCAAATGGACATAGTTTACGTTACCAGAATATACTGCACTTGCAGTTCAATGTTCAATAAGTTTAAAATGCGGCATTTTTATTGTCTTAAGGACGTCCATTATTCATGCTCCTTTAGCCCATGTTTTTCCTTATGAACGACATTATTGGAACATATTAATAGATGAAAATACCCTCTTAACAGACCTCCTGTAAATGTGACGAACGCTTAGATATTGCTTGGCACGAACATTTCCAGATAACGGAAAAGCCTTAAGGATAAAGGCCTTAGGTAAGTTTATTAGCCATAGTTATGGTTCAATATAAGTATCCAATCATCATTGATTATTTTTACAGATACATTCGCTAAGGCCGAGGAGAGCTTATGTCGTCTTCTCAGGTCTCAGAAGGAGAAGACGGTCGAAGTTGTTGCCGGTGTAAGTGCAAATATGATTTTCTTTTTAGTGCTTGATATTTTTCTCAACTGCCTTCAGTACTTCATACAAAGCTAGTAGAATTAATAACTTCATTTCCAACTTTTATTTCGAAAGAAAATTAATCTTGTCGACGCATTTCGTGAAATTGTTAATTGTCATAATTGTTAACATTTTTTTAAATTTATGATTGAAAATATTAACTTAGATATCATCAGCACCAATGAAACTAGATCCTTCGTTTTTTTCCTTTATAAAGTCAACCACGATCATCATGTCAGTGTTTCTGATCACGAAATTGTAGCAAATATTGATGCAGCTAGTTTTGGAACTTTCATGAAAATCAATGTTGTTCAACTTCTCATTCAGGACGAGCTTTGCAAATTGTCGAAGGTGGAACTGGTACAACGCATTAGGAAGCTGGTGTTTCAGGTCACCAATCTGCAACGCTTGAATTCCATTTTGATTGAAGATGTCCCGATGACCATCTCACGGACTCTGCGATCAATCGTAAGTGAATATTCTCATAATGAAGTAAATAAGCAAAATTCTTAAAAAATTATAATAAAATTAATTTATGCATGTACACTGAAATGCTAAATATTCAAATAAAAGTACTTATTTTTAAGTTCACGTGCGTCAGGAGGCGAAGAGCTTCACTGATGCTCTCAGTATCGCGGCGATGGATACAGGAGAACCCGAGATGGGGATGCTGGAATTCATGGAGGACTATGCTGCCTTAGCTGCCCACAGACCTGCCACTCCAACAATGCCGGCGCATCCACAAACCTCAGCCCTTCACGATCCCGTCCAGTCTTCCGCATTTGTTCCAGCACCTGAGCATCCATCACCACCGCCCGTCCACCTTCCTACAACGCCCGTCCACCTGCCTACAACGCCCGTCCACCTGCCTACAACGCCCGTCTACTTTCCTGCAACGCCCGTTCACCTACCTCCTACACCTACAGCTTCATCTGTTCTCCGTGACGTTAAGAATTGTCGTCCACGAACGCCGAGAACCCCGCAGCCGGTTGCTGTTGGCGAAGTTCCTGTCCTAACTGATATCCAAGCACTTGCCATCAAAGCTTGTCGCCAGTGGAAGAAGCTGGTTAGTGTCATGTTAGGGACAGCGTATGCCAGGAAGCAGTTGGTGCAGCTGAGTGCTGTTCGGTCAAGAGGTGGTGGACCAGTAGTCAGCTCTAATGTCCGGAACTGGATCTTCAGTAAGTAGAAATATATCTGTTCACATGTATTCTTGGCAGAAACACTCAGATGTCAACCAAGCAAGTACAAGTTGTTGCAGAGGATTTTTTAAGCTAAACCCACTGGGGGGGGGGCATTCTTCAGAAAAACATTTTTATGCCGATTTTGCAAATAAGCTGACATAGAATATATAGGCCTATGCATCTATAGCCTACAATATGTACATGTACATAGGCCTACATACATGTAAGTCCTACAACTACATGTATGTGCTACATTTGCAGTAGTTGTTACCACTTCTACTATCATTTTCAATTTCAACCTGTTAGCTGTGCAAGCCTGCAAGGGCTGTAAGGGAATCAGAAAACGATCACTTCTATTTTCTAAAGAATTTTTTTACAAACTTTCTCTCTTTGTAAACTTCAAAATTTGGCTGAGAGCATCTCCGCGCTCGGCTTTTCAGGAAGTCAGCTACAACACACCGCGGATCAAAGGATGCTGTTCCGCATCCATTTAATGCAACTTGCATTCGATAGTTCACAGTTTCGTTGAACATCGCCGTCCGGTCTGCCGTCACCAACTTGTTGTGTCCTGACACCATCCGCTCCGTTTGCATGGAATGTGGAGCAGTGACCGCCAAAGCTGCGAGGCACTTTCGCAAAGCTCCCTTGGTGCACGAAAGCAATTGCCGTAGTCTTAGAGACAACTTGGCTCCATTGTCCGAACTTTCCGGCAACGTTGGAAGGGCATCTATTGTTGGCCACGAGTCACACGCCTCATCTGCGAACTCTTTCACGTCATTGGGGTAGATTTGGCGCATGATGGAGGTTCCATGTTCCAGGAAGTCGCTCAATGTGTTGGCTTTGAGCAGAAGAGAACATTTGTTAACATAGTCACTCTGTTCTACATCCAGCCTCCGATCCAGGAAGTTCTTGGCAGACGAAACAATCTTGTGGTTGTGGTTGTTCACAGCTAATTTCATCTACGATCATAGAGATGCTTTGTATTACAATTTTAATCAAACGCCAATTGCCAACGAGTTTTGTGTTGGTGACATGGTTATCGTTCGTGTTAGCATCAGTTGTGGTACCGCTTAGAAATTCATTAGAATCATTATTATGATGATGATTATTACAATGATTATGACTTATGAGGTGCAACTCTTATCTAATATAATGTAAAATATATTACAGTACAGAACTGAAACGTTCTGTGAAGATTGCAAAGGAAAGAGATATGAAATACCTGTCACATTCTTTTATGGTGACATAAAAGAATTTTATTTTTCTTTGGTCCTATTTTATTAAAAACCATAGATCGATGCAAAAAAAAGGAAGATGGAAGCAACCTGAATCAGTTTTCAAATAAAGTGATGTAAATTTGTGCGATTTCATGTTTTCTATATATTTCTGCATATTTCAGTCCTATTCTTGTTTTTGATTGAATATTTTTTCTTTGCTTGGATAAGATGTGCAAGCAAGCTTGTTTTATTTTCAGGTGAAGTGCATCGATTGGATCCCAGCGTCCAAGAAAAGGACATCATCCAACGAATGTCCCAGAAGTTCCGGGACTGTAGGAAATTGGCGAAGTAATAGTTGCTCCTATTTTGAGTCTTCGTGAACCTAATTGGAGATACAATTTCTGTTATCCTGATTTCTGATGAATTTTCAATAATGCGGTTAGTAACTATATGTATATCATTATTTGTGCTTGATGCTTTGACTAGACGCCTTAATCATAGGATTTGATTTGACAAGAATTCCAAAATAGCATGGCTCGTCAGAACGGCTCGGAATGGTTCAATCTATCGTGTGATGTCTTTATTGGCTTCACAAATAGAATGACTATACAATGGGTTGCACTCTGCGTATATTTTTTCTTGCTTTGCCGTGCGGCTGATTATCATGCAGATTGCAGAGTGCCTGTTCGCCTAGGAATAGAATAGGAAGATTTCCTCAAACATGAACAAATTAAGCACAAATGTTCTTTGGCAGCCGTAGACGCTGATTTTCGCCAATACAGGGATGCGTCATTACGGCTGGGAATGACCCAAACTAGCTTAAAACATCTAGAGTGGCTAAACAAGCTGAAGAACTGCTCAGGGTGCACTGAGTCTATTTGTACTGGCTATATTATTATCTGAAATATTTTATAGGTCTCCTAGATATTTCTTTTGATTTTAAAATCAATTTCAGTCAAGTTACCTGTAATTTCTAGTATTCATATATTAATTCTTGCCTACGCTGTAACTGACCTTTCCGTTTCCATGTATATTCAGTCATTGATGGTTTACATCAATTAAAAGCAATTTGGTGTTTACGAGTAGATAAGTTTCTATTATTATGGCTGACAGTCAAAGCATCGAGAATAAATACTAATATACTGGCCATGTTAAGTTGTGTAGAAGTGTACATCAATCAAGTGCGATCAATTCAACATGCATTCCGTTCTCTAGTTTCGAAGTCATGGTCAACTTATCATGTTGATTTCATTTTTACATGAAGTGGGGTCTCACTATTTTCGTAATGGAAATCACACGTAGATTCTTGCGGAATTCAAGTGTCTGCCTGAAGTGGCTAGTGATGTTCTTCTACAATTGAAATAGAATGAGGACAAGGCCCCCTTCACTCTCCTTTCACCAAGAGTTCGTGACATTTTTTACACGTGGGCCGTTTGTAAGTAGCTTGCAGTACCCTTCTCAACAAACAAATATCTGCTACTTTTGACTGTTCACTACATAGGTACCGAGAGAGCAAGTATTCTGTTGTAGATACGCAGTCATCTCAAGTGGGTTGAGCAGTGTCAGGAATCTTCAGGGTAAATATCTGTCGTGTTGTAGCCCGTCTTTCAATCCTGATTTTCTTAAATATTTTGATGGAAGCAGATCTGTTTCAAGTTTGTTCGTGCATGATTCTCATGTCTTCCAAATTAATTATTACAGAAAAAATTGGTCAATTGTGGAGTTTTTGCTCTTAACAAGCGGAATAATGCTCAAATAAGTTTTCGATCTCCAACCAATTTGAATGATCAATGTGCAAGTGGAAAACCTTCATTGCATCATATAGTTTCCATCTTTTCTTTCAAATTATAAGTATCAATATCATCCACTATAGAGTCAGAACATGTCCACACCACAATAGTTTCAAACCTGGGAGCAGTGATGTTAAAGCTTCATTTTTTCCTTGTTAAATCATTCATCGTTAAAGAAATTTGATTATATCTTTCTAGCAATTAACACCAACCGCTCATGCTGTTTTCTAGATAGCATAGGAAATGCGATCAACTAATTAATTGAAACTATAATAGGAGAAAATATTCTATGTCCACCTTGGAGTTCCTATTTACTTCGTCAATTTACTGCTCCTGTATTCTGTTCCAACACAATATCCGTTACAATATGGACACCTTCCGCTAAATTGACGATCCTGCTTGCCTATCGTTGCCGTTATGTATGTAACATTATGATCGTGTTCAATTGAAAAGTGACAATTTGACTATCCTTGTATTATTAGATTCATTTACGGCCTTCTGTGTGACTACGATCCTAACTTTTCTGCATCAACTATAGTATGTGAATATTTCAGTTTGTTATTAAATTTCCGAAAATATTGTAGTAGTTTCCTACATTTTTCTCATGTGACTCATCGTATATTTTATGTAATATGGACGCCATTTGTTACTGCTGTTTAATGAAAGCATATTGTAATAGATGACTTCTTTGATCCAATTTTGTACAATATGTACATGTATACTGTATTTAGAAGTTTCAAATGCTGTAATTTTGTGCTACTGTAGATACAAATGAATGTGTTACTCATTTCAAAGTCCCTTTGTGTTCGACTATAGCGACTGTTATTCTTGTATTTTCTTTAAAGTCGTTTTCATTTCGGTTTGTGTCGAACTTTACTGTACTACATATAAACTTGGATGGTTAGTAATATGACTTGCGCGTAAAAGAGAAAAATGTAAATATGATATTGTGACTCCTTTCATAAAATCATTGACTACTAAAATTGATGTTAAAGGTGATACCTTGAATTCATACTGTTAATGGTTGCATTACTCAAGTTCTTTAAACTGACGAATTTCTAGAGTCTGTCTTTGATAAAGGTGCTCATCAAATTGTTTTTGTGCTTACACATTGGCTATGGTGTAATGTGTAATAACGTGTAGAATGTATCCGGCAGGAATGTATCCAGCCATGCACCGATTTAGTCGAAAAATTATTTAGAAATTTTAGTAAGCGTGTATCTTTTAAGTAAATCAAAAGAAGTTCTGCCTATCTTTTTCTACATTGAATAGATTGAATACATTGATTTTCCACGTTGAATAAATAGAATTTTTTCCCAATTGCCCATAAAACGTATATTATACACGTATATTGTGCCTTTGAGTATGCAACTGTCTGAATGTGATTCAGACAGTTAAGATGATATCCGTGTGTATAGACTTGTTTCTGTAAAATAATTGAATAGCTCATTCTTCAGTTTTTGAATTGACACTGTCGTGTACTAGTCAATCACAAAGTTCATGTTGGACTTAAAATCAGTTCTTTTTTATAATAATAGTTACTTTTGAAATATTGTTTTTTTGTTTACCTGGTAAATCATCTCTTACTTGCACGTATGACGTTCGTCAGTGGGTTATTTGTGATTTCCCCTATTCTAGACATCATCAAAAATATCATTATGATACTGTCATTAATTTCTATGATATGAATATATCATGGGAGTTAATGATAGTATCATAATGATATTTTTGATGATATCTGGTTTCAAAATATCATGGGAAATAATATCATGGGATAATGACATTAATATCATGGGGTAATGATACTAATATCATGGTGATTAATGATATCTAGTTTCAAAATATCAAGGGGTTAATGACATTAAAATATCATGAAACTTGATGATACATTTCCGTAAGTGTGGGCCTACCGGTTGATAATGTCATTCGGCAGTTTGTTTCTGACAAACAATCTGATGATGCAAATGCATCTGCCACTATTGAGGCCAGTTGTGACTTTGATATATTGTCTCTGCATTTTTTACGATCGATCTAGCCGCATGTGATTGCATTGATATGTTTTGCATGACACTGTTGTTCACTTTTACGTAAGTTCTTGTACTGTACATGTACAAGCATAGACATCTGTTGGAGTGGTGTTGTTAGCCAATGACATGGAAAATAAACTAAATCTGTAAATGTTGATTACAAAGGCGAAATAAGTCAATACACGTGCTGTCATACACGATGAACGCCAGGCAATGCCCCATTCTCATGCGTGTTCAATACTGAGCATTCCGTTGTCATACATGGTACAAGCTAGGCGATGTACAATACTTACCGGCTTGGTAGACTTCAATTTCGCAGATCACCAGTTCCGTAGAGTCTCTGATTATCGAAATGAAGCGTGCTGGTCTGCTTTGAAAAGGGAAACTCGACTTCTTTCCTCTGAGTGAAATTTGAAATCCATATTGATAAATGTTCATACCGAATGTATACAGCCCACTGCGAGCGGAAACACTCAAAAGGATAAGACATTTGTTAGTTTTGTCTCCACAGCAGTCAATAGGATTGTAAAACATAACCCTATCGATGAAGTATACTTTTCCCAAGTCAATATTGAAATAATTTCTTCTTTCGGCCTTAGTGCGACTGCATGAGTTGCCGTTGAAATTTCCGTCTCTGTTACCATCCACAGCACGTTCAGGGACTCCGCCAGATGCAACTGAACTTTGATATACTTGTTTTCCGAAGGCAATATTTTGTTCCAGGGGAGGTGCAGGCAGGTTTTCTTTTTCTGTAAAAGAGTGGGAGAATTCATTGTCAGAATCAAATAATTGCCTTAACCCTTTAGCTGATGTGTTTATCTCATACACCTACCGACTTTCACTGAGCCTGAATTAACTCGAATCGTCACAGCAAGACAACAGCAAGTCACAGCAGGTGGTAATACAAGTACAATGAAATCGTAGCCCAAGTCAACTCGTCGTATTGATTTATGCGCAGTAGATGATCTAATTTAGACAGCTCTGTCTAAGACACATACATACACACATACTCACATGCACGTTAGTAGTGCCAATCTGTCATGTTATGACTCAGCCACTGACCCCCCCTCGGTTCAAATGAAGCTCAAATAACTTGCGTCATGTTATAACTCACCGACACTTAGTTGCTTTCTGCCTCTAGTGCATCAACTTTGAAAATTTTCCAAGTTGAAATTTTCAAACCCCCCCCCCTCATCTCGAAAATTTTTTTAAGTTATTTTTCCTCGAAATTTTTCTAACTTATTTTTCCAAGCCAAAAACAAAATGAAAATTTTCAAAACTTGATTTTTGAACTTAAAAACATTTTTCAGAACACTGACCCCCCCCCCCCCCGGCTAGCTATTTCTCATTGGCCAATTGGTTTATCTAATAACATTTCACTTGGCGAGTATTTAGGGAGACGCAGATCGCAGTTAATTCCTTCTCTACTATTACTTTCCAAGGTAAATATGAACGTGTCATTGTATACAAATTACAATTGTTTGAAGACGGTGATGCGTCAGACAGGCGGGAATAATAAGCGGCGGTGTCATCTTGATTCCAAATTGGCGATTACATTATGCCGCTGTGGGTTCGTTGTGACGAGTCCGAATGCCGGATCACTTTTTACCGAGATCCAGCTGCTTGCCAGCCATTAATATCTCTACATTCGGAAACACTAGTGAAGTTGTGCTATGGGCGTATGAAAACCCATCCCACACATAATTGCCAGAACGTATTCGATCACTACTACCGTCATGGAGGCCGCGCGATGTGGACGTAGATCGGCAGCTACAATTACAGGATGGAATGTTGTTACCTCCACCAGATTATGACAGTCCGCGTCTTATTCAGCGCATACGGGCACTGTTGAATAGGAATGCGCATTTGACTCAACTGTCTCGTGCTAACTTAATAATCCAGCGACCACCAAGTGAGCTGCAGGACAGGGCCTCCGAGTTGGAGGAACCGCGAGTGAGCATTAACAACGGTGTACAAGAGGATATTTCAGTGTCTTCATGGAATAGCGGTAGTGACTGGGATGAAAACCCACCAACGCCGGGAGCTGACGTGCTCAGAGGCAGGAATATACAACAGCACATTCCCTCCTTCTCCTATTACAATCTCAGACGACGGTGATGGTAATGTTTTCCCACAGCTAGGCTTTCACGAGGATAACGGCGCCGGGCAGAGCCGTATGGAAGAGTGGATTGACTTGTCCGCCGCTACTGATGAGGAACAGATGGAACCACCCCGAAAAAGAAGGCGTATATCACATGAAGTGCTTGAGTTGTCATAAGATGAAGTAGTGGATAATGCAAGTGAGAATGACTGGTTGGATATTGAAGTGATTGAGGAAATCAACAGTGCGCGGTCCTCCGATCCGCTCACTTTTCAATAACAATCTATCTCTGCTAGTGCCTAATACTACACTGGCAGAGTTGAGTAAAGTGGAGGCGAAAGCAGAGGAGGGACTTCAACTGCCATCTGACGGCTCGCCCGCCAGATGAAAGGGCAGTCATTGTTCCGCAATTGGGACTACTCAGAACCGAGGTAATTTATTAGGCTGGCTGAGGACATTGCAGTATTTGATAAAGACCGCCAACCATTACCTCTGTCCGCCCTGGGGTTTGGAACATACAAGTGTATCATCCTCGTTCGCGGCATCTATATCGGGAGCCACGGTGTTAAATTGCCATGGAACAAGCCAATAGTAGAAGAAGAATTTGAAGACGCGAATCAACCGGTAAAGAAGAAGAAGAGGAACCGCAAAGGAGCAGACCAACACCAACAACAGCAGTAATGACTTTTATGTGTAATTAATACATTCAGTCAATCTATTTCCTTCTAAATACACGACTTCTCTTTCAATATGAACACCGAACAAGCTTCTCCGTTAATTTCATACAGCATAGTACGGAAAGCGTTCAGCGTGCAACTTACTCTAACCAAACCGAAGAAGGCAGGGCAGCCATGGTTCCAGAACATACACTATAATAGAGAGACAATTGCCATCCAAACCCCAGCATTTGAGGGCAGTCCTCCGATCCGCTCACTTTTTAATGAAAGTCTATCTATCTCTGTTAGTGCCCAATACTACACTGGTTGAGTTGAGTAAAGTGGTGGTGAAAGCAGAGGAGGGACTTCAACTGCCATCTGATGGCCTAAAGGAGTGGCTCGCCCGTCAGACAAAAGGGCAGTCACTGTTCTGCAATTGGGGCTACACAGGGCTGAGGCAATTTATTAGGCCGGAAGAGGACATTGCAATGTTTGACAAACACCGCCAACCATTACCTCTGACCGCTCTAGGGCTTGGAATATACAAATACATCATCTTCGCTCGTATAACCGAGCCAGGATTCAGGGTGGGCATATATTCCCTTACTGACTTGAGGAAAATAACAATAATTATCATACTTCATGCTTTGCTTGATTATCATATAGAATTATTATTTATATATATAATAATTCTATATGATAATCAAGCAAAGCATGAAGTATGATAATTATTGTTATTTTCCTCAAGTCAGTAAGGGAATATATGCCCACCCTGAATCCTGGCTCGGTTATACGAACGAAGATGATGTACTTGTACATTCCAAGGCCCAGAGCGGTCAGTAAGGGTGTTGGCGGCGTTTTGTGTGTCAAACATCAACCTCTTCCGCTTAATAAATGACCTCAGCACCCTGTCAGCCCAATTGCAGAACAGTTGCAGAACAGTGTCCTTTTCTTTTGGGCTCCTAGGCCTATCAGATGCAGGGAGGAAAGTCCCTCTTCTGCTTTGACAGCCAAAGCACTTCTTTCCATCAAGTACACATCACATATCAATGCACAATCCATTCCGCAAAAAGCTAAAAATAAATACGAAAATTGAAGGGACCAGGGCCTACAGCAATCGTAGGACCAGGCATTTGGAGGTGCTCTGACTGTCATATATCTTCATTCATATCAGTACATATCACAGCACAATCATATTCCGCAAAAGCTAACTCTAAATGCGGAAATTGAAGGGACCAGGGCCTACAGCTATCGTCGGACCAGGCATTTGGAGGTGCTGACAGCCATAGAACTTCTTTCACAAAAGTACATATCAATGCACAATCATATTCCACAAAAGCTCATACGTGGGGCAGGAGTGCACATGGGGGCAGGAGCGTACAGTCGTGGGGCAGGGGCGTACATTTCATATTCGTCCGTGGGGCAGGA
Source organism: Prostheceraeus crozeri (assembly GCA_907163375.1). Taxonomy (NCBI): domain Eukaryota; kingdom Metazoa; phylum Platyhelminthes; order Polycladida; family Euryleptidae; genus Prostheceraeus; species Prostheceraeus crozeri. The sequence goes on from CAJQUW010016166.1 coordinate 135,062, forward strand.
GTGTACAAGTGGGGCAGGAGCGCACATTTCTTATATATATATACAGGGTGGCGCACGAGTGTATTAACAGTTAAGCAAAAGACGCTATTCTAAATTGGAAGGCCATAGAAATTTATTTTGATAATTATATCTACAAATGGGCAAACTTACATCTTCTAGTGCGTGTGCTCAAATTGCTCACCATTCATATCAATGCATTCTTGACAACGGGATGCAACACTTCTGCAAATTTTGGAACACAAGTCTCTGTTGAAGTTGGCAAAAGATTCAGTTATAAATTGTCTAAGGTCGGCGATATTTTTGGGTCCTCTTGAAAATGCATCATCTTTAATAATTCCCCACACACTAAAATCCATAGGCGTCAGATCTGGTGAACGTGGTGGGTATTCAATGGCTCCACGCCTACCCATCCATCTGTTGGGGAAGCACTGATCAAGGTATTCACGGACCGCTTTGGCGAAATGGGGTGGTGCACCATCTTGCATGAAAAATAACCTACCAAAATCGTGTCGGTTCCTCAAGTTTGGAACAATGGTTGTTTGCAGACGATTTAGATAATTTTGTCCCTTCGAAAAATTGGGGTCCAACAATTCCAGTTGACGATATCCCGGCCCATACTGTAATGCCAGGTTGGTTCAGCTGCGATTCAAGTTTGTTACAAGAATTCTCTGTGTCCCAATAAACGCAGTTATGTCTATTTACTCCACCAGATAATTTAAACTGTGCTTCGTCACTCCAAAATATCAAATCCATGAATTCTGGATTGTTATGGTATTCCTTAACAAACAATTCGCAAAATTTCAAGCGCCTATCGGTATCGTCTTCTAATAAACCATGCACCAAATATGGTCTGTAGGGCTTCATCTCTAGGTCATGTATAATTCTTTGCAGTGATCTTCGGCTTATTCCCAGTTCATTACTGCGACGTCTTGTTGATAATTTAGGATTTTCCACAAAAATTGTGCAACTAGATTTTGATTAATATCCGTGTTTACCGTTGCTTGGTGCTTCCGCGGTAGGTCAGAAATTTGACCACTCTCCTCAAATTTATCTCTTAAGTTATAAATAGCTTGACGTGATGGTGGATCAGATTCGAATGTTGCACCCCATGAATCAATAACACGTTGTGCGTTTTCATGTTTCCAGTAACATTTTAAGATAAACTTTCTTTCATCAAACGTCAGTGTGCGCTGCGGCATGATTGAAAAAATGAACTGAATGCGTAATTCGTCAAACAGTGAAAGGTAGACGGGTAGGTTGCAGCGATCTCTGCTAGCTAAACTGGTCTGTGAGTTTAACTCACATGCGAAGCCTGGCTTGTAGAAGTGATTCCTGCAACAGATCGATAAAGACATGCAGCTGCCTCTGCATAGCATAGGCTGCTAACTTAGTAAGAAGAATCAATGCATGAGGTTAAGTGCTGGGTACTCTACTGTTAATACACTCGCGCGCCACCATATATATATATATATATATATATATATATATCAGGGACGGCTCGTGCCCCGAACTACAGGGCGTGCTAGTAAAAGTCAAATGAAATATCAATGATCCTAGGTCTTATAAAACCACCAAACCGTTATTTGTTTGTTTCCGGACCTCATTATAACCCATAATTTTGATATAAAAAATACCGCATAAGGTGCAATGTACAGAAAAAACACTTCGAGTATTTAGGATGTTGTATTTTTGGTATGCATAAACGACAAAAACGTTCAATTTATTTATAAATCAGTTTTATGCGCCTGTCCTTCATTAATGCAAAACGATCGATGATGTCATTGTACATGTAGCTAATTGAATCAGCAATTTCATTTTCAACTGAAATTAGCATGAGACTTTCCAATCTATCTTCTAACATCGTTGACCGGAGGACTGACTCGATCCGATTCAGGCATGAAAAAGTGCGCTCAACCGGTACGGTGGTAACAGGGATAGTCAAAATTAATTTCAAGAGCTTGCTAACTTCTGAGAGTGCATCATGAAGATCATTGTCATAAATGAATTTTAACATATCACTCAGATGTATATCAAATTGATCAGACGAGTATACGACACACAACTATGATTTCAATCGAGGAAAATCAAATAAATCTTTGTATAACAGAATACTTTAACACAGAAAAAATCTTCAGTGGAAATTCGCGTCTGTAATTATGAAATTGGTCCTGATTTAGTAGAGTGAAAAAGGACAAGACTGTCATATCTTGAAAACGAGTTTGAAGATTTTGAATTAATATATCGATAATCGAGAAGAAAACTGATTCATAATGTGCCAATCTGTGGGCTTCGCTTTCAAATGCTTGACTTCGAGTCTGCATGTTACAGCTTGTTTCGAACCGTGATATAGCTGTCGCGATTTTGGAAAACACATCACTATACCGAAGTTTACGCAAATCCTCAATGGTTTGCTCAACAGCACCATGAGCTGCGTGCAAAAGCAAAGAAGCCTTCTGTAATCTTTGAAACAAAATGTGACACAAAGGCAAAGTCGTATTGAAAATTTCAAGCATAACAATAAAGTTGAAATCTCTCAACTTACCCAACAGAGACCCTGCTTTATCTATGGTCACACAATCCCAGTCGCTGTTATTATCACGCATCGACGAAAAACATTCACATAAACTTTCAAAATTTTCGTGAACAACGGAACAGCTCTGTGATTATACGACCATCGTATTGGAGTTATCGATATCATTCTTTTGCCACTTTTACCACAAATTTCACTCAAATGGGAGCGGCGCTTTGCTGAATGATTAAAAAAAGCATGAAAAGATGAAATATCAGAAAAAAAAGTTCTTAACGTATTGGTTAGAGCAGCAAGCTCTCGATAAAGATAAATTCAAGCGGTGCGCAAAACAATGGACATAAAGCGCCATCGGGTAATGCGAACGAATTACAATATGCACTCCATTTCGAGAACCTGCCATCGTAGAACATCCGTCGTATGTCTGAGAAACAAGCTTTGCCTTGGGATCGAAATCAGCGATATTAGCTAACACTGTTTTAGAAATATTATCTGCATTTTGGCTGATAGATATATACAGAGAGCCCAAGAAAGCGTTCGTAAACATTACCGTTCCTTTCATAACGTACTGCTATTGCCAGTTGGCTTCTAACAGAGCGATCAGATGTTTCATCTACAAGGATCGAAAAAAAGTCGCTATCATTAATTTGTGAACGAATTACATTCTTAATTTCAGAAGCAATAGAAAATATGAGATCATTTTGTATGGTTTTTGAATCACCCTTGAAGACGGAAGAGTTTTCAAAATGTTGTTTTAATAAGGGGTCGTACTTCTGTATAAGAGCACTTATCTCTTTAAAGTTACCTCTGTTCATTGAGTCGATAGATTCGTCGTGTCCGCGGAATGCGAGTTCATTTTTCGCCAAAAGTATGCAAATATCTATCAGTCGTCGTAGGATATCTCTATTCTTACTCACTTCAGCATTGTGAATATCAACAGATAGTTTTCGTGCTTCTGACAATGCGACGTCAATAGGTGAAACTTTAAGAAAAAGTTTCAATTTAACACTATTATCCACATGAGCAACCGACTTTTCGTGCTTTGAAATAGCACCTGATAAATGTGCAAGGTCATCGAAACCTTTAACGGTCCAAGGATGACACGCTTCTCTTTTCGTATCAGACAAGAGACACGGAAAAAAAACAATCGCTTACGCATCGGACATGCAGTCAACCATTCTTTTCTGTCGAACCACGAGGAGTTGAATTTTCTGTTCTGCTTTCCAACCTTTTCTGACCAATGTATTTTAGGTGTATGTCTCCCACGTTCAACAATAGCTTTTTTTCTTCGCTGGATAGTCGAGAAAAAGGATTGTTTATCAAAAAGTTCACAGTATTGATTTCATCCATGTCTTGTGAAGTATAAACAGTCGGTGAGATCGCTGTCAGTGGAGAGAAGGCGAGCAACTAACATACGGTCGTCCTGATTTCAATTAGCACACCCTCTCGCATTTTCCTTGACGTGATTTGCAGCAGCAATGGTGAGTGGCTCAGGTAATCTCGCATTTGATTGGTTGATCACTGGTAATTCGTCAGAGGGAAATCATTTAGTCGTTCTAATATCTGACAGCACACCCTACCGATACTCCAATGTCATTGAATCCATGCAGAATATTTGTGTGAATGTGACTGATGGAAAAGGAGTTCAACGACATTTCTGTAGGCTTATTTTGATCTCAAACAAACATTATTCAACATATTTACATACAACTGCACAGTGCACATTATTTTCGGGACAGGAAAATAGAGCAGATGTCTTAGCACACCTAGCACAACCCGACGAACCGCCTCTGATATATATATATATATATAAATATATATAGGCTATACATATCATATCATATGGCATATCATATAGATTATCATGGGAATTCTAGGGTATTTTCAAGGCAAATCGGACCGGACTAAAACCAAGGATGTGTCATACAATGAGAATTATGAGTGGTTATCATAGAGACTAAATTTCCTGGGTTATTTTCAGAGCAAACCAAAAATTCCGGAGTAAACATGCCCAGTGATACTTAGTCAAATTACACAGACCTCCCTTTGGCGTCCAATGCGCATTTCCTTATTACTACTATACAGTGGGCGCAATGGAAATCTTGACATTTGCCAGTGCAATTGAAATCTTTACACTTGCAGTAGCCAGCTGGTCTCAGTGCAGTTGTCAGTGCTGGCCGTGCTGTTGAGCGAGGCATTCCTATTGAACAATGACTAATATCATCCCCCATCGTCACGTGGTCAATATATATACCAATATCATGACTCGTCTAGCTCAGTGCTCTCTTAAATTGTCCTCATTGGCTTGGAATAGTACACTGCTATTGACAACCTGTACAACGGTATCTGATACTCGCTTTCAAATCAGTGATTCATTCTACGTTGTGTTTTATGCAGCATGGGACGTACAAAGTTAGCTGATACAGAAAAGGCTCGCGCATTGACATTGATAGAACAAGGAGTGCCGGTCGCTGAAGTCGCCACCGATTTGAGGACCTCAAGGTAGACCATCTACAACCTCAAAAAGGCGGCCAAGTCCTTGCCGACAGGCAGTATTCCACCGAGAAAAAAGGCTCAGGTGGCAGAAGAAAGACTTCAAGCAGGACTGACGATGTATTAAAGCGCGCAGTGCTATCTGACCCATCAGTAACAGCAGCTGCTTTGAAGAAGACATATCCGGACTTGCTCGAGAATGTCTCTGTCCGCACCATACAGCAGGACTACATAAAGATTTGAGTCTTCCATGCAGGCGTGCTGCAAAGAAGCCATTTCTGACTCAAAGGATGAAGAAGACATATCCGGACTTGCTCGAGAATGTCTCTGTCCGCACCATACAGCAGGACTACATAAAGATTTGAGTCTTCCATGCAGGCGTGCTGCAAAGAAGCCATTTCTGACTCAAAGGATGAAGAAGACATATCCGGACTTGCTCGAGAATGTCTCTGTCCGCACCATACAGCAGGACTACAGAAAGATTTGAGTCTTCCATGCAGGCGTGCTGCAAAGAGGCCACTTCTGACTCAAAGGATGAAGAAGAAGCGTCTGCAATTCTGCAGACAGTACCGGAATTGGACGTCAAATGATTGGAGAAGAGTAATGTTTTCTGACGAAAGCACTTTCCGCTTGGTAAGAGCACAATCCAGGGTAGCCAAGGCATGTACCACGGCATGATTCCAGGTACACTGTGAAGACGGTGAAGCACCCCGACAGCGTCATGGTGTGGGGCGATTTTACTGGCTCTAGGGGTAGAGGAGGATTGTACTTCCTTCCAAAGAATGTAACAATGAAAGGTAGTAACTATCTCGAAGTTCTGAAGGAGCACATGCTGCCATTCTGGGCGATCCATGATGGAGCACATGCTCACAAGACTAAGAACGTCTCCAAGTGGTTGGGAGACAATCAAATTGAAGTGATCGATTGGCCCGGCAACTCACCGGACCTAAATCCTATAGAAAACGCGTGGTGCACCATGAAAAATCGAGTGCAAGAAGCTCAACCGGCCAATATCCATCAGCTCCAGGATGTCCTCAAAAAGCTATGAGTTAGCATGGACCACGACATTTTCCGAATGGCTCGGAAATTTTCTAGGTTATTTTCGAGCCATTCCAAATCAAACATGTCCTATAACCGCGCATTCCCTCATTACTATGCATCTTAAAATCCTATTTATATCATTACTTGAATCAGTATCATTATTTCCTATAATTGACAAGTTGATAAATCATTGTATATTTTGTAGAGGAATATTTTTAAGACGCTTGTTTAGTATGCTTCTATAAAGAGATTAATTTAGTACTCACCAATTCGGTGTTGTCTGCTTTTCCAATATACCAGTATTAACAGAGCCATCATAAAATTAATAATGGAACTCATATTATTTTTCCATATTTAAAAGGAAATAATTGTTATTGTAAGCGGCATTTGGTGTCCCCGAAAAAGAAAGTAATTCATCTGGCAGCTAAGAAAGATACTGCATTTTACACGCGCAAGAAAGATACTTTGAATTGACTCGCTAGCTAACACGCCAGTAGAAATATTACTCTGAGAATGTTTTTGAAAGCGATCGGAATTGTAGAATTATACAAACATTAGCAACAGTATAGAAACAAAGTACAGTTACCATTTATTATTTAATCAGCTATGTTGAGACAAGTAAAATATATAGGTTATTTAGTTAAGCTTTGAAACTTCCATATGATACATTTAATATCAACAAACCTTTTAGACTTTCACTTTTTTAACCAAACTCAACGTAAACGACTCCTTTTATATTTCGTCTTTTGAAAGAATTATAAAAAACATGCACAATAGGTTTGGAATATATCTACTCAATCAGTTGGCGTATATTTACATTCAAAATTTAATTAGAATTTGTCTTGGACAGTTAATTGGAAAAGTAAGTCGTCCCAACAGCCATTTAAAATAGAATATAATGCTTACAATTTGAATGGTGACCGTATAGCTCAAAGAATATGTAGGCAGCGCGAATTAGTATGTTTCTATAAACGGCTGAATATTTCATCTTTCTATGCGCCTCCGGGTGAACTAACATACATTCACTGAGAAACGATTATCGTTGAGTGTAAAAAATCAGAGCGTTGAACATCAGAGATATGACCAGACATAGCGTTTTATGAAATTCAACACCAAGATATCTTAAGAGAATGACAGTTATTAAGTCAATACAAGACACCAACACCCTTGATTCCCCGACCTCGGCGGCTGAAGGAAGGGCCGCGTAATTTAGTCAGGTGTCGCTGGGCATATTTGCTACGGAATGCCTCGGTCTGGTCCAAAAATAACCTAGGAAATGTGGCATGCACGGTAACCGCTCATGATTCTTATTGTATGAAACATCCTTGGTTTGTCCCGGCCTGATTTGGTTTGAAAATACCCCATGTCATTTTCCTCAAGTCAGTAAGTGAACAAAAATTTTGGAAATATAATACGGGTTCTATTATTATTATTAGTATCTTCGAAATGGCTCCATTAATTCTGATACATTGAAAAGCAGACAAAACGCTGAGTTGATCTCTCATTCATGGAAGCACACTAATCAAGCATTTAGAAATTATTTCTCTATATTGCATCAATATATATATAGTAGTAAGGGAGCACGTATAGGACCCCGAAGGGAGCGCGCAGAGGGGACCAAAATTTAGCGTTGTAGATTCACTCATAGGAGTGCTTCTTCAGTATCCCGTATGAAAATGAAAATTTCGATAACCTTATTTTCAAACTTAGAACCGCTTTTCAGAACACCGACCCCCCCCCCCAATTATTCTATTTATTTTTCCATACACAAATGAAATTTTAAAAACCTTATTTTCGAAACTGGAAACATTGAATTTTTCTCGCTCTATCTCTGTTAGTAACCAATACATCACTGGGTGAGTAAAGTGGAGCCGAAGGCATAGGAGAACCTTCAACTTCCATTTGGCGACCTACAAGAGTGGCTCGCCCAGTCAGACGAATGGGCAGTCACTATTCCACAATTCGGACTATACTGAACCGAGTCAATTTATTAGGCTGACAATATTCCCTTCAATGTTAATCGTCAACGGAGCCATGTGTACGCGCGGAGAATGAGCTCAATCTAGAAGCGCCTCCTCTTATATAGTCGTGCGCGCGTGCGTCATTTAAAAAAACGAGATGACTTGTTTATCATACTTCATGACTTGTTTGATTATCATACTTCTTGACTTGTTTGATTATCATACTTTATGACCTGTTTGATTATCATACTTCATGACTTGTTTGATTATTATACTTCATGACTTGTTTGATTATCATACTTCATGATTTGTTTAATTATCATACAGCTTGTTTACCCTTCTTGTAAGATATTGACATGCTTCGTCTATGCTAGTGCACATGACCGGCTGTAGCACTATCTGTGTCGGTGGTTGATTGGATATAGTTATAAAATCCTCATCTCTGGAGGTATCGATGCAGTTTTTGATAGATAATATTCGTCACCGCCACTTCCCAGTCACCCGTCAGTCGGTACGGCAGTTTCAGCGGCGTTATGTAAGAAGAGGCGGAATTCTTTGGGTAGGTATCTACCGCTGCATTACTGGGCAGAGCATGATAGAAATTCATGCTAGTCGTAAATAGCCCCTTTCAACCCGAAACTTTGCGAAAGTAACAAAACACATGGGAATATATACATTTTTATTGAATGACTTTTATAAGCCAGTTGAGCCGAAGCCCTGTTTATTCCTAGGCTGTTTTACATCATCATCATCATCCATTAGCACATATATGCGAGTTGGATTGAATTTCCGCTTTGAAACTTGCAGCTGAGTATAGAGCGTTGTCATGAATGGACTGAACTGATTGTATTCTATACTCCCACTCTCTGCTGCTAATGAAAAGTCAGCTGTTGCGTCATAGATGTGTTTGGGATAGTGGAGATCCACCTCCAATACATAACCTTCTTCAGCATCAACCGCCAGCGTCATGATGTTCTCTGCTCGTTGGAGCCATTCCAAATCTTCTTCGCTCTCTACCTATTTAAAGTTTGAGTGAGGGAGATGCTCACGAAGTGCACTGCCGTAAAGGTTATTTTCGTCTACATAGGATAGCACTATAACCAACTGGGCTGTTGCCAGATGCTTTTGTGTATACGTCAACCCACCGCGGATCCCCTCTCAAAGAATGTATACATCTCAGCCTCTTCAATCAGGTGGATGGTCTCTAGCGTCATTTTGAATGCGGATGTATATGAGAGGCTTGGAAGACTAATGAACTGGCTTGGTTCCAGACCGTCCTCCTTCTGGGCCACTCCACGGAAGGCTTCGAATACATCAGCAAGTAAATTCACATTCTACTCAAAGTAGCGCCGCATATAGTTTCCAAATGTTCTGCATCCAAACTTGTCCCATGCCAATTGTACATGTTCATAGTCGTTCATAGAACAGTCCGCTCCTATCAAATCACATTTGAAGGCTTCTATTGGTGGGAGAGAGGCTTCTAACGACCCTGATTTAATACGAAAGAAAATATCCGAAAATAATTATTCGAATGAGAGTAATCCGAATTTACAAAAACGTAAGCCGAAATTTAAAATTGGAGATAGAGTGCGAATATTCACGTATAAGAATAAATTTGAAAAAGGTTTTGTTGGCTACTGGACTAAAGAGATATTTTAAGTTTGTAAAATAAATCAAACTTATCCGATTACTTATGAAATTAAAGATTTAGATAATGAGGATATCAGAGGCCGATTTTATGAAAACGAATTACAATTGACCCAGCTTTAACCTTTAGCTGGAGCTTTAGCTAGCTTTGCTGGAACTTTAATTACAGTAATTGGAACTAACGTTTTTCGGGAATTAAATTCCCTTAATCAATTCCTTTATTCAATTCTAACATAATATCAAGAAATGGTACTCCTTTTTGTAATTTATACAAAACATATAAACATAATTGACCACAGTAAGTTGTTCCTGGTTTTTGAATTTGAAATGTATTATAAATTCCATTTCCAAGTAATTCTTTGACTTCATTTGTTGGAGGCAATCCATAAGAGTCAAACCAATAGTTCTCAGCCTCTAGGCGGTCGAAATAGTAATTATCTCCATTCTTATTTCTATGTCCCGCTGACCAATGTACTCCTTTTTGGTCTGACGTGTGAAGATTCGTTATGAAATTCACAGTTGGCTTATTTTTGATTAATTGTAATTCGGCTCTCATTAGGATATGAAAATTCTTTATTCCTAATCGATTAGCGATCTAATAATTTATCGAAATTTGTCGTCGTTTGTTTGCCATATTGTCTTAGAAACTCTTTTATGTTTTTCATTTTATAATAAAAAAAAATTCTTATAAGGCCCCCCTAGATTAAAAAACTGTCTCATAAGTCTGTCCTTACTACTTATTCGTTTTTGAAATGATTTAATTTAATCTAAATTAAAAAGTTACATTGCTTAACAGAATTCCTTTTTCATGAACTTCTCAAAATGAATTAGAAAAAACTGAGTTTTAGATAGCTCTTGAATCACTGCTTGCTTGCTTGCTTTTTGAGATGTAGTTGTCAACAATCATCTACTAACTATAATATTACAAATTGCATGAGCCATATGTCCACGCATGGACGAGGTTTCATTGGATGAGAGAAAAGATGACGTTATATAACAACATAATGAAAATAATTATAACAAAAGCTTTCATATTTCCGAAGACAATCTTGTAACAATGTGTCTTTTAAGGAATCCATAAATTCATGTCGGGTAGATAAACACGTCGGCCTTCTTGTCATTGGAAATATATCGTTTTGAAATTTCTGCTAATAACTCCAAAAACACAGCTATAATGTTTGACTGCTCTTCGTTAACTTCTTGTGTCATGACTGAACACAGCAGCGCACACGACACAATGACAGAAGAGAGAGAAATGTAACAATACAGCTGCCAGATGCTTTGACGTCATGCGGTTGTGCTGACGCGCTGGTAAGAATTAAAACAACTTGCTAACGTACAACTAAAATCTAATTGTATCACAAAGCTGTAGCAACAACAGTAATTGAAGAACGCCAGATGAAATGACAATAGTGAGATCGCCTAATGAAATTGTTAAAAATGCACCAACGCTTTGTGTCACATTCTTAACTATCGTCCATCTTTTTCTTAATTTATTATAATGTTCTAATCTTAACAATAGTTGCGCTTCCTTATCTTTCATGTACCTGACTCTATCTTTGTGTTTTGCAATATCCATTTCATATGATAATTAAGGATATAAAGGGGCTGATGGTTTTTTTGTTTTTACATCTTCCATTTTTAAATGAATATTTTTTATTCATATTCATTTTGTTTTTGCTAAATTTCAGGAGGCCCCTATTTTGCATTTGGATTTGTTAATTTCAGGAGGTCCCTAATTTTGCATTTGGATTTGCTAAATTTCAAGAGGTCCCTATTTTAGCATTTTGGAGCTGATTTTGCAGCAGGGCTGTGGAGCCGGAGCCGAGCCGGAGCCTTAAGGAGCCGATGGTTTTGGTCGGAGCCGGAGCCGATTTATCACAAAGGCTCCGGCTCCGGCTCCGATAGTTTGAGCTTTGATATAAATCTAGAATTTTGAAAGGCATTAATTGGCGTCATAAAAAAATTAAATCATTTGAAATCTAAAGATATGTCTTTTAAGTATACCAATGATCTGTCCTCCACGATATCTTTCTTTGCAGTTGCCGCCTTCTTTTTTATTATATTTATTATATATTTACACGCATGTGTAATATTTTTTTATTGCATATGTTTCGTAAGACTAATTTCCATATTGACAACGTATTCTCCAAAATCCATTAATTTGAAGACTTGTTATATGCATGCTAACTAGATGATTGTAGATTCCTAGAGACAAGTCGCCAGTCATTTATGTACACATTTCCAGTTCAGTCAGCAAAGATAATATAGCTACATTTCTTGCGCAATATCTTAAATCTAATACGGTTACTATGTAGGCTATCATCTATCGGTATGGCTACTGGCATCTGTGACAATGCCAATTTCCTTAGATTGTATTGTAGGCTCTTGTGCAGTCCCCCCCCCCCACCTACATTTTTCAAAACAATCGATTATTCAATTTGATCAATTTTGATTGGAGGGATAACTCTTCACACTCACACGAATGACCTGACTACATGTCCTCACATGGCTATAGCAATAAGCGACCCAGCCACTTCTAGTAGCGCCCTATTATTTTAAAGGTATCTCATTCACAATGAATTTCCTTTGACTTCAAAATTCAAAGGGTATATTTCAATTCGAAAAACCCGAAGGCAAATTACAATGTTGACTTGCTGACGAAGTTTGCGACCATGACATCGTAATTACCCACGTAGATTTTTATAACCGCACGGAATGCTTCACTCAAACCGGTGATGCTGAAACGGACATCCAATGGTGCTGCATCTTTTGACCAGAGAAAAAATGGGGGGGAGGACTGCACAAGAGCCGTATCGTGTAATAATATTTCCCCAAATGTCATAGACCTGTGGATTTCAAGAATTTTCATTATTATTTTTTCCGTCTGTCAACACTTTATGCTGATATCATGCTGACTTATATGTAAACAATAAAAAAAGACTGAGACGCTCTCAATAAAGGCGCCTTTTGACCTCCCTTTTCTATTGTCTGTGACAATAAACCGCACGCGCATTCGAAACCTAGCAAAGTAGATGGGATTTCTGCTCGGTGCTCGCAGTCAAATTTTTATTATGCATAGCACCCTGCAACATACTGTGTGATACTCCGAGTTCAGTTTCATCAGCCTAGCCATCATCAGAGGAATAGTGGTAATGTGTTATACATAAATTGAATATAATAATATACATCAATCATTGATGAATTATTTAGTGCAACTTTACGCCATAATGAAAAATACGAAATTAATATAATGTAAGTTAGGCCTTAACTTATTAAGTATGTTGCATAGAATTACAAAACTTGTCCTAAATTAGATATTTTTAATTTTTTAAGTATAATTTTCGATTGTACATTTCTAGCCTACACTGCAATGAGGCTATCTAAATTACAATTTCTACGGATGATGAGTCGTGGGCTACCCACCGATCATATTATTCATGGACCAACAGACTATTGAATAAAGGCAATAACAAATAACAATAACAACCTAAGCTAGCCTATATACACTTTAATATTCAATAAAGCAATTGATATCCTTATTGATACGGTATATTTGGCTATATAACCGATACCCTTTCCATGTTCGAGTAGATACAGGCCCTATAAGCTATTTAGAGGCATACGCTATCCAGTTTCATATTCAAGCTTTGTTAAAAAGCTTATACTACTATTCGGCCCCTGTGACGGCTAATTAGGTATATCATCATCACTCATGTGGTCTTATTTAATGTAGCCTCGTAGTAGACTGGTTGCAGGCTAGGCCAATTTATATTTAGTCAGTGCGGGAAATCTTTATCTAATTTAACCAATCCTGGCTATAACTTTATTTTATCTTTCAGAGATAGTCAATTCATGCAAAAATATATGACAAGTATGTTATTTGTCATTATATTAGGCTATTATCATTCTTATTATTAACTTAAGTCGTTGTTTGTTAATGAAAACTAATTTGATGATTGTAGCAAGCCTCTAAAGGCCACACCGTTATCCAAAAAACCCGTTCAACGGATCCAGGATAACCAGCATAGATAGAACCTGAATTTGAAGTCGGAGCCGGAGCCGAGACGGAGCCTTTCACATCATTGTCGTGGAGCCGGAGCCGATGAGATAACGCATCGGCTCCACAGCCCTGTTTTGCAGACAGGGTAGTTAATTTTGGGCATTTTGGGGCTGATTTTGCAGGTATGTTAATTTTGGATTTTTTCAAATTAATGTGCGCTAGGACGTCCAATATAATACTACTGACAACAATAGTTACATAAATCACTCAACACGCTATTACTATAATGAAAATCGGTATCTTTGATGAATTAAAGGAAGGAGAGGATGAAATAATGACTGCTGGAAAGAAACTGAAGAAACATATGGAAATAGAGTTATTCTATGTAAACATTAATGGATTGAATAGCGATAAAATTAAATGATTTTTTTATATATGATATCCAAAGGGCTAATATAATATGTTTAACGGAAACACATTTTAGTGATGCTCAAGATCAATCAGTGTTAGAAAATTGTTACGGTTTTCACACGACAGTCAAAAAGAATATTAATCCAAATTAACTCACTTTGCATTAAAACTAATAGAAGGCCAATTCGGAAAATTGTTCTCTCTAGCGAAACACGAACATTAAGAAAGCATCATAGGAAAATTGTTTCTTGGTGGAAAAAATTCCCTACAGCTGAAAACTTAGGTCGACTAATGGAGAGTAAAAGGAATCTGAATAAAAAGGTTAAGGCAGACAGAAGAAAGGAAAAGAAAAATAGACTAATAGGTCTAAAAAATGCACGGGAAAATAATGATCACAAAAGATATTGGCAACTGATTAATGAAAATATAGGTGTTAAGAATATTAAACATTGGAGAAGCATATTGAAGGCTTCAGATTTTCAGACTCATATAGTAATCAATGATCTAAAGTTATCAAGCAATACATGCTTATCCTCCAGTTGTATGCCAAACATGTTGCAAGGTCAAAAGTGCATTGATAATCTTGATGATAGAATTACAAAATGCGAAATAAAAAATGCTCTTAGAGAATCAAAACTGCATAAAACAAGTGGACCAGAGAAAATTGTTTATGAGACATTAAGCTTGAATGAAGAGCAAACAATTGAGACTCTTGAAACACTGCATAGTTATGTATTTAATCATGCCGATGAAATCCCCTGGAGCAGTAGCTGGATTACGCCCATATTTAAAAAAGGAAAGAAAAATGATCCAAGTTCATACAGTTTTATTAATCTATCATCCTGTATAGAAAAAATAATGACAAAAATTATAAATTTTAGACTTAACGATTGGCTAATAAAGAATGATGTGATAAAAAAGAACCAAACCGGTTTCAAGAAAGGAAGCTCTACTTTGGATAACATAATGCTTGTTAAGGAAATTATGCAAGTTTATAAAAACACAAAACGTCCACTGGTTTGATGTTTCGTAGATTTGTCACAGGTATTTGATTCCATTCCTAAAAACAGAATGATTGATAAATTAAGACGCTTGATCCCCAAATGCAAGATTTTATCAGTAATTATAAGTGTTATCATTAAAAAAGAGTACAAAGTATTATACAGTGGAAAAGAAACGCAATCCTTTAAACTTGACAATGGAATTCCACAAGGAGACGTACTATCACCAACCCTATTTAGTATTTATATAAATGATTTCATTGATATCTTAAATGCTAGTAAAGATGAAACTGATTCTGTTCGACTTTTTGATTTGGAACTGTCACCACTCATATATGTGGATGATATACTTTTAATGAGTGAGAGTATGCGAGATTTGAATAGTCAGTTTAAAATACTTTGCAAATTTTGTGCAGAAAATGGCCTTCGCATAAATTATGAAAAAACCAAAATCATGACTGAAAATTTCACTTCAAATATAGACAAATTTGAAGTTAGTCTCAATGGTAAGCAGATATCCATTGAAGTGGTTGATAAATATAAGTATCTAGGAATGTGGATATCGAAAAATAATAGATATCATTTGGAACAATTGATGGCTAAAAGTAAACAAGCAGCTTATCTCACGGCTAAACAACTTAAAGAATTTGGTCAAGTTTCTGGTGAAATTTTGAAAAATACCTTTGAAATGCTTGCACTGTCTAGAATGAAATACTTTGCGGAATTTTGTTTTTTCAATAACCTAAAGAGTTTGGATCAAATTCAGTACCAGTTTTATGAACGATACTATCACTTAAAGCCGACTACACCAAATTATTGTTTAACACTAGAAAGCCCAAGCTGAGTCATATGACTCATATACATACTCATCTATGTGGTGTGATTCATATATCAATAGAATTCAATAACCCTCTCGTGACTTTTATTTTTTTATCGTGTACGAAAGTATTGTAAACAAATATTTTCTTTTTTCGCAAGCATATTGGAGTAATTTGTGAATTCACATTTGTATACCTAGAAAGCCCAAACTGAGTCAAGGGACTCATAGTACTTTAATTCTTACTACTTTTCACTTTTCGTATGCTTGCCTGACGAGTGTGTTCGCGTTTTGGTTTTCTGAATAAGAAGTCTAATGAGCCTATTACACCGCTCGACGCGTAATGCATGACAGCTTTTGGGGAAGATTGAAAGCATTGATTGAAAGAGATAGTCAGTCAGCCACATTGTATTGTATCACAACGTCAGCCACGTTGCAATTGTATTAGCCACATCCAATCAATGCTGAGAATCTTGGTTGCGTGTGAATAAAACAGTGGTAACACTGTGCTTTCCATCGTCTTCTGAACTAACGTGAGAATGAAGCGACGCTTTTCTGTTGATAAAGCTGTATCTTTGGTTGAGCTCTCTGATGATGAATACAACGATATTATATCAGAAGAATTGAGAAGGGAAATCCATAGACTGCGAAATATCGAACCTGACGACAGCGATGGCTCCTTGTCAGATGAGATGTGATCAATCTTCGGCGGACATAAATATTTGCACCGTTCAATATGTTAGTGATGATAGCAGCCTCGGATGAAGATGACTTGTTGACTTCTGCTTCGACCTCGATTCCCCACACCGCCTCTTACAGGTCTCGTGATGGTCGCGAATGGAAGAATGCTGTTCAAACTGCTGGTCGTTTACCGAGTCAAAATGTTTTCCGCGCACGACCAGGACCTACGAGTTATTGTCGAAATATTGAATTACCTGTGGATGCTTTTCGATGCATAATTGATCCTGGCTTGCTAAGAATGATAGCTAAGTATTCTGTGGAATATGCAAGAAAAACGGCGATACTGATTTTCAGTTAGAGGAATACGAGCTTGACGCTTTCTTTGGACTACTATATCTTAGAGGTGCTCTAAATCAGAACAACTTCCCAGCAAGGGAAATGTGGAATGTTGATATTGGGTGTCCAAAGTTCAAAGCGACGATGTCACGGAATCGTTTTATGGAGATAAAGAAATATATTCGTTTCGACAATCGCAATACAAGAAGTGTGGTTGAAGAGAAGGATAATAAATTTGGACTCTTTTCAGAAGTACTTTCGCGCTTTGTTGAAAATTCTCAAAAAGCCTATGTTCCGGAGTCGTCTCTAACTGTTGATGAACAATTGCTGCCAACAAAAGCACGATGTCCTTTTACACAGTTTATGCCCCGTAAACCGGACAAATTCGGGATAAAATTTTGGATGCTTGCGGAGGTTGAAAACAAGTATTGTTTATCGATACATCCATACTTCGGAAGAGATCATACTCGCATAACAGGCCTTGGCCATCATGTTGTAATGAAACTATTGACTCCATATTATGGAAAGGGTTACAACGTGACCGTCGATAACTTTTTCACCTCCTGTTCATTGGCAGAAGAGCTACTAGCCAAACACACATCTTTGGTTGGAACTGTTAGAGCAAACAGGCGAGAACTGCCAAGTGTACAGAAGATGGACTTACATGATTCGATCATTTTGCAGTCAAAAAATATGAATCTTTCCATTTACCAAGCAAAAGTATTGAAGAAAGTCTACGTTTGTCTACCCCTGCACAGCTCTCGACATGTCAAGACGGTGGTAAGAGAAAAAAAAAGAGATCCATTTTATATTACAATAAAAATAAATGTGGTGTAGATATGGTTGATTCCATGTGTCGCAAAATGACCACGAATTCTGGCCAGACGCGCTGGCATACGCGCCGCATTTTGTAATGTTTTAGATTGTGCTGCGTTGAATGCTTGGATTATTTACAGGAAAGTCTGTAATTCAAGCATACCTCGGCGTACGTTTCTAATTCAGCTTGCAAATGAGCTGACAAAAGAATCTATCAGCCGTCGAAACAGCGACGCTACTTCTCAACACCAATCTCCAGCAGCTCTGTCTTCATCGAATGCCCAACAGGTGAGAGGTAACTGTAAAATAAATCGATTTTGCATTCGAAATCGAACAACTGTGATCTGTGCTCAATGCAAGTTACCTATGTGTGGAAAATGTACCGCTGATCTATGTGCGAAATGTTATAGACCATAAGTTTTCATAGAGACCATATGTATGATTTGTTTATCTGAGTCAAAATTGCGATGCCGCAATGTTTTGTTTATCTTTATCAAATATATTTTTGTTACATATTAAAATTTGTGCTCTTATATGTTCTAACATATATGCAGTAAAGAATAAATTTCATAAATTCCTCCGTAAGTTTGATAATTTTAATAACATTCGAAATTGAGTCATATGACTCAGTTTGGGCCTTTTAGGTAATTTTATTATTCGGGCCTTCTAGTGTTAATCGGTGAATTTGGAATACGTCCAATGGATATTCATTTCTATAAAGCTGCAATCTTTCTTTGGATAAGATTAATTACAAAGGATGGAAATAGCTTAATTAAACAGGTATATAATGCTATATATCTCAACATGATATCAAATGGAAATGAGAGTAGATACACATGGTGTTGAAGAATAAACAGATTGCTTACAAAACTAAACCTGTCAAAGCTATGGGATGAACAGCTAACGGCTGATAAAAAAGCATACTTGAGAATTACAAAAGACCGAATATGTCAGTATAACAGGGAAAAATGGATATCTACAGCAAAAGAGAGCCATTCTGGTCTGATGTATTTAGAACTATGCCAGTTTGAGGAAACCTTGAAATCACATCTGAATTTTGATATCGATTGCAATGATATAAATAGGTTACTAAAATTTAGGACAAAAAATCATAAATTAGATTTTGTAACAGGCAGTTACAGAAACAGAAAACAGATTGCGATATGAAGAACGTCTTTGTGAACTTTGTAATGAATCAAAAGTGGAGACTCTATATCACTTTATGATAGAATGTCCATTGTATCAAAATATGCGGCAACAAATTGCACCATTGTTATGTTACTGCAACACGATATTTAAATTTCATAAATTAATGAATACCTTGACTCCAAAGCATTTAAAATCCATCGCAAGATTTCTAAAAAATAACCAACGAGTTACGCATGGTCATAAAAGAAAGAATTCACCACAAAGAATCTGAAATCTAAATAAATGCTCAATTATTGATTCCTCTCCTTCCTGATCTGCTTAATTTTTTTCTACAGCACTGACCGCACGCTGTATTAGAATATATTCAACCAATATACGAGTATATACCTCAAAATTGTAATATTGTTTTCCAATGTTTTTGGAAATAAACAACTTTTGACTTTTGACTTTTGACTTTAATGAATTATCTAAAATTGTTGCAGATGAAGGTGCAAAGAGACCTGCACTTGTTAAAGCTGTAGCAACTGCTGGTATTGCTAAGACACCTGAAGATATAGCACTTGTTAAAACGCCTAAAATTGCTGTTAAAAATATTCCACTTCCTTGCGTTCTATTTTTTGCTATAGCCCATATATTTTTTGATATATTGTAATGTTCTCATTTTGGTAATAATCGCGTTTCTCTATCTTTCATATATCGTACGCGATCTTTATGCTTTGCTAAATTTATTTCCATCATAAATTCTCTTTGCGTTTTGTAAGACCAGTCATTATTATCTTCCTTAACTATTGAAGGATATAATAATTCCTTTTCATTTGGTGCAGATGATTGAATTATCATTTCATTTGCTTCCATTTCTAATAAAATATTTTAACGTAGCCGTATAATAAAATTCAAAACTAAAAATGGAATGACCTTGAACGCCAATGGAAATTTACACCAGATAATTACATCAGCAGTTTTGGAGATATGGCTGTCGACATAGAATTACAATTGGTGTATTTTTCCATTCATGCGATATTGTTTCATGACTGCATTTAATACTAGCGTCATTTCATTTATTATTGTTTCATGTTTCACACCAAGCATTCAAGGGAAACTGAAGATTACAATAGCGCTTCAAGGTTGTTGCTTTAAAAGAATGCCTTATTCATTCAACTAACTTGTATGTTTCATTCACAATCCGATACATGTCGACTTGTGGACGCGATCTTATTGGATGAAGATTGGATGTATTGTAATTGAAAAAACACGACTGTTTAGGAAAAGAACGTAATGAATTGACAGCATTGCTCAGAACAGGAACATAATAAAATCTAGTTACTCCACTAAAATTCACTCTCACTTTGTAGGAAATTTTCTAAACTGGCTAGACTAATTTTTGAAAGTCTAAGAGGAACAGAAGTAGTAAGGATAACTCCACTTTAAACACAGCGACCCCCCCACGGGAAGGATGTCTTGGTCGGCTGTCCGGGTATGTTTTGGTCGGCCGTCTAGGTTGGAAAAGTGGGTGAAGGGGGGTTTGGATGTGAAATTGGAGGTAAGATTTGGATTCTGTGTGAAATTCTGGGTTGGGGAGGTGATTTCCATCGGATTCGGCGGGCAACAGTTTTGATACCCCCCTCGGATGGACTTTTGTCAAAAGTGATGTTTTGACCAAAGTTGTTCAGAATCATGTGAACCAAGTTTCTATCAAGGTTTGGTGTTGAAATGCGTCGAAAAAATTTTCTGGAAAATTTTCTTCACTGTGGGTGGACACAGAAACTGGCTCTAGCGGGTGAACGAAGGCTCGGATGGGAAAACGGAGGCCAGATTCGGATTCTCCGCGAAATTTTTGGTTAGGGAGTTAATTTCCAGCGGAATCGGAGACATCAAATTCATCTCTTCAGAAAAATGTAAACATCAAACATGTGATAATCCGTATATCAGTGATAAACAGCAACCTATGATAAACAAGAAATATGCTCTAATTGTGATTAGTAAACAGTACTAACAAAAAATTTAAATCTTCATTATCATAATAATTGTATTAAACAAAGAAGCTAATGATTCAAGCGTAGCGAAAGATTGTCTGTGTGAATCATTTCGGAAAACAGGGATTTCAAAATTATGATAATGCATGTGGCAAAGGAACAAGAAAATGTCATCATTTTGAAATTGTTAGGAATATTTCATGTTTTTATGATAGTAAATACCAATATAGTGAGTGTTTGAAACTAAAAGTAGTTTGTAATATATGTTCTATAGTAATATTAAAGAAAAATGTTACTTATCACATGAAATCGTGTCAATTTGAAGCAAAGCAAACAGTTTATTGTTCCGAAACATTCCGGAGCATTCCGAGGCATCCCAAGAGTGTATTTTTCGGAGGTCTGAAGCAGTCCGAGGCATTCCGAGGCATATATAGAAGTAGCTCCTGTGCTTCGAACCTGATTCGGACACATCGGAATGCTTCGGAATGCAATTATCCTTTTTTTCTCATTTAAAATGAAAAATCCAATCGGAATGCTTCCTAATACAATTATCATTTTATCTCATTAAAAATGGTAAATCCAATTACAGCCAATAAATGACAGAGAAAAATATATAAATACGATTAAAATGAAGCAAAACCAAAATATACCTATTAAATATACACTAATGGTGAAATATATCTAACTGCAACGTTTTCACGTCCTGTTGTACAAAATATTCAACTAAATAATAATAATATTCTTCATGATAATGGTATTCCTCGCAATAATAATAATCTAAATAATAATAATGCAGTATTAAAGAAATAATGCAGAGACGGTTGAAACTGCAAAACCTATTGTAAATCAGGTTGTGGAAATGGCTAATAATATTAATAGTCCCCGTCAGTCATAACTGTTTTTAAAAAATATGTGTAAAGAGTATAAAATAAAACACGTACCAGTTTTAAGAGATTATCTAACTAAAATATCAACTAAAGAAAACATAGAAAAATAAGATGAAACTAATATATTGAAATTAAGGGAATATAACAACTATATATATACATTTAAATGATGCATTTTTGATATAGAAATTAAAAGCTTGTTTGATGACTATTCATACTCTGAATATAAAATAAGATTGTATGAAGAGAATGATCCGACAGAAGATATAAGATATTTATTTTATAACGAAGAAGAAAATGAGCATGAAACAAATTATGATGAAGATTCTTTATCAAACTATGAGTTCGAAATCATTTCCGTTGATGTAATAAAAAAACTTTTTTAGTATATTTAGAAAGTCTTTTGAATGTTATATGCAAGAAGAGGTACTTTGTCAAAAGAACAATGAAGAAATATGCGAAGGGCATTCTATTAAAACACCTGAAATACATAACATAGAAGATATAGACAATACATTAGAAATAATGAAAAATGAACTATCTAATTCTATACTAGAAGCTGAGTTACGTGAATCTGGATGGAGATTTGCTAGAATAATTTCTAAGAAATTAGTAATTGACAAATAAAAAAAATAATACAGGTGATAGCTATGTTCCTTTACCTTTCCATTCTTCACAAATAGTTAGCATGCAAAATAATGATGATGAATGCTGTTTTCTTTGGAGTGTTATAGCTCATTTACATCTTGCACCTCATCATAAAGAAAGATTGCGTAATTATAATAAAGCAGAGTATATAAATGAATTTAATCTCTCAGATGGTTTAAATGAATTCTAATCTGATTATAATAAACTAATAAAGTTCCATCATGAAAATAAACATCTTATAGAAGCAAATGTATATTTTGTATATATTTCAACTGGTAATTGTAGAAGTGTTTTTATGAAACTGTAAATGGAGAAAACCATGCGTTCATCAGTGATAATATAAAATAATATAAATAATGAATGGACAAACTTTCATTTAAATAATACGGATAAATGTAAAACAGAAATACAATATGATGATCGCATTAATTACTTACATCACAGTATATTTTACCAAGGTGTACCTATATGTATTGAAAAACGTGAAATTACAGAATCATTAACTCCAATGATGATTCATCATAATACAACAACAATCAATACACAACAAAGGAAGTGAAGGTTCACTGCATTCTCCTCCACAAGCAAATTATCCAGCTCAAGCAGACATAATATGTTATGAAAACCATTATATATTATGTGAAGATGCTTCTATATTTGCAAAATCATCTCATAATGTTAGTTTTCCCTGTCTACAATGTATGACTAGTTTTAGAACTGAACAAGCATTGAGTAATCTTTTAACAAATTGTCAAGAAAATGAAACAGTGAGAAACACTTTCCCTAAATAAGATTATTTCGAATAGGATAAATACTAGTTTAAAAACAGAGTACATTTTTCAATATACTGTGATATTGAAACATTTAATATTAAAGTGGATGACAATGTTTCAAAGCCAAAAAGCAAAATTATCTATAATCAAAGGGGACATTTTTTATAATTATATTAATTCAAATTGTCACAACTTATTTCAATCAGGATGTATTGATTATTATGGTGAAGATAGTTCTGAAGCATTTACAAAAAAAGTAGAAGAACTACATAATATATTTTCTCAATTACTGAAAAAAACATACCAATGGTTCGTTTAACAGATGAACAAGAGACACAGTTCAAAAAAGAAAGAAATTGTTATTACTGTAATGAAGAGTTAGACAGAGATAGAGTAAAATATCATGATCATCTAAATTGAAAATATCTTTGTAGAAATCTTTGTGATATCTTTGTTCCTCTATATTTCTACAATGGTTCAAAGTATGATTTTCATTTAATAAAAAAAGAGTTATTCTCATCTAAAATGTTAAAACAACAAAGAACAAATATTCTATGTAAAACAGAGGAAGACTATTTTTCAATACAAACTGGTTACATTAGAATGTTAGATGCAATAAGATTTTTCTGTCCATATTCATTAGAGGCAATGGGAAAAACATTATAACCTGATCAATGGAAAATATTGAGTAAATATAATTTAAAACCTCTAAAAGGAATATACCATATGAATATACAGCTGGTGATATTAATAGAGTGAATGAAATCATGCAAGATCAACAACTTCCTTCACGCAAAAAATTTAGAACAACACTTAAACAATCTGAGTTATCAATAGAAGATTATGAGTAAGCTAAAAAGAATTGGAAAGAATTAAATTGTAGAACACTGTATGACTATACAATGAAATATCTTCATATAGATGTATTAATACTTGCTGATCCTTTTGAGAGCTTTCATGACATGTGCCTATAATATTCTGGAATAGATCCATGTTATGAATACAGTACTCTAGGTATTAGCATGGCTTGCAGGATTAAAACATACTAACGTACATGTACGTCTTAAACATTGTCAAGAAAATACTTGTGATAAGCTATTATTCTTTGAATCTGGAATAAGAGGTGGTGTTTCATCTGTCTTAGGAAATAGACATGTTGAATGTTTTAATAAAAAAAATTAACCCATATGAATATGAATATATAAGACAGGTACATTGGAACAGAAAGAAGAATTATTAAAGATAATTAAACAAGAAAAAAGGACTTATATCTATTGATGAAAATAGATGAAGAAGAAATAGTGAAGGAAAACTATTTGCTATATTTTGATTTAAGTAGCTTATATGCCTCTTGTATGATACAAGAATTACCAACAGGAGAAATAGAATTGGATGAAAGTTGTATATACGAACGTACTCATGAAGGAGAAAATAAAGATGGATATGTACATTAAGTTGATTTAGAATATCCTGATGAACTAAAAGATGACACAATATATTATATTTTCTGTCCTGAAAACATTAAACCTAATGAAGAGAATTTTACAGATTATCAAAAATCTATAATGCCTAGAAATTATCGTCCATCAGAGAAACTAATGTTAGTACAAACTAATAGATATGAATATGTTGTTGAAGATGAAATGCTGGATTGGTATTTAGATCATGGAATGAAACTTATGAAAATACATCGAAAATTAATATATAAAAAATCAAAGTGGTTAAAAGAACATATACAGTAGAGTTTAATATTGAAAAAACGAAAAGAAGCAAAAAGAAACAAAGATGATTTTGGTAATGTATTCAACAAACTTGTGAATAATGCATTCTATGGTTAAACTTTAGGAAATGTTCGTAAAAGACAGAATATTGAAATAGTTTATGATAGTGATCGATTTCAAACTTTAACAAAGAAGCCTACAAATTAAAAATCTACTGTATTTGCTGATAGCTGAGGTGCAGTACATCTACGAAGAAGCACTGTAAAATATGATGAGTTTAATTATATTGGATTTACTATTTTAGAATTAACTAAACTATTTATGTATAAATTCATATATGATTATTTAGCTCCTACTTACGGTGAAAACTATAAATTACATTTTAGTAATACATACAGTTTTCTTGGAGCTAATAATTACATGCAATTCTTTACATGAAGAAGAAATAGAAAAAATAAAAGATATAATCCATCCTTCTGATTTGAGTAAAGTAAAATATGAATTAGAAGAAAATGATGAATATATAACAGAACCTGTATTTTTAAAAACAAAATGCAATTGCTATCTTACAATACGCTATAATGAAGATGAATTGACTAAAGAAAAAAAAACATTAAAAGGAATTACGAAAGCATCCACAAATAAACAAATAACATTTGAAAATTTCTAAAAATGCATTATTTGATAATGTAATAATTTTTTTTTATAATTTTATAGTTAGTTTAAACAAACATAATATATATCTTAGAGAGGAATATAAATCTGCATTAGATCCATTTGATGATAAAAGAATGATTTTATCAGATAGGATGACTACTTTATCACACTGTTAATCTTTTTTATATTCTTAGAAGATATATAATTATAGTGATTATTCTATCAATGGCTATGATCAGACGATGGCTATGATCAAATATACAATCAGACGATGGCCATGGAAACTTTTTCTATAAATCTGTATCTTCGAAACTATTTTCTATAAGACGTAGTCTGAACAATGTTCGATTCAGAGTTTCACTCTGAGCAAAAGTTCTATCACTCCATCATTTACTTTTTATCAATATTAATAGTAATAAATCCATAAACTTGTGACCAAACATTACTACATGTTTGTTTAAATTAATCTCTACCTCCTACACATAAATCTTTTAATAAGTCACTTAAGTTTCTTGAATTAATTTCAAATAGCATAAAAATATTGGCGTTCTTTCTAATAACACCACCGTCTAATTCAACGCAGCAAAGTGCGTCAAGGCAACAAAATTAAAAAAGCGACCTAGCGATTAGTTAATTTTTAATAGGTGCAAGTTATGATTTAGAAGAAAATCTTATATGTCCTAAAATGTCTGAAACTTTTTTCAAAAAAATACTTACTAGAAGGACAAACTACACTTTTCCTCTCCTCATGTGTAATGAATTGGCGAGTAAGTCGTTCTGTTCAAAATTGATTGTATATTGAAAAGATTCTATTTAACAGTCTGCCCATTCAGATGATAAGAGGACAGGTCTTTTTCCAATCAAAATACCAGATCTAGCTAACATAGCGGGATAACGCTATCTAAAGTCTACCAGGTGAGCAAGAGAATCAATATTAGTTCCCTAAGCTGAAACGAAAAAAATTCTACAAAATATGCATACAAATTATTTGACTATTTTCAATGAGGTCATCAACAGGAACTTGGTCAGGACGATCGCGTTTCGACCGCTAAATCCTGGACGCTGAAACCGAACCAAGCATGGTCCTGAACATTTAAGATGTACAGCCTCAGAAGATAAATTTATAGTAGAGAAAACTTAGCATCTACCAAAAAAAAAAAAAAATAGAGTCACTATTGGCTGAAATGTACCTTAGGCATTTGAAAGAAGGACAGAGTCCAGCCAGTAGAGGTCTGTAGTACAAGTCTAATGAATACATACTTCGTGTTAAATAAAACACACTACAAATATTATGTCTTCCTCTTGTAAAATAGTTTTTCTGGATTGTTTGATCTCACAGTCATCGAAAACTACACAATGTTTCTTTGTTTTATCTAATTTATTTGGGTCAGACATATTACCTGTATCGTCTATTAATTGAACTACAATATGTTTATCTTAATTTGTATCTACTAAGTTTTCATTTTTAGCTGCTTCTTCATACCATGAAACTATATCCTCGTCATAATCTGATTTTTCATATTCTTCGAATAATGAAAATATACCATTTTTTGAAAGGTTATTTTTAAATCCATGTTTTGAAAATTGATAAATCGGTTGCTCTGCTGTCGTTGTATAAATTATAAGATAATTGTAATCTAAAAAGTTTGGTGTTGTGAGAATTTTAAATGATGGATAAGTTTTCCCACACCCTGATCTTCCACAAATAGCTGACAAAACTTTATTGGATAAATTTGAATGATGATTGAAATCAACTTTATTGTTTAAAGACATTTTACATATATTAATTTAATAAAATTACTCTTATACATTGAATTAATAAAAACATTTGTATTAATTAAATTTCGCGCAACAATGAATCGATCATAATCTCTTCACCTCCAAACTTTATTTCCCTTCCTTTCTCATCTGTTATTCAAAGGCCTCAGCCACACGGAAAGCAAAGCACACACGAGCGTTCCCAGCGTCTCGAGCAAAGGCATGTCCATTTAATCGCTCTCACTTGCTTTGCTCGCAGTGGGGCAGCAGACAACTGCGGTAATGATGACTTTATATTTGCTCCAAAACGTTTTGCTGGGAAACACTTGGAAAAGCTCTCAGTGTGGCTGAGGCCTTATGGTAATTGAATTAATTGTTTTTCTTGTAGCTGGAAAATATATTAATGATTTTGGTACTACATTTGAACTATAACCAATTGGTGCTGTAAATGCAGGATAACTGAAGATCTTAATTTTTAGTTTTCCATTTACATAACCACCCTCTATAATATCACAACGAACGTTGATTGATTTATTTCTGTCATTTAAGGTGTATTTTCACTTATGTGAAAACATTGATTATAAACTTTCTTTTTATATCCTAATAATCTTGGTAAGGACCTGTCAATGTTGAAATCAACTTGATGATTTTCATCTTAAGTAGGTGAAAATTCATTTGCTGCTGGCTTGACTTCAAAACTGCTACTGTTTCTTGTCTTTTTTTTTGTGTACCTAAATGTCTGTTTATTTCATTTGAAATTGATTCATGTTCATAAGAACCAGGAAAAAAGTCAGTGTTAACCAAGTTTTTCCTTTATCATTTGAGTATTTGAATTGATCATCTACATCTTTAGAAATATTTTGAATAGTGTTAAATGTTGAAAACCTAGTTATGCTACTTCATAATTTTTAAATTGTTCTAAATGAAGAATAGGATTTAAATTGCAGGTATGTGTTGAAGAAGTTGATGTAAATTTAAATATTGTACTAAATTTTGATACACTGAAAATATCAATTAATGTTTCTAAATGACTAGTAATTTTTTCTAACTCCTTTCATTCATTTCTAAAATGAAAAAAGTTGTAATTATGTTATTATTTATTTACTTGTAAATACCTTACTTACACTAGAAAAATCTTTTTTACTTAAAATTCCCTTCTCTAATAATCGTTTCAATATTGCATGTATTTCATTTAAACTAGAATTATGACCTTCTTTTGTTGCTGATACTAATATTTCTAATCTATTTATTAATTTTTGTGGATCGTCAGGAAGGAAAAAAATTGAAGAATTTCTTGAAAATATATCTCTTCCTTTTCTCTGGGATGGATTATATCCCATTGTTATTGGATTATATTCTGTTGCTGATGGATCAAATCTAAATGATGATGGTATTCCTGATGTATATGTCGGTATTCTAGATGGTGTTCCCATTGATGAAGATGGTTTTAATAAATTTCTAATGCTTCACACTGCTCACAATGACTTTCACTGTTTTTACTTTATCCAATATTTCTTTATATTTTATCAGAATGCTCAAAAAGCATAGAATTGAGTAATTTTTTATCTGTATTTGATTCTGGTAATCCTAAATCATCCATTATTGCCTTCTGAGTCATATCAACAATTTGTTTACTAGTACTTCCAATCTCTTTCCCAAGTTCATCAAATGGTTAAGTACATGTATTTTTCTCAAAATATTTTTTCATTTGTTATGTTAATTGTATATTTTCTATCATTTCAGGTTGACCACGAGCATTCATTACTCTATTTTCTTCATGATTTCTTTTCACGATATTTTTATGTTTTACAATTCTTCTAATTGAGGAACTTTACTCATTTTATAATATGATATTTGAATTCTTCGGTAACATTGATACAAAACATAAATATTGCAATGAACAATATAAATGTTGTTTTACTTTATATTGTTTGAATTTTGATCTAAAGATTATATTAACGCTTTTATTTCCTCTGAAATCTTCTATTATGTATTATCATTCTTCTCTTGTATAGTTATTGTAGGTTGTTTATTTGATTCATGTACTATTTTATCGAAAGCTTCTATCTCTTCCAAAGTAATTGCATTATCTTCAATAGACCTTTGAAAAAATAATGAAGTTTTTCATATACGTCTTTAAT
Organism: Prostheceraeus crozeri; assembly: GCA_907163375.1. Taxonomy (NCBI): domain Eukaryota; kingdom Metazoa; phylum Platyhelminthes; order Polycladida; family Euryleptidae; genus Prostheceraeus; species Prostheceraeus crozeri. The sequence goes on from CAJQUW010016166.1 coordinate 164,503, forward strand.
ATGTTGATATTTCTTTTTCAATGTTCGTTGTTTCTTGGTCATTAATGAATTATCTAAAATTGTTGCAGATGAAGGTGCAAAGAGGCCTGCACTTGTTAAAGCTGTAGCAACTGCTGGTATTGCTAAGACACCTGAAGATATAGCAATTGTTAAAACGCCTAAAATTACTGTTAAAAATATTCCAATTTCTTGCGTTCTATTTTTTGCTATAGCCCATATATTTTTTGATATATTGTAATGTTCTAATTTTGGAATTAATCGCGTTTCTCTATCTTTCATATATCGTACCCTATCTTTATGCTTTGCTAAATTTATTTCCATCATAAATTCTCTTTGCGTTTTGTAAGACCAGTCATTATTATCTTCCTTAACTATTGAAGGATATAATAATTCCTTTTCATTTGGTGCAGATGATTGAATTATCATTTCATTTGCTTCCATTTCTAATAAAATATTTTAACGTAGCCGTATAATAAAATTCAAAACTAAAAATGGAATGACCTTGAACGCCAATGAAAATTTACACCAGGTAATTGCATCAGAAGTTTTGGAGAAATGGCTGTCGACATAGAATGACAATTTGTGTATTTTTCCATTCATGCAATATTGTTTCATGACTGCATTTAATACTAGCGTCATTTCATTTATTATTGTTTCATGTTTCACACCAAGCATTCAAGGGAAACTGAAGATTACAATAGCGCTTCAAGGTTGTTGCTTTAAAAGAATGCCTTATTCATTCAACTAACTTGTATGTTTCATTCACAATCCGATACATGTCGACTTGTGGACGCGATCTTATTGGATGAAGATTGGATGTATTGTAATTGAAAAAACACGACTGTTTAGGAAAAGAACGTAATGAATTGACAGCATTGCTCAGAACAGGAACATAATAAAATCTAGTTACTCCACTAAAATTCACTCTCACTTTGTAGGAAATTTTCTAAACTGGCTAGACTAATTTTTGAAAGTCTAAGAGGAACAGAAGTAGTAAGGATAACTCCACTTTAAACACAGCGACCCCCCCACGGGAAGGATGTCTTGGTCAGCCGTCTAGGTTGGAAAAGTGGGTGAAGGGGGGTTTGGATGTGAAATTGGAGGTAAGATTTGGATTCTGTGTGAAATTCTGGGTTGGGGAGGTGATTTCCATCGGATTCGGCGCGGAACAGTTTTGATACCCCCTCGGATGGACTTTTGTCAAAAGTGATGTTTTGACCAAAGTTGTTCAGAATCATGTGAACCAAGTTTCTATCAAGGTTTGGTGTTGAAATGCGTCGAAAAAATTTTCTGGAAAATTTTCTTCACTGTGGGTGGACACAGAAACTGGCTCTAGCGGGTGAACGAAGGCTCGGATGGGAAAACGGAGGCCAGATTCTGATTCTCCGCGAAATTTTTGGTTAGGGAGTTAATTTCCAGCCGAATCGAAGACATCAAATTCTTACCCCCCTCTGGACGGTGACTTCGATCTTGGCTTATATGAATGGTAGAGAGTCGTGCAATAGCTCCTTTCAAAGCTACGAGTGAAACAAATTCAGTGGAAGAAACGCCTTTTTTCTTCGTTCCTTGGTTTAGGGTTGAGAGTGACTTTAAGATTTTGGAAATTGTCGGAAACGACGGAGTTAGAATTTTGCAAAAATTGCTCTAGCGGACAAACGAAGGCTCGGATGGGAAAACGGAGGTCAGATTCGGATTCTGCGTGAAATTTTGGGTTTGGGAGTTAATTTCCAGCGGAATTGGAGACATCAAATTCTTACCCCCCTCTGGACGGTTACTTTGATCTTGGTTTATAGGAATGGTAGAGAGTCGTGCAATAGCTCGTTTGAAAGCTAGGAGTGAGACCAATTCAGTGGAAGAAACGGCTTGTTTTTACGTTTCTTTATGTTTGAGACGCCACTGAATATTTTGGAAATTGGTGAAAAACGATAGAGTTAGAATTTTGCAAAAATTGCTCTAGCGGGTGAACGAAGACTCGGACGGAAAAACCGAGTCCAGATTTGGAATCAGCTTAATGTCATTTTCCAATGAGGATTCTCATCCAATGAGAATCATGCATTTCTCTATAAATAATGAGACATTAAAGGGACAATCATTCTATCTTTGAATCGTACAAGTGACGGACGCACCCTCTCTCAACTCATCTATCTTATTTCTACAGCTAGAATGGCAAGTCGGAAAACTTCCTTCCACCTCCTTTCTTGAGTGTCAACCTAATCGCATCTTTTTGCTTTTAGGCTTCTACATCACTTACCAGACTAGATGCTGATGTCCAGACGGTGCAAAGTTCGCTAAAATCAAGCCATCTACTGTTGAGACCAGTGGAGGAGACAACAAAGGTACACAATCTTACACCACTACAGCGTAAATTTAGACAAGTCATACGCTATTGCGATTATGCTATGGCACTGGAAACGGGAATGATCCCTTCCACTGACGTGAGTTTGAAGAGGAATCAGTATGGGGACTACGTTGTCATTCCTGTAGCTCCATACATGCGTCGCCAGCTTGACATTATTGAAGAATTTGTGACACTAAATATGGATATCCCTACTCCCCTTGATGAAGTGTGGAGAGCGAGAGATGACAAGGATACTCCATATAAAAAGATATGGAATGGTGAAGGACTTTCTCTACCACTATCGCATTGGTGTTCTTGCTATCGAAAAGATGGAGATCAAATAACACCCATCAGGTGTGAAGAGCTCGCAGAAGGCACTTGGAATATTCGTTTCACAATAAGCGGACTATAGTATGGCCATCACAAGGATAATAAATTGGCCTCTATAGCGATGCATACTCGATCCATCCTATATATACCAAAACAGCCAGATGTTAATAACATTATTGATCAAATTCTCAACGAGAGCAGTGCGAAGCACAAGTCAGAGAAGAATGTTACCGGAAAACGCAAATCAAAGAAGGAGAAACGCTAATCCTTTCTTATCTCTACCTCATGACAATTCGATTATGTGCTTTAAGTGTCGTAGACGTGGTCTTATCAGATACATTTTACTTCTTCGCTGTCATCATGTTATTTGTGTATTTTGTCGTGAACAGCATCGTTGCACTTCTTCATATTATAATATGTTATAGGATTTTTCATCCGATGAGTAAAACTATGTAATTTCCTTTTTAGCCATCCACCATCAATTTTATGGATTGTGAGGGTGAACCTGTACAGGAGCTCAGTGCTATTGCTATGGACAATTGCTCATATCAGATTGTTAGTGTCTATCATCATCATGCCAAGTGTGATCCCAAAGCTGATGGATGAGCGAGGAAACATATTCATGGACTTCATCAACCATATTTACAAGACTTTGGTCCTTCTAGTGAAAGTAATCTACTTATTGACTTTAAACGATGGACCCCTCAAAATATAGAAAGCTTTTTCCTAATCTAGTCATTAATGATATTCTACTTCCACCTTGGAATAGTACAGTCAATCAACACTATCATGAAGTTACGAAACGTTTCAAGGATTTGAGTGTTCTCATTTTAGATGTTCGTTGTAGTAGTTACATTCATAATCAATGTTCTTTTCCTCCTTACCTCAACACTGCCAAAGTAAGGTTTGTTTTCATTGCTCCCTGTATGATAGTTACCAACTGTATCTATTTCATTTGTTTCAAACCCAAAATTTGCAATACATGCTTGATGAAGAAGTCATTCAATTAAAGCTTTATGTAAAGACTTGCTGTTTTCCATGCAATGGGAGGGATGGATGTAGGATGACAATGTCTTTCTTAAATGATTATGGAACATTGCGTTTTCATAGGCAAAGTTTAAAAGGGACTATTCAAGATTATGTGATAACATTTCATAAAGATGAGATTAGCATCAAATCAGTTATTGGTGATACTAGCACACTATTTTCGAAGTTAATGGATACGTTTTCTGATAGAATTGTAATGGCGCGATTAGTTGCGAAAATTCATTTCAGTCATTTTTGGAAAGAAGAGGTAGAAGATCGTTTCTTCCAATTTGCTTCCTATTCAATGGAAGTTGCAGATAATCCTGAAGAATTTTTTTGAAGACATATAGGAAAAATTGTTCAACGTCCTGATGCATTTAACCATCATGGTAGCAGTCTAGTGATTGAAGCAATTTCTCATATTCACATTCAACTTTCTATAAAAGAAATTTAAAGATGCAATGGTACTTGATCGTATCACAATTGTTTTTTGAGTTATGTCTACTTACTCTCGAAGTACAGGGTGAGTCAAAAAAAACGTTATTTGAAGTTTGTGAAAAATCTATCTGAATTGTCATTCTGATTTCTTTCTCAAGTTGACTGATTAAATTTCTATGGTTATATTTTCCATATCCAAGCACCAAATCAATGCTCTAAGTTCAAAAAATTCGAATTCATATCATCGAACGAATGGCTTCTGTACATAGTTTATACAAGTGTATGTACAAGTATTCATTTAGTGCTTCATTCATGCCAAACTATGATGGAAAGGAAGGCAAGGCTTGTTGCATGGGCGGTTACATTCAACAATGTGTCCGAAGCAAGGAGAAAATACATGGATGAATTTCATGAGAAAGCCCCGCCTCCACCGACAGTCCATCGTTGGATGAAGAAATTCCTTACGTATGGGGATATGAATAAGCGTGAAAATGGAAGTAGTCGTCCAGTGACGGCTACAGGTGACGATATCTTTACCTCCATCAAGCCGATAATTGAAGATGACCCGAACGTTTCTACGCGTCGCATAAGCAACACGCTTGGAGTCTCGCAAAGTAGCGTCGTTCGCTGTCTTCATAAGAAAAAGTATCATCCCTATAAGCCAACCTTCGTCCAGGAACTCTCAGATGACGATCACGACCGACGTCTCGAATTCTGTCAATGGATCCTCAATTCCTCACTTCAGCATCCTCAATTCCATCTCCGAATAGTTTTTTCCGACGAAGCTGTCTTTCATGTGAATGGAACTGTAAATAAGCACAATCTGCACTACTGGAGCACTGAGAACCCTAAAGCTTTCGTCGAAAAGCTTCATGACCGGAGATCTGTCACTGTATGGGCCATGATAGACCATACTGGAGTGCTGAGTTACGACATCAGTGAACTAACGATGAACAGCGATCGGTACTGCAATGTTCTGAAACAGCATGTTATTCCCTTCTTGCGACGAAACGAAAACCAGAGCAGATTCTATCAACAGGATGGAGCCCCTCCCCACTACAGCAACGCAAGTCGAAGAATCCTCGACGAAAATCTGACGGGTCGGTGGATTGGTCGAAGAGGACCAGTTGAGTGGCCACCCCGTCCTCCAGACCTTACTGTTTGCGACTTCTTCCTGTGGGGAGCGTTAAGAGACCGAGTGTATGCGCGACTGCCAAGAAATACGAGAGAACTGACAGCCTGCATTCGAGAGGAAATTACTTCTTTCACATCTAACGCCTGCATGAAGGCCTATGACTCATTTGTTCGACGATGCTCTCTTTGCATTCAGCAGGAAGGTGCTCAGTTTGAGTCGCTGTTGTAACCACAGCTTGTGAGGAGCAGCTTTTTCAATGTTCATAACCGCCTGTTGTTGCATTTTATTGTAACTTATAATAGATATCCCACAAAAGGTAAATAACGTTTTTTTTGACTCACCCTGTATATTCCTTCTAGTTTCGAATAACAGGTTTGAATCCATTGCTATTTATCAGAGGAGTCCCGTCAAAACAGATCTATGTTTTATACGCAGTTTATTGCGAGCACTTTCGGACACCACCGGAGTCCATCTTCAGGCGAATGAAATGCCTGAATATATTCCTTCTGTACATGCGTCTATTATTTAGAAAAGGCTAGCAAGTTCATGTCGTCAAAAAGACTTGCTTTAGAAGTTGTTAGTGAGAGTGAAAATATGTGTGATGTATGTAAGCGAAAGGATGGAAGTGAAAAACGCATCTTTAAGAGATGTAAGCATACTTTCTGCCAGCGTTGTTTCATGCGATGCTGTATTCAAATTTGTCAATGTGGCCACTGTGATGTAGCTCATTTTGAGTGTCACTTCTGTCATAAAAATGAGTACCTATGCAAATGTGGAAAACTCAAGTTGTGACAATGGTAAAGAGAAGAATGACGAGACGTAAAAGTCGAAAGTCTTCAAAATTTTCTATAGCCATTCGAGCTCTTCAATGAATGAAAGGAAATCATCGATATAATGCTATACGACATGCTAATGGTAAATTTATTCGAGAAATTGCTTCTCATATGAGAAGTTTCAGGACAAAGAAATTATCACCACAACAACGAAAGTTACTTAAGCGATATACTAGAAAATTGCGATTCATCTCCAATCCTAAAATCACCCTTCAAAGAAAGGGAAAAACTCTGACACAAAATGGTGGTTTCCTTTCAGCACTACTTCCGATGTTAGCTCCTGTAGTGGGCAACCTATTGGGTAGGATATTTGGCTTGAAGCGTTAATTATGCAAATGTTGAACCTCAAAGTATTAAAATGGATTTCAGACTTCAATGTGATAAAGTTCTGACTGTATGGGGTCCATCCCATTAGGTAGGACTGTTTTCACTCTGAATTTGCTGGACAAAAGAAAAGAGTTGTTTAGGGAACCTATCAATCGAGTTATTTGGAGTTATGGTCTGTATCAGACCAACGACTTGAAATTTTAGTGCGACAAGTTGCACCAAGAGGTTCAAAAGCCTTAATTGAAATTTTTCAAGCAGCAACTGAAAAACAACACGGTTATTTATTTGTTGATTTTACACAAGAATGTCCGGAAGAATTTAGATTTCGAAGTGATATTTTGAAAAAGCCTATGATTGTCTACAAACTATGAGTTCTTATTCTCGCATGATTGTTATTCCTCAGGACGAATATGTGCAATTGACTGCTTTACAGCAAGTAAAGCATCCTCTAGCAAATCAATTTTATAGGAAAGGACTAGATTATCAGTAAAATGCACATATTAAAGATCCATATCGCGCAGTATTATTACAATCAGAAACTGTTGAAGAATTGAAAAGTTTGAAGAATAAGATGCGTGACTCTGTTTCGACTGCTACACCTTCAGCATCTCGTGCACATCCAATAGCTCTTTTCAACAGCATTGAACCATATCTCAATGTGAATGATGGAGGTGAAATCATTACAGATGATGATAAAATTATTGGCGCTTCGCGTTATGAAGACTTGATTCAGTATGCAACACGCAGAAAACGTCGACAAGGTTATGTCCCACATATTTTCTTCAACTATTGAAAAAGCATAGTGTTCCAAAATTTCCATTGAATAATGAAACATTGAAGGAACTTGATTCTACTTCAGATGATGCTACTTCAAAGGTTGATTCCGTTTCCAAAATTAGGAGTGTTACAATGCCAAGAAATTGGTTTAAAAGTTCACTTTCTGCATCTCCTCCCTCACTTACTAAGCAAACAAGAGGAAGGGAACGGCGTAGATGTACACCCTCTAGGCAAACAATAGGAGGAGATAGACGCAGAAGATCTCCTCCAAAGAAATATATGTTCTCGGACTATTAATATGAGGCAGATGTGCTGCTTGCCATGTAATGAGCCGCCGGAGGTGCATGTTGATGCAACATGTGCTTGCTGTGCCAGCTCTTAATGAGATTCCTAAGCAATGTGAACATAAACGTAAATCATTTAAATCTTATGGCTGTTGTAGGTGTAAAAAGGCAAGAAAGCAAAAACATGAGAAGAACGAGATTGAGTTAGTCTTCATCACATTAGCTTTTAAAGTCAACGTATTATGATGTAAAACATCCAGCAGGATTTGCATCTATAAAGAAACTGTCAAAAGCGAGTGGTCTTCCGCAATCACAAGTTAAACAATGGTTAAAGGGTCAAGCTACATATACACTCCACAAACAAGCGAAAAAGAAGTACCGTTCCCGTCATTATATTACTCATGACATTGATGAACAGTGGCAGTCAGATTTCTGTGACGTTGCCTCTGTTTCAAAACATAACTCGGGAAATAATTTTTTTTAACAGTAATTGATATTTTCTCGTGATATGTGTGGCCTCAACCTTCAAAAACTAAAGAAGTTAAGCGAGTGCCAAAGGCATTCCAGTCAATTTTCCAAGAGGGTCGCATTCCAAAGAGAATTCAGAGTGCTCAAGGAAAAGAGTTCGAAAGTCAGCATGTGGGAAGATTGTTTGAGAGATATGACATTGAGTTGTTTAGTGTAAGGAGTGCTTATAAGGTTGTATTAGCTGAACGTTTTAACCGCACATTGAAAAATCGCTTGTGGCGACATTTCATTGGCAACTTAACACAAAATTGGACAAAGACTCTACAAGATGCGCTACATGCCTACAGTCACTCTGTTCATCGCTCTATTGGACTCAGACCAGCAGATGTGAGTGCTGATAATGCAGATGAAGTGCGTAAAACATTCCAACGTAGGCGTAATAATGCAAAAACTGATGCAAAAATAGGCGATAAAGTTCGCATATCAAAAGTGGAGAGTGCTTTTGCCAAAGGTTATCTCCCAAATTGGACAGAAGAAATTTTTACAGTTTCAAGCATCAATAAAAAATACTCTCCCACAACTTACAAGTTAAGAGATTACGATAATGAAGAAATAGATGGCAGCTTTTACCGTGATGAGATTGAGGTAGTCACTGAAGGTGAAACATATTTAGTAGAGAAAATCATCCGATGCAAAAAACGTCAAGGTAAAGATGGTGTCTGGTTAAATGGCTCGGCTATCCTTCAAGTGTGAACTCTTGGATGCATCGTGCAGACATTTTTCATCAATGCGATCGCAAGTGATTTATGCAAAGCTATAACTTTTGAGTTTAAGATTTAAGTAATGCTGTAAGATCTGGCCCTGAGCACTAGTCCTCACGGAGATCACAGTAGCGTTCAACCAACTAGTCAATATAAATATAGCCCACAGGAAGGATGGGAAAAGGGAATACTCACCTTCTTCCTCGCCTTTGCCCCGCTTATTTGTAGGGAAGACTTCGGTAGCGTTCCTGCACGATTCCTGTGCTATCTGCGTCGATGATTGTTACTGCCGGATATTCCCCATTTAAAGGGGAACTCTCCCTAACAATAGCCTCACTGGCGTTCGGCGCTATTTTAGTCAACGATCTTCACTTAGTGTCTTTGGCTCTATTACTGGTATGACAACCCCACCCGCGCGCGGAATAGTTGCTTACCCAAATATACTAGCGTATATAACTCAGGAAACTAAAATGTCCTATTATCACTCTCCCTTCTGTGAGAGTGACAATAGCTAGAGCCGTAATAACTGCTACGGGAATACTCTACCCGCATATACACTTAAAACTCAATATAACTCAAATTGTAGTCACAACCAGTTTGCTCGCTGTCTGAACAGGACGAGCTCTCTTACGAAACTGAAAGTCTTGTTCCAGAAGGATCAAGGGTAACCTTCACTGCTTTGCCGCTCTCTGATTGGCCCAGAGCCCTACAATGCATCCAACTGCATAGTTTTGTTCACGCCCTTTCTATGTGAGTGGTGCGGGTACAATTTACAGCGGTGCTCGCCGTCAGCGTGGAGGTTGTATATTTGGCGAGCTGAAATCTGTTGTAACTCCTCTCTTATCTACTGTCGGAAGAACTTCAAAACAATCTGTTTTAAGTAATGCTGTTGGCTTTGCTGGTGATGTTGTCAATCATATTGCCAGTGGAAAAAAAGAGTACTTTACTTAATTGTGGGAAGGAATTCGGTTCAAGAACATTACAGGAAACCTTTACTCATAATCGACAAAAGAAAACACCTAAACCAATGAATTTTAGAAGAAAAAGAAAACAGCGCGGAGCTGGTAAGAAGCGAACTTCACGCAAATTTAAGAAAAGGCATTCACGCAAACTCCGTGCACGCTCTAATCCTTCCTCAAGTGCTAAACGATGACGCTGACATAAATTCTAATAATGGAGTGTAAAACTTTAAATTTTTGTTTGCTTGATCAACAAGCGATACAGACAGATATTCTTAGTTCAATTATTGTAGATTATCATCCTCGAACTGCAGAGAATACTGGTCCAATTGAATTTGTCATTCCTGGCGCTAGTGATGACTACATTGATACAAGTTATGCGATGGTTGATGTGCTGTACAGAATTCAGCAAGCAGATGGAACTCACATTGATGCTGCACATAGAGTTGGTCTGAACAATTTACCGCTGACAACACTATTTCGCGATGTTTATCTAACTATTGGAGAGCAACAGGCCGAAGGTGGACAAAGCGATTATCCATATAAAACATATTTCAATGCTCTATCACAGTTTCATCCGGCAGCACAAAAGAGTCATTTGGAAGCAATGGGATGGTATAGAGATCAAGCAACACAAACTGATAGTGAGACAAAGACTGGCTTTGTAAAGCGATCTGCTTTGATTAAAGATAGTAAAGTATGTCAGCTATATGGTCCACAAAGTCTTTACTACTTCAGACAGTTAAAGTTTTTACTCTGTAATACCAGCATGCGAGTCAAACTTAATTTGAACAAGCCTGAATTTTTGTTGAATGCATATGCCAAAGTTGTCAATTTTAAAATCAGTGTGGAAGATCTTACGCTACACATTCTTCGAGTGGTAGCCAATCCAAGTGTAATTAGAGGGCATGCTGAGGGCCTTAACCGTAGCAATGCCATTTATTCCATTCAACATACAAAGCTTATCACATTTGCTATTCCTAGAGGTCAAAAGAGTTTTATGAAAGGTGGTTTAATTCCATCAGAAGAACCAAAACTCCTAATGGTAGCAATGGTTGAAAATGATGCATTCAATGGTAATGTCAAGAAGAATCCTATCAACTTCAAACACAACAATTTGAGCAAAATTGCTTTACGTGTAAATGGTGTCAGTCATCCTTGACCGCACTATAGACCAGACTTCTCTTCTCATCAATTTTTGCGCAGCTATGTTGACTATATGAATGTCTTTGGCTTTTACAACACAGACGACACCAACGGGCTTACAATGAAAGAGTTTAAGAATGGGTATACTATTTATGCATTTAATTTGACAGCCGACAGCGATATTAGTGCACCTTATCGTCAAGCTAACGTTCCTCATAATATTCGCTTGGATCTGGAGTTAAAAACAACGCTAGCTGTGACGATCAATGTATTGATTTATGCAGTTTTTTATTCAAATATTGAAATATCGAAGTATCGTGACGTAATTCTTCACTATAATCGTTAATGAGTTGGTTGAATGCTGACGATATCAAAGCTAAAGTACAGCGTAATGCAAATGAAGCTACGTTGAAAGCTTTTGATAATGTCTATTCGCTAGATACCCTACCGACTACAGTAAAACAATATCCCATCTTTATTGTATTGAACACTCAGTCAAAGAATTTAGAAGGTGAACATTGGAAAGCTATCTTTACTGGAAAAGACAGACGCGTTGAACTATTTGACTCTCTTGCTCAACCTCCAAATATACCAACACAGCAGTGGTTGAGAAAACATACTCGTCAATATCAACGAAATGAGCGCATACTACGACATCCACTTTCATCAACTTCTGGTGTTTTCGTATTGCACTTCATTTTGAAACGTTTGCATGTACGTCGATTTAAATCTGCTATTCAAAAGCTTTCATGTAACGCATCTTCTAATGAAAAGATGATTTGCACGTTCTGTAATGATTTGAAATAAAACATCATGATGGAATAAAAATTGTTTTTATTTTACAATCCTCTGGTTACGTACATATTCGATTAAATGGTCTAGGATTGTATCTGCTTCCACTTCTGATTTCAGTCCAGTAATGATAACTTCACTATTATGAAAGATTGCAATATGTACAGGATTCCAACGATTAATGAGAGCTGCAGGAAAAAGTTCTGGCTCATAACACAAATTGTAGCTGCTGCTATGAATCTTCGAAAACGATACATTTTCACTCAATTGAGTAGAGATGACCATATTTTCCAGTCAGATTCGACATCACACACTTCTCCCTCTTCCATATCCATCGTAGTAGCTTCTGCATATCTAAGCGCATTAACAGCGCCGAGAATTTGTATCGTCCCGTTTGGAAAGAGTTGAAGGTTCCGTAAATTGCTCATCTTCACCACTAAAATTTGCGGTTGACCCGGATAATAAATATTTGCTGTTTGGAATTTGTTGATGTAATATTGCGAGATCGATTTTGGTGTAGAGTCTGATGCGGGGGAGAATGTTGGCAATGGTGTAACGATGACGTCTCATGATGAAGAAATCACTAAATAGAGCGATGTACAGTCGTCACCAAAAGTCTGAGACCACCCTGTCTCAAATCAAGATACTCAACTTTATTATAAAACTTTACCCTTATTTAAGATTCCATGAATTATAGTTTATGTTAGAAAACCAGTACACACATAGAATGTAACACAATGACCTATATTTAAAATACATTCACATGAAAACACAGAAAGATCAGTATTTTGTAGAATGTCCATTGTTTGTTATGACCTGCTGAATTCGTCGAAGCATTGAATCGATTAGAGATTTGCAATATTCTGACGAAATTTCTTGTGTCCAGGTGGTCAAAATATTCTGCTTCAGAGCCTCCAAGCAATCGGAGTACTTGAAATGCACTTTCTTCTTGAGAATGCTCCAGCAATTCTCAAAAGGGTTCAAGTCTGGGCTGGACCCCGGCCATGGCTCCAAGACTTGAAAAGTTTGACGTCCAAGCCAGCTTCATACCAACTTTGCCGTATGACATGGCGCTCCATCATGTTGGAAATACTTGCAGGAGTGTACAGCCATGTGACTTGGAAGCTTTTCTTTTGGAATTGATAGGTACCTCTGCGAGTTCATGGTGGTTCCGAGAGGAAAAAACGTGATGGCTGCGCGTCCTTTAGCGGAGATGGCTCCCCAAACCATAAGCTGAGAGCAGTTTCTGACGGATGGGCGGACGTATTTCAAACAATAGCGTTTACCAACTGGACGTCGAACACGTAAAGCGACTCGGCTGAATTGTCTTATGATTGTTTCGTCTGAAAACATCACTTCGGCCCACATTTCTGGAGTCCAAGATCTCAATCGTCTGCAAAACGTTCTTCGGTCTCGTATGTTTTTCTTTGACAACAAAGGCTTTACGGCTGGAATTCTTGATTTGAGGTTGAATTTCACTCTCTAACGCCACCTGATGGTGTTTTCACTTGGTAATGGCTGCATGAAGCGCAATGCGTTACGAATCTGAGAAGCTGTCCATTCAGGATGGTTAACCGCTAATCGTCGTATTGCATGATCAGTTCTGGTTGTGGTGCATCTTGGACGGCCACTGCGTTTCAATGACTGAAATTCATCAGTATTTTCAAACCGGGATATTGTCTTCTGCACTCCCGTCTTTGAGATGTTGAATTTCGCAGCAATTCGCCTTTGAGACCAGTTTTCTGAATGAAGTACAATTGTTTGAGCGCGGAGTTCTGTCGAAAAATTCAGCCATTGCGATTGCCAGTTGAAAGAAAGAACGGCAACGTTGAGGCAAGCATGATCAAATTCCAATTCATATTCAGTCATGAAAATTCAAATTCAACTATCCACCAGAGCAATTTGTTGAAAACATAACATAGATATCTTAAGTCAGAACACAGATATCTGTCGATAAAGTGGCGATATCATACACAGGCGCTGGTGGTCTCAGACTATTGGTGACGACTGTACCTTCCTTTTATACTTTCCCAACTACCTTGATGAAATGTGAAGTAGATAGAAAGTTGGGAATGATAGATTTGTATTCGTTGCTTTTTAAGTCGCAACCAAATGCGATTTCCCATACGTAAATGTCTTTTCATATAGAAGTATTTCAAGTCCTTCATGATATAATTTAGGCATTGAAAATGTCGATATGATAAAGCAAATTCTCTTATCATATTTCCAGTATAGTCTTTGAAATATACGTTTTGATCATAATCAATCTCAACATGTTGTAGGGAATCTAATTTCCAAGTCTTCATGATGGAGCGTAACAAGAGTGAAGGGCGTGAACAAGAGGTTGGTGACTGAAGTAGAGCGATTGCATGAGCGTGAGAAGTGTATAAAAAGAAGAGTGCATGGAGTCCATCTTCCCCTCTTCCAAAGTAATGCCTGCGACGCACCAACCATTACAATTGACTCAAACCAAACGCAGCAATGCCATAAGGGCGACGTAGTCCGATGTCTACACATACATATGGACGATAATGGCGAGCTTGAGAACTTCGTCGTCTGAAAAGTCCGGAAGAAGGTTCGTAGTAAGTCTCTTCAACATGATAATTTCTCAACCCCATCTAATCTCCTATTATTTTCCTTTCAGAGTTTTTACATCAGCAGTAGCATCACATCGATCCCGAGAACGCCCCATGAGCCCTCTTAAGGGCTACCTTCTAATGCAGCTAAAGCGATCCCAAGCCCGCCACATGTCTTCGGATATAGAATGCAGAGAGGAAGTATAAATAATGAAATGGAATGAAACGGGAGGCTACCCTTGCACCATATGCAACACACCACAGACTTCTCTCTTCGTTAAGATTACGTTCAACCTCTTGTCATAAAAAGTCCTTTCACTGCCAACGTAGGGACATGAAGAATGAATCGCTATGTCATACTACACATCACAGGTCCAAAAGTTCATCATTTGAAGGGTAGGATTTCTGTACGGTTGGATTTAGGGATTTAGGGTTTTATATAACACAAGTTAATGTTGACCGTTAGATGAAACATAACGTTTATCACATTGGTCATAATGTACATATGAGATAAATTATTAAGTCTTACCTGTTATTGAAATGAAATATGAAGTCCATTCTTGACACTAGTCATCATTTGAAATTATTTGAAGATGAAAAGTTGCACTCGTTTCCCAACTTCATGGTTTGTAGCAAGAGACCTTGGTTATTCGTTGAAGGCTACAGAAAAAGTTACAAATGTAAATGGAAATATTAAAGCTGGCGCTTTAGTTGAAAGACTAATGGATCTAGATCAGAATGCTATGAATCATCATTTGGATCGAAGTTGGATAGAGGATTTTTCCATGCTGCAATGTAATGATAGTGAAAATAAGAGGATGAAATTAGAGCGATCTGAAGTGAAAAAGAAAAACAGTGACATTTGCAGTGACATTTGCATCTGATTTGTCAAGTAGCTCTACCAATAAAAGTGACTTCAGAAAGAAATTGGAAGAAGAGACGTTTAAGTTATTATGTGAACGGAATTGCGCTAAGTGTTTTAAAGGGGAACGGTCCCTTCTCTTTTTACCATGTTGTTATGTGTTTTGCATGCTATGTACCCTTGGAAACTATATTATGTCCCATCTGTGATCAAGAAATAATTTCAACAGTCAATGCATATAAATGATAAGGTTTTGATGCAATCCTTGTCGATTCTAGGACAGTCATCTATGACCATGACACCGCTGTATCACCAGCTCATTGAAAAGAGAGAGCATGATTATACAAGGCAGTGGATTCTTGTGTTGAAAAACTATTATCATCCAGTGATTGTAGAGAGATGATACATCATTTGAGCAATGCTATCATCATTCACGCAAACTGTGAAGATGTTGACTATATGTTATCTTATAATTGTAAGCCAAAGCAGTTTACGAATATACTTTTATCACTGATACATCATGGTCTTCTTTCATTACCTCGCTTATGTATTCTACACGTTGCTTATAGGAAGCCCTTTCTACTTAAGCACAATTGATGGTAAGGCATTAAATTTCACAAGCATCATCATGCAAACAGATTGTTTATGTCTGACTCATAACATATCAGCAAACGATACAGCTGAGCTGTCTCTATTGAACTCCATTTGTCCTTTGCTTAAGCTTTATATCCAGAATAGGTGGGACTCTTACCGGCAGGACAATTGCATCGCTTATGAATATTGGAAACATAAGGTCAAAGAAGAGATAGCCACAGCCAAGCGAAGATGGTGTAGCCGATCCTCCGACAGTGCTAAAAAGTTTTGGCATACAGTCAACGCTATACGGGGTACAAAATCCGTTGATCCACTTCTTCCCCTTTCCACTCAGTTGGGTGGAACAAACACTTTAAGAAAAGTGTTTGTCCCATGTCGTTCGTACGAAATGCCTGCGAGTATTACAAGGAGTAACTGCGAGTTTGGTATATCTATCACTGCGTCTGATGTTGAGAAACGTTTAACGGTTAAATGATGTCCTCACGTAAGACTAGGTAAATGATGAACCCGGGTCTGGCCAGACCCGTAATAAAATTGAAGATAAGCACCGCTATTCATCTATAGTGAAGGTTGTAGGAACATTGGATTTTAGAATACCATGGCTTATCATCACTTCACTTCTGCATTTAGCTAGTTTCAGCTAATAACTAGGCCTATATGCTTACCACAGTAGGCCTATGTTGTGAAACTGTTTTAGGTGATGCCATGTAGTCTGTGGAAATATATGTTTATCTGGCTTATCTAAAAAGTGATAGCAGTCGTCAATTATAGGCCTACATACTGTACGTATTATAATGTAAAACACAATTCATCCAGGTACCAGTATAATTGAAATAGTCAGCTGCTGTATTCCAATACTGAGTAATGGAGAAAGTTCATAAGTATCACATACAATCAGGACAATAATAGACGGTTGTTGCATGCTGTATGCAGATGGCTTTTTGACACTCAGCACATTTGAAGTGAGTCTTCCTTTCCTTTACACCTTCATTCAAGCAGATCCGACAGCGTTGACGTTGCTGGTTGCTGTCGACAGCAGGCTGCGAGATGTTGGGTTTGATACCGACCAACTCCATGGACACTTTGATTGAGTTGGTTAGACGAGAATGAGTAGCACGTTGACGAACAAGAGGGAGGGTCATCTCGTAGCCAAGATCTTTCTTGAACGAGTAATGGTTCGTAGCTGCCATTGTTCTCATGGCTGCAATAACAGCAACATCCATCAGTGCCATGAACACACCGTAGGGCTATCTCCGGCACTTCCGTTGGCTTCGGTAAGTACGGACCAACTTGTCTAGGTTATCGACTCCCGACTTTGTCGCATTGTAGCATTCCACGATTTCGGGCTTCTCATTCTCGTTGTGCTTGCCATAGGTGTGCTTTGTCGATAGAAGGAGAACGGGTGCATTGCCTTTGTCAAAATAGGAGCATAGCACCTTTTGACCAGATACGAAATGCCGAGAGTCACCTTTCGTTCTTCCTTGAGAAGACTTCGCAGCGGGAGGAACCCCACGCCTGTTGCTGCGGATGGTTCCAACAACATTATAGTTTTGGCATCTGTGAGTCGATCGCACAGATTGACCGAGGTAAACCAATTGTCCATTGTAATATTTCTCCCGACACCCATGTATGCCTTGGCCAGATGCATCACCACCGCTTCACTGATTGGACAGTCTCGCTCCGATTCCGGTAGGGTTTCTTTCCCAACATACACAAGGCAGCGTAAAGGAAAGCTATTTTCAGCGTCCGTAATCCAAAAGATCTTTATACCAAACTTTCCAGGCTTACTTCGAAGGTATATACTGTTGAAAGCGAACACGACCATGAAACTCCACGAGCTGTTCATCAACACACAGAAGGGATCCCGGATCATAGTGACTTTCAAGTTTGAGTTCACTTGATCAACAACTTCACGGAAAGGAGCCAGTGGATCGGTGCGGTCACGTCTCATTTTGTTATCAAATCCAAGAGCAGCTTTGATCTGCTGGGATCGCTGGAAACTCATTGAAGCCCTAAATATCGGATTGCCATTTCTGAGATCCCAAAGCTCCCGAGTGTTACGGTGCCCAGCCATCAACGCGCCAGCAATCAGATGCAGACCTACGAAGGCTTCAAATTCAGTCATTGATAATGGTCTCCATGTAGTGTGCTTAGCAGCGGCGATACGGCGACCCTCACGATTAGCATGGAGAAGTGTCAGGTGCAAACTGTCACCAAAATATGCCTTGAATGCTTCTGATGGTGTTTGAGGATGAAACCCGACGCTGAATCCAATGTGAGAAGCACGGAAAGAGTTGCGCACTGGCTCTCTGGCTGGTGGATGCTGCTGGGCCGTCTGAAGACACCACAAGAGACCAGTGGGAGCTCTTAGGGCAGGTGTCACTAGGGAGGGAGTCTCGTCGTCGTCGTCCTCTTCTCCGCTGAAATCCATCTCCTCTAAAGCCTCTATACTCAACTCTTCATCACTGACATGGCCACTAGCAGCAACTTGGTCTGAAATGAAATGACACGCCGATTGTAAAATCATTGCAACAAGTATGGGTGCAACATTTGCAAGAGCTAAATCACTTACCAGAAATCTCGGCAAGGGAGTCATATTCGGCGCTGCCTGCATCGTTGTCATTTATCTCAGCACTAGCTGCAACATCATCAGCTGAAATGGAGATGATTTCATTTAGAGTTACCGGCAAGTTGAATTTGCAGGGCTACATATGTATAGCATAGCGATGTACACGTACATGTGTTCATGTATACATCTGTAGCATATTGCTATAATAATATGCAGTACAGTGTACATAGTCAGATGATAAGTTCAATGGGCAGTCCATAAATTTTGTATCCATAAATATCGGCTGGTTGTCTGCTGATAGGTCTAAATGTAGGCTACACGCATAGCCAATAGGCAATCACAACATGGGTGACATCGTTATCAACCTACATGTACATGTCGGCTACGGCTACTCTACGGCACAGAACTTTTCTGTAAAAGCAAAGACGCAACAACTTAATACACGTAGGCCTAAAATGATTTGTGTAATAGACTATTGTCAATGAATCGGAGTGAATTGATCACTTTACAACGGGCTGCAGTACGTACATAGTACAAGCTTGGTCCTTCTTCTGAAATCTCCATTAGTCTAGTCATACATGTATATCTGTGCCTAAACATAGCTCAAGGTTCAAGCTCGTCATTTCAAAATAGTAACGGATGGCTCTACCGGTACTTCCACTTACAATCCTACATATAAGTACGTAAACAGTAGCTAATTCTAATCTCCCCATAAGTATTCACGTGTACTAGTATAAATTGCATTTCACCCTCCCACCATGAACAGATACTAAACAGCTCCTCGAACCCTCCCTCTCCCTCAAATCTGTTCACATAGATTGGCCTTCAACGATCCCTCACACTCAGCTTACTTGATATTCCAACAGGAAAATTGTCTTCTTCTTCATCAGCATCGTATTGTAGATTGATATTAGCAAATGCAATAGACCGGGCATTGCAATAGACCGGGTAGTTGACGTCTTTCATTAGAAGATGCCATTGACATTCCAATACATGAGTAGACAATCGCAGAATATTCCTTCGTGCATATAAGGGAAGAAAAATGAATTCATTCAATCAGACGATTTCGTGACTCCTATTGGTCCCTTGATTCCTTCTGATCAAATAGAAAAACAGATGGGCAATAAGCGCGCGCGTGTACTTGTGTGTGTGTGTGTGTGATTCTCTAGATGTTACCATGTTTTACCAAGCCGGTAATCCATGAGAAGCACACATGTTAGGTAGGCGATGCTGCGAACGATGCACAAACATTTGACCTTGATGAGTAGCTTTACAAGTACTGCAAGTACTTTGTAAGTACATTATGCTTTACAATAGTCGAGTCTAAGGTTTACAAAGTCAGAATGTAAGCAAGAAAAGTCACGAACTTCACTAATAGTGCATACTGACAGAAAATAAGACCGTTATCAGACGAGAAGATAGCCATAGACACGACCGGCCATAGACAGAAGCCGTTATGCCATAGACACGACCGGGTCTGGCCAGACCCGGGTTCATCATCTACCTAGTCATAGGCTCGATGTAGTAAAACAAACTATCGTGGACTCTAACAAAAGCTCTCAGATTGAGTACTCGAATAATGTAGAAAAGTCATGAAATTTCAGCCTCCTGTCGATTTTAGTTTCGGAGATATCTTGTATGAAAGATAGCCCGGGTCTGGCCAGACCCGGGTTCATCTTTTAACCGTTAAGAAAGATTCCTGACAACAAAGCTCCTGGCAGCGATTGCATTCCCACTATTTTGTACAAGGCTTCTGCATCAATAATTGCTGGTCCGTTATGCCTTATTTTCTGTCTTTCTTTGCGAGAGTGTGTTTTTCCTGCTAAATGGAAGTATGGATATATCTCATTATTTTCAAAACATGGACAATTTACCTTGAGCAATATTCGTCCAATCTCATTGTTACCATTACCCGGTAAACTTTTGGAGTACTTTATTATTCAACACGGCACCCTTTGTCAATCCCTAGCTAATGTTTTCGGTCCAGATCAGTTTGGATGTCGCCACAGTCGTCAGCAACGGCTGCTCTTGTGAAATTGTTGGATGAAGCGACCATCCCTTTAGATCGTAATGATGTTGCTGGCATTCAACTGGTCTCTTATGACTATACAAAAGGCTTTTGACAAGCTTGGCCATAAATTAATCTTTCAGAAGCTGGAATCTCTTGGTATCCATGCTTGACAAAATTCAAAGGAGAGCCCATCGGATCATATGTTGCAGGGATTGTTCTTGCCAAATTCTTAGTGACCTAACTGATCGACGGAACATTGCAGCTGTTAAACTGTTGCAACAGATATCATCCTACACCGATCATCCTCTGCATAATATGTGTCCTCCTAAATCAGCTCGCTCGGGCAAATTTCTGCAAATTCCTTCACGTACCTCACGACGTCGGAACTCATTTTTCCCGACTTCCATCATCCTTTTAAATGGTACTTGGTGTGAGTGATTTTCCTTTCGCATCGGCTAAATCTTTATGGTGATTGATGTCATCAGCGACTCAACATTGTGCTATTGATATGCTGTGCTCAGCTCCTTTCCAAATACTGTGAGTGAAATGTCGTAACTTTTGTAACTTATGATTTTCATTTATTTCAAATACATACACATACATACACATACACATCCCAATCGATCTTATGAGACTGATTAGAAGTTACTTGTCATGTAGAACTCAATCAACTAGAATCGGTGATCATGCAAGCTCTGTGACTCCTATTTCTTCTGGAGTTCCACAAGGTTCCATTCTTGGTCCCTATCTATATTGTCTTGTTGCCTCCTCCTTGACACCTCTCAGTGACACTACTCACATTATCAAGTACATCGACGACGTCACCCTAGTTATTCCGCATTTTCGTCAAGGCTCGAATTCAGTGATTGATGAGCATAACAACATTCTTAAATGGTCTTCCGAAAACGACCTTCTGATCAATCCCAGCAAATCTAAGACTCTTTTGGTGAAGAAAACTCAAGGATGCCGTTTACAAGCCATATACAACGTTTGTGAAGTTGAAGAATTGCATGTGCTAGGGCTTCACATCAATCAAGGGCTTACATGGAACTCTCATGTCGACGATGTTCTAAAAAGTGCAAGCAAGTGATAGTATGGTTTGCGCATGCTAAAACCCATCATGTATCAGAAAGAGCTGACTGTAATGTACCACTCTGATCAGATGCCTGTTTGAATACTCGTCTCCTGATTTCGTGCATTTGCTAACAAACTCTCAACTCCTGATTGATCGTTTTCAAAATCGGGTTCACAAACTCATTTTCTCCCTTCCGAGAGATTTCCGTGCATCCGAATGCAAGTGCGGAAAGTCCCCATCACTTAAACTTCGCCGTGAGCACGCCTCTGTCCGCCTCTTTCAACAAGCCGCAAGTGACTGTCATCACATTATTCATAGCATCATACCCTAGAAATCGAGTTTTTCCCACCGTTTTCTCCAGCCAGCGTCAGCTACAGTGAGACGTCGCAATGCTTTCGTGCCATTTACTTGTGCCTTGACTAACAGCAATTGTTAATGTGAAAGTGTGCATGACCTTAGTGTTTGACTTACTCTTTCTACTTACTTTCTTTTTTTTTTGATTTGCTATATTCTTGCATGAAAAATCTGTACAGGGAATGATTTTCATTGATTCAACAAACATATACAACTACCAACAACTATATTACCTCAGTGAATGATACATTACAGCTACCGACACATGTATCTGCTTCTGACTATCCCACTGGTACTGCGGCTGTTCTCAGTGTATTGCTTTTTACTAGTGCTGTACTCAATGTCTTCCTCTATTTCATTGCGTTTACGACGGTGTTGTTTCGACACTGCTGTTGTGTTTAAGCAAAGAACACTCCAACATCCACTTGTAAAAATGGCTAGACGTCGCTCATCTCACCGTTCATGCAGACAAGTGTGTCAGTCAAATGTAAGCAAAAATTCCGTCTCACCCTTCGTCGCTTATTAAAATTAAAACCATCTCATCGATGTGAGGCAATGAAGCTAGCAGACAATGCCTTCATTCGTAAAATGTGTTCGGAAATACGAAAAGTGCGTTCTATGACATTAAATAGCAAACAAGCCAATGCAATTCCCATGCATGGTAAAGTTTTTCGCACCTTGAGTAAACCAAAAACATCAATTCCTACAAAGCGCAAACTATTATCACAGCGCGGCGGCTTCTTACCACTTTTAGCACCCATCCTCTTGGCAGCTGCCGGTCCTGCCTTAGAAGGATTAGCTGGTGCTCTTGCGAATAAAGCCATTAATGGATAGATACTAAGTTAAATGGTATGACTTTTCATCAAAATCGACATGGATTTCCGTTTACGCTGTAATTGCACTATGTGCATCGTAGGACCCTCTCATAGTGTGAATACACATTTAACAGTACCATTGTTGGAGCGTCGTAATAAGCTTTTTGACTGCATACCGAATCGTGCTGTTTAGTGCTATGGAATTTGTCAACATAACTTACAACGTGAATTGGTTGGTAAGGGCTACTTGGTTCAACCGGGGATTATCAGCACTGCTGATATTCAACCCTATGATATTATCATTCTTGATGATTTACTTAATGAGAGCAAGACCTCACAAGAAGTAACTGCTATGTTTACCAAGGCTGCTCATCACAAACCATGCTTTATCATTTTTATTATGCAAAATCTCTTCCAAATGGAAAGGGAACATGACCTCGAAGTCTAAACAAGTTCTTCCAGGATATTCTTCAGTGAAAAGGTTGTCACAAGCAAGTGGTTATTCACAGAAACAAGTGAAGAGATGGTCAAAGGCTCAACATTGCACACACAGACTCGAAAACGTTATCCTACCCGTTCTTATATCGTTCATGATGCTAATGAACAATTGCCAGCAGATTTGGCTGATGTTTCTTTATTAGCAAAAAATATTAAAGGCCATCGCTTTCTCCTAACTGTCATTGACTTATTTTCCCGTTGTGCTTGGTTTCAACCACTCAAGGAAAACGTAGTGAAGAAGTGGCCGAGGATTTCCAAAATATTTTCAGTGAAGGACTCATTCTCACACGTATTCAGACTGATCAAGGGAAAGAGTTTGAAAACAGACATGTGCGTGTTTTATTTCGCGAGCACTACATTGAGTTGTTTAGTGTGAAAAGTGCATCCAAGGCTACAGTGGTCGACCGCTTTAATCGTATACTGAAAACTCGTCCATGGCGCTATTTCACTGCAAAAGTAACCCAAAAGTGGACAGATGTATTACAAGATACTGTACACGCTTACAATCATTCTGTTCATCGCATGATTGGTCATAAACCTGCTGACATAACTCCAGACATGGTGGATACAATCCGTGAAATCAATGCCAAACGCAAGCTACAATCACAAGGTAAACGCGACATTCAGATAAGTGACAAAGTTCGCATTTTCAAGGTGAAAAGCGTGTTTGCTAAAGGTCATCTTCCCAATTTGCTGGAAGAAATGTTTACTGTCTCTGAGGTTAACAAGAAATTCAAGCCCACTACCTACAAGCTTCGCGATTATCATGGTGAAGAGATTGAAGGGAGTTTTTATCGTCATAAGATAGTGCCCATCACCAAAGAAGATGATGACTACATGGTTGAAAAGATAATTCGTCGCCAAATGCGACAAGGGAAAAATCCAAATTCAACGAACAGTTGGATTCGTCAATCTGACCTATATCATGTTAGTCAATGTTTCTTGGCAAAGTAATGAATTGTATAAATACAAATAAATAAATACCTATGGATCAAACTGCTACGTTTTATTATGCTCCCTCCTATGCTAGTCATGGAGCTGGCTTTCCTGTTTATGCTGGATCGCGACGTCAAAAAGGGGGTAGTCTATTGGGTGCTGTCAAAAGTATGATGCTCCTCACTTTCTCAAATGTGGGAAAATCAGCTTCAAAGGAAGCTGTAGGATTAGCAGCAGATGTAGCAAGTGATGCACTTTCTAAAGGATTGCCGATTCGTGAATCGCTAAAGCGTCATGGAATACAGCGTTTGAAGAATGTCGGTAAGGCTGGTATCAGGTTTGTCATCAGTGATATCAATCCACTCTCTACTTCAGGCAAACGTTAGCGAAGAGCATCTCGTGTACCTCCTACCAAACACAGACGACGTGGACTGTTTTAAATATGGAATGTAAAACCTCATCCCTTTGCACGGTGCGTCAGGAAGGGCGGGTTGAGTTGAAAAATTTCCCATTGGTTTTCTCAACGGTTTCCGACGTTTTAGACATCGGAGATTCCAAATCTGCCCTTTAAAAAATCTGTCATCGACATCTTTTGGTTACAGAGCAAAAAATTCAAAATGGCGGCTTCTATAATCAAAACAATAATTAAATTATCAAACCAAAAATTTCCCATGCCAACTGTTGATTGGGTTTTGTAATTTAAAGAGTAAAGAGATCACTAACAACAATTAGAATGATTTTCATCGACATCTTTTGGCAACAGAGCACGAAATTCAAAATGGCGGCTTCTATAATCAAAACCATCATTGAATTATCAAACTAAAAATTTCCCATGCAAATTGTTTGTGGGGTCTTGTATTTTGAGGTGTAAAGAGATCATTTATGGCGATTAGAGGGATTTTCATCGACATCTTTTAGCTACAGAGCGGAAAATTCAAAATGGTGACTGCTAAATTAACATCATCTTTGTGCTATAAAACCCAAAATTCAAAAATTTGATATCCATTGATCGACTTGTTCAAATAAAATAAGAACACCGATTTAGAAATATTCAAGTTTATTAAAAAAAATACATCAAAGATGGCGATTATCGTAAGCTGTCACCGCAGAATAAAATGTTTCTATATATCTTGCACACTGGATATCCTTTACTTTGTAATTACACCAAAATTCTTGGAAATTGTGGTGAACAGATTCAGAAACCTGCTCACTATATAATCCTAATCCTTGGTTCCTTTTTCTGCAAAATTGAGGGACGTGATAAAAAATCGCATGGATTTTTGGAGTCACGCGTATACATAAATCCATATAATCTGTGCGAAACTCTTCAATAAATCGTTCAAAGTCAGAATCAAGTTCATTGCCGAAACAACTGGAGACTACATTATGAAGACTTCGAAAAGTCTTGACGTACCACAAACAGGCTAGAGGACATTTGGAACTAAGCATATCCACCAATTTAAGCAATTTTCGTGCATTGTTCCCAGTGAAGGTACCACCATGGTAGTCATCTATACTCACACCACAATCTATAAGCCACTGCCGTGCAGTTTCAGGGAAAAGTGCTTCCATACTTTTAAAAATGTATGTGACTGACCCTATGAGAAGGTGCAACTCCGGGGGAGGGAGGATATCAACGACATTATCATTGTCGATATTTTTGTTTTCATTGCTGATAATCAAAGAAGGGTGAACAACATTTCCGTACTGTTTCGCTTTAGACTTATCTTTCCCGGAATCATAGAACTGCCAAAAAAGAACTGATAAAGACCTCGGTGTCCGACTTTGTCCCATTTCAGCTAACTCGCTTTTCTCTATATCGCACCATGAGCAAGGGTGTAAACTTCCGTGGTTGATGAGACCCAGCAGTAGATTACATATTTTGAGGTCAGCAGCGACAAAAAACTTAAGCGCTAACTTATGGAGTCCCAAGGCATTCCAAATATATTTCAAGTTAGCATACGACTTGAAATATCGTCCAGACGAGCATAGCGTCTGGAGAAATTGCAATGACAAAAAGAGAGTTTATACCTGAAGATTTCTTTGCCTTTAGACCATTGCTATCTGAATTTGGATATTTATCAACAAGTGACAGACAAAATTTCAAAAATCCTCCTCCAGAACCAATGCCTATTTTAATCATTAAGTCTTCAATGTGATGGTTTCTAATTTCGCAAACTGTCTGAATAAACGCTTCAATATCTGTGCATAAGACAACTGGACGAGAAACATGAGAAAGGTCGCTTAAGACAAAATCCATGGTTTCTAGTTTAAACAGTTCGTCAAAAGAATGGTCTCTGTTCGAAAGTTCACGTTTTGTATAGCTTTCAATAACAGTTCGTGAAGACATGCCCGACCTCAAATGCTGCGCCAAACGCAAAGTTTTCCTTGAACTCATATTCAAATCAACCTGAATGTTGGAGAAGTTTTCAACTGAAAGTAAAGGTCTTGGTGAGTTAATGATCACATTCATAGATTTTCCTTTTATTGTGTTTAATGTCGTACTTCCTTTTATTTGATGATGTAGCTTATCGGTCAAGACAGAGGATGAAATTTTTTCAGGGTCATCTGAAGAGGACTTACTGAGAAGGTTATTGATATTAGAAAATCTCTTCCTTGATGAGCAATCATGTGGTTTACCACGTCCTACCTCACAAAAACAAATACCACAAAGTTTGACGTTTTTAGAACTATTAAAGCTTTCGTCACCTGTCGAAGACATAGATGGTCTGCCTGCGGTTCTTTTAGTTAAATGTGCTGTTGTATTGATATTACTTCGAGCTATTTCACAGATTGAACACTCACATTCAGAATCAACGGATTGACGTGTGCTTCTCTTAAAATTGAGACTTGATCGATCTTGAATATTCAATGCGGAAGCAGGCAATTCACCAGTCACTACTTGGGATAGTTTTTTCCTGTACGATGAGCATATGACTGTAGGAAAGGTAATATCATTTCTGTCAAAATCAGAAAATACATGACTTTTAATCGAAGCTTCGGTAGTTGCCGAAATATTGCGGAGATCTTTTCCTTTGCTTAAGCAAATGACACAAACAGCGTCAGAGTGTGAGCGAAACTTCGTTGGCATTTTGTGAAACAATGAAGGATCTGGAAAAGCCGCATACATTTGTATGTGCAGCGATATATATCATCTATCAGCTAATTATACTCAGGGCTCTCCCTAGAGTCAATTTTTAGCAACTAGTTTCCTATCATCGAAGTGGCTGTAGACATCATACGAAAACAACTTAGTGACTGTTATTCTAACGATTTCTGTTATCTTGAGTTCTAAATTTTTAAATTTATACACACGAAGGTGGTGTTAATTTAGCGGTCACCATTTTGAATTTTCCGCTCTGTAGCTAAAAGATGTCGATGAAAATCCCTCTAATCGCCATAAATGATCTCTTTACACCTCAAAATACAAGACCCCACAAACAATTTGCATGGGAAATTTTTAGTTTGATAATTCAATGATGGTTTCGATTATAGAAGCCGCCATTTTGAATTTCGTGCTCTGTTGCCAAAAGATGTCGATGAAAATCATTCTAATTGTTGTTAGTGATCTCTTTACTCTTTAAATTACAAAACCCAATCAACAGTTGGCATGGGAAATTTTTGGTTTGATAATTTAATTATTGTTTCGATTATAGAACCCGCCATTTTGAATTTTTTGCTCTGTAACCAAAAGATGTCGATGACAGATTTTTTTAAAGGGCAGATTTGGAATCTCCGATGTCTAAAACGTCGGAAACCGTTGAGAAAACCAATGGGAAATTTTTCAACTCAACCCGCCCTTTCTGACGCACCGTGTTTGCTTATTTGATAGAACACCTATACAGACGGATATCATTAGAAATTAAGTATCCATTCGTTATCCGCAGACAAGTATCGATTCCGATAGTGTCATTGAGTCTTTAATACCAGGAAATGATGCTGAATACATCAATGTAAATGACATCAATCTACATGTTAAGTTTAAGATAGTAAATAATGACGGTACAAACCTTGACGACAAGGGCAAGTAGCTGTGAATAACTTGGCAATAGCAACTCTCTTCAAGGATGTATCATTAACCATTGGTGAAACTCGGGTTGAAGGTGGTCAACATAGTTATCCCTATCTCGGTTATTTTTCAACAGTCATGCAGTTCCAGCCACAAGCACAAAAGAGTCACATTGCTGTCATGGGTTGGTGTCAAGATTAGGCTGGTAAATTTGATATTGACAAAAGCAAGGGATTTGTCACTCGTGAAAAGTTGACTGCAGAAAGTAGGGTGTGTGAATTATATGGTCCCCTATACTTGCAATTTTTCTGTCAATCACGTTTCTCAATGTCAAAAGTAGACATGCGAGATCATCTCTTGCCAAACGATCCTAAATTTGTATTGAATAATTATGGAGCAAAGACTGAATTCAAGATTGTGTCTGAAAGTGTTGGACTTTATGTGCGAAGAATGACAGTGAATCCTTCGGTGATTAATGGACATGGGATGGGTTTGAATAAGTATGATGCTCTTTATGATGTAAATCATACTGAGATCCATAGTTGAAATTACAAATGCCCAACATGAGTTGCCCCAGAGGTTTCGGTCTAAAATATGACACACTCCCTTGCCACACTAATCACTACGGCATCATCCACAGTCCCGAAGAAACACCCTGTCATTGGAATATTGCAGCGAAACTCTCCGTACCATGCTCGCTTTGCGTGAATTTGTTTGATAGCAGCTTGTAAAATAGAAAGACATGCTCGTACACCCTTATAAATTCCTTCATTGACTTCAGCAAGGTCAAAAACTTCAGAAAACCTCCAAAAATAACGAATTTGAAGTTTTCAGCAGTTTTGCACTACTTACAAAGCGTTTATAGGTAGTCTATGACTTGACCTGAATCATGAACTCTCGAACAAACGTTGAATGAAGTCCATCAGATTCCTACAAGCAGAGATACAAGCCTTTAAAGTTTAAGCCTACTATGATGGCCTGGAGACTAGGCTATCTCCTGGCTCTCCACACACTCTGACAACTTAGGTGAGTGTGGCAATCGAAAAATATGCCTTGGTGTCCTATGGAAACTCGGTTTTTGGAGATTTCCGACGCTATCATCGGAGCTCCGGAGTTCACTTCACACTCGTCGGGAAGACACTTTAAGCGACAAAAAATACGAGCCCCTAACGACCAATCAAATTAGATACTACATGTATGTGCTATTACTCTCTCAAGACCGCAGAAATCGCTACTGAGCTATTCGGCCACAATTTGACCTTGAAGTTTTGGCCCGACTTGGCGTGAGCCAATGAGAATCGAGTATTATAAAAATCTTTGTAAATTCAAATTTTAAAGGTAAGGGGTCATCCCTATGTTGCAAAAATGGTTTGTGATCATCATCCAGTTATATAAAGGTTGTATTACATTAAATACGTTTCAATGACATAGATATCGGACGATTTAATGACATAGATATTAGATGAAATATATGCTGCGATATGGCTGACTGGATATATTTGAATTATGTTAAGAGATACAAAACATTAATGGATAATAGTATTTTGAGAGTATATTCTTATCGATACACATATAGAAATATGTTTCAATAACATAATGATCGAACATGGACACTTCGAGGCATACAAAAGGTAAGTAAAGACATGAAATACTTATAAATGTCGACTATTATAGCGTATAATTGCAGTTAACAAGTGTTCACCATAACTGGGATTAGTGAGAGATATCTTTCCGCTTCTTTCCCACAATAACATGAAGTCAGAATGAACTGCCTCTGACGCTTGTTCACTGAATTTGCCGAGACTCACTTTGTGGAATTTGCAAAATTGTACCACGTGGTTGAGGATGACGTGAACAGATGTTGTTACAGAGTTGACATCGAGAGACAGGTATGCAGGTATCCCATTTTCGCCCAATGTTCCCATTGGGAACATTTGCTTCAAAACGTAATTAAAATTTTCACTTAGCTTTTATACTGGAATTTTCTTCCTATACAACTTGTTCAACTTGCTTGAAAACGTTTACAAGCATCTACGAACATATTCAGGTCTGTTAAGGTAGATAAAATAACCGATTTTCACTTCTGCATTTTTCAAGTTAGATAGCAGCTATCAAAGAACCCGAATTTTTATTGAATTACTGTTGATAGACAGTTATTTTTTCTTGGCTTGATATTGTCAGTCACTCAATTAAAATTGTAGACATCTAACTTGCATTTCAGTTGAAACCAGCAATATCTACACGAAGAAATTATTTTGATGTTCCCGAAGAGAACATTGGGCATTACCATTATTTTTGGATGTCAGATTTGAACCTTTATAACATTTGAAGCAGACGTTCCAATGACCTTTTCTATGATTATGTTACAATTTAGAGTACAAGTAACGTTTTGCTTTTCATAAATTTTCAACATAATTAAATTTATTCTGCTGACAAAAATAAGATAGCGCTCATATGTCTTGATTTGATCTCATTTAATCTTGATCTAATTTGCGTCCTTTGAAGACTATTGGACTATGAGTCATTGAATGATTAGAAACTCGTCTATCTATGGCTGTGCAGCTTTTGAAAACAATATATTTGTACTGGATATCAGACAATTCACATACATTGAAAGAATCACCTTCGATAAATTTGTACTGATCATAGACACTTCAGGATTCAAATTTTCAGTCGAGCTAGCAGGCTTCACATTTACCTTTCTTTGTATTTGAGCTGTCATATGTCCCGCGTCGTGATTTTGTTATTGTGTTTCGTGGCACCATAATGACAAGACGTAGATTTATGAAGCTAGACGACGCTGCTCAAGCCATTCTCGAACAAAGCGACGATGAATATGACACTATTGTGGCCTTACCTACAGAAGTTAATGGTAATGGTGATGCTACTGACGAAGAAGTTGAAGCTGAAGAAGATCAATTACCAAAAGACGTGTCATCAACTCTGGAAATTGCAAGGTCATCAGAATCTCGTCGCATAAAGTCAACAAAATCCGAATATCGAAAGAAATATTGGCCGAAAAGAAATTGGAAGAATGGTGACAGTGAACTGCAGGATATTTCGCTAGGTGTCCCGATACCTCATCTTTCCAACCAATTTCCTGTATTATCCAACAAAAGTGCCATCGAAATTTATAAATTATTCTTCGACTCAGAAGTGGAAAAGCTATTTATTGAAAACACGAACATTTTTGCCAGAGAAGTGAAAAACTTTCATTCTTTTGAGCTATCACCGACAATGCTGTGGAGTTTTTTGACGATCATAACGATATCTGCATACAACCAACGACCACAGTCACGTCTGCACTGGAGTAAAGACGACGATGTGAACTGTCGTCCTCTTATTTCCCAGCTGATGTCTCGCAACGAATTTGAGCAAGTAAAGTCTTTTCTTCATGTTGTGGACAACAATGATCTTTGTTTGACAGATAGGTGGGCCAAACTACGACCTCTGATTGATCTTGTCAATGAGAAACTGAAACAGTTCGGTATAAACTCTAAATATCTTTCCATCGACCAGCAGATCGTTCCTTATTTTGGTCACCATAGATGCAAAATGTATCATAAAGAGAAACCCATACGGTTTGGATTTCAAAACTTGGTGTTGGCGGCGGATGATGGCACTCCAATACATTTTTTTCCGCATGGCGGAAAAGGTGACAATACTTCCGATGTTCCCCTTGGAACTCATGTTGTCAGAAATTGTGCGCAACATATTTCCGACCCAGAGGACCATGTTCTACTATTTGACAACTTGTTCTGTTCGCTTCCTCTGTTAGAAGAGCTGAAACGTGAGTCCAGAAAAGCAATCGGAACTTTGCGAAATAACCGCATCCAAAATTGTCTGCTTCCGAGTGTAAAAGAAACAGAAAAGAAAGAGCGTGGAAATTACGTGGCATATTCAACTAAAGATCTGTGTGTTGTGCGATACAATGATAATCGAGCGGTAACGATTGCAAGTAATTATGCGAAGTGCATGCCATTATTGCAAACAAACCGACGAGTGAAAGGACAAGCTGAGAATATTGTTGTGGATCAACC
The DNA here is from genome assembly GCA_907163375.1 of Prostheceraeus crozeri. NCBI lineage: Eukaryota > Metazoa > Platyhelminthes > Polycladida > Euryleptidae > Prostheceraeus > Prostheceraeus crozeri. The sequence continues at coordinate 196,456 of CAJQUW010016166.1, forward strand.
GTCCATGATTGATACATACAATCGCCACATGGGCGGTGTCGATTTGCTGGATGGGTATTTGTCTAATCTTCGACCTTGTATTGGAGGCAAGAAATGGTATTGGGCTCCATTGATTAATTGCATTCGCATGTTACAAGTAGCGGCGTTCAAAACATACGTGGCACTAGGTCATCTTATCAGTCAGCTTGATTTCATGAGAATGATTGTTAATGAAGCTGTAAGAAAGTTGCCGCTGAACGCCCCAAATAGGCCTGGAAAACGAAGAATGAGTGCAATTGTACCTAGAGCTAGTAATATAAATGAGCACATACCAGGTCCTGCTTTCAAACAAGGTCGATGCATTAGTTGCAGAAAAAATACGCGAAAGCAATGTCAATCATGCCAAGTGTTGCTACATGAAAATTTCATGTGTTTTGGACAATACAATCACCGATAAAAGAAAATAAATACTGCATTTAGTGGAATTAATTTTGCTTTGCTGATTTTCATTTGTGAAGTTTATAAGGAACTTAACTGCGTTTAGCATTGAAACTGGGTCAATAAAGTATTTCTAATTTCTACATCTATACATAATCTACATGCATGAAAATTTAAACCAGAATCAGAATTGTAAATAATAAACTTAATGATAGTGTATATGCCCAATGTTCCCATTGGAAACAGCATCGTATATCTATGTTACTTAAACAAAAGTGGAAAGTAAACGCCATAGTTCGACTTCTATGTACTATTGGGTGAATATATCTTGATAGCAAAAGAAATCCATGACAGAAAAATTTCGGTCGTAAATGGGTTAAAATTGGCAATTTTTTGGATGTAATCGTCGGCTAATGTATATCCTAAACACGCTTTGCGAACATCATTCAATCGACGAAATGCCTCAAAAAAGTTCATAAGAGAAAATTCAGCTTCTTGTATGACAATAGATTCCAAAACATCGATACAGTTCAGCAATTCTTTGCTCATGTTTCCATTAGATTCTCCAAGATGAAGACATGGACGCGAGATTCCGACTTTTCGCAACCATTTCTTAGAAATGTCATCAGCTTTAGGAGAAGATCTCTCCATCTCTTTGAATAATTTGTTTGTTATTCGAAGGAGCAAATGAAGTTCGGGGGGAGGAATACAGCGGATGAATGTATCTTCATCTGCCCCGCTCAATACCGGCTCATGAACACAGTTCTTGTAATTTTTGGCAAGTGTTCTACTTGATTTAGATTTTGATCCATTATACTCTCGCGACAGCTTGCGAACAGAACCTGAACTCCGAACAACATGACTCACGCTTCCAGATTTGTTAAAATCTTGCTTAGGCGATTCACACCACAAACACGGATAGGTGCTCCCATGAGCCTGGATGCCAGCTATGATGTTACCGAGTTTCAAATCAATGGCATGGGTAAAGTTAAAATTCAAATGCAAAATGTTCAGGAGATCAAGAATGGTTTTTACATTTTTTGTACGCCTCCTTTACACCAGGAGCAATAGCAATAATAATTATCTTCTTGACTCCTGTGTAGCGCAGTTGTCCGTTGAGGGGGGACTTGTCAAAATTATGTTCTTGGAATTCGTTATCGTTGAAAATGCTCAAACACACTTTGAAAAAACCGCCTCCACCATCTAAGCCAATTTTGATGTTAGCAGACATTTCATTAAAGTTCCGTGAGGTGCATATGTACTCAATGATACCTTTCAGATCGTTACAGTATACAATTGGTACGTGCTCATCAGCGCCTTCAAAATCAATATAAGTCATATTGAAGAAATTATCGAAGAGCTGATCACGTTTTCTCAATGCAGAATCGGTGTTACTTTCAATAGATTTTCTTCCTAAAACGAAGCGCATAAAGGGCAAAACATTATGAACAATTTTTGTGTTGGGACAACCAATTGATAGCTGCAAAGAGCTGATTTGCGAGGATGTGAAAAACGATGTGCAACCACGAGTAGCACCCACTTGAACATGCATTAACTTTGATCCTCTGGTAGACAGAAGTATGTTTTCCTTTTCGACACTTTCGACTTTGTGTCGGAGGACATCAGAAGCCAAAATATCTTTGGTTCTCTCATCAGCGTCGTTACATATGTTTGTCAAGTTTTTCCTGAGTGATGTCACATTACAACGATGAGATAAACCCCTGCCAATTGGGGACTTTCACGAATTGCATAACTTTACGATGCCTTGATTTGAGTCGAAGGAATCATTCGAAGAAGTTACCGGACGTCCTCGCTTTCTTTTTTCACACAATATTCCAGGAGTACAAGCTACTGAACAAATTTCACAGCTACATATCCGGTGGGGTACATATCTTAAAGATGTAGAAATGTTTGGTGATATCGACTGGAAGTCATACAAACTCGGTAAAACATTAGTAGTCTTCTTCCCATCCAATTGCTTATGTCTAATAGATCGGATCGACATTTCGAGCAAATGGCCGCCGGATAACGTGCATCATGTGGATCAAAATGTTCGATGTAGTAAAGTCGAATTCTCTGAATAATTATGGTAGATATAGGACTGTTGGCTTTTTGAAAGCATATTATACATACTTTACGTCGATTCTCATCATGAGAAGAAGCATGCTGACTATGAGACATCACACGAAGCTATTGATGTTGGAACTCACTGTTATTCTATGTTAACATATCTGTGAGTCAATCAATATCATTCTTACTTGCTTGGATTCAAATTAAATATTCAAAGTCAATATCACGTAAATTTGATTTATCATAGCTAGCTCATTATCATAGCTAGCTCTTTTCATAATATCAATTCAACTGAATCAATCAGCTTTACATAGACACCTTGCACATGCCTAATGATTTCATCATCTGATTTTGCATGTTGAAATCAAAGACAAATTTACATTTAGAAGTAGGGTGAATTTTAAAATTAATCTTATTGGTTTATAATCGTATTCTTGAAATTTACTATTTAAAAAAGGTTATTAAGACTCAATAATAATACCATAACCAATATAACGAAACTGCGCATCTCGAGACTTCCATGTTATTGTGGGAAAGAAGCGGAAAAATATCTCTCACTAATCCCAGTTATGGTGAACACTTGTTAACTGCAATTATACGCTATAATAGTCGACATTTATAAGTATTTCATGTCTTTACTTATCTTTTGTATGCCTCGAAGTGTCCATGTTCGATCATTATGTTATTGAAACATACGTGTATTTCTATATGTGTATCGATAAGAATATACTCTCAAAATACTATTATCCATTAATGTTTTGTATCTCTTAACATAATTCAAATATATCCAGTCAGCCATATCGCAGTATATATTTCATCTAATATCTATGTCATTAAATCGTCCGATATCTATGTCATTGAAACGTATTTAATGTAATACAACCTTTATATAACTGGATGATGATCACAAACCATTTTTTGCAACATAGGGCTCGTATTTTTTGTCGCTTAAAGTGTCTTCCCGACGGTAGTGACCTATCTGTACCTCGACTGGCGATTGAACTGATTCTTCTTTCCAAGAGTGAAAAGTCTTTCCACTCCTGCCTTCCCGTCATTGTTCCCTTCCATGTTTCTCAAAACCTTGTCTGGTTTTCCAAGCCTGCCTGCTCGCTTACCTGTCAGGAGGGGGGGTCAACACTTTTTCTCTCCGATTGACTTGAATCTAACCCTGCTGATGCAAAATGTCCCGAGGAGTCCGAATCTGCCCTCCGTTTGTCACTCCAAACACTCCTTTATCCCGAAATATACCCTTTCTCATCCCAAAATGTCCAAAACCTGCAATTTCTATCTCTGTCAATTTTTGGAGATTCCTAAAATCCTAAAGTCAGTCTCCACTGTAAACTAAGAAAGGTATGGGCAAGCCGTTTCTTCTACTGAATTTGTCTTTCAAATGAGCTATGGCACGATTTTCTACGATCACAACCACCAAAGTTGGTGGAAGTCTGAAAAGGAGGGGGGTCATCCCTTTTTCTCTCCGATTGACTTGAAGCTAGCCCTACCGATGTAAAATGTCATGAGGAGTCCGAATCTGCCACCCCGTTATCCATGCGAGTACTCCTTCATCCAGAAACATATCCTTTCTCATCCCAAAATGTCCCAAACCTGCACATTTGTAGGGTTGGAAAACACCAAAGTCTCACAGGAGAGGGGGGTCGGTTTCCTCAACTCGGTCCGATCACCAACAACACATCCCTGGACACTTCCTCTCGCCAGGGAGGGGGGATGAGTCATCGCTACACCACACCGGCCTTCCGTCTGGGATGGACTTACTACTCCAGCACATGGGTAGACTTCACAAGCTTTCTGGACTTCCATATTTTCACCGTTATAGACCTGTTTATGAAGCAATTATGATCTATTTATAGCCCTTTGGAACAACTTCAGATGGAGTACCTAAATCTCATGGTTTTAGTATGTTTTGTATTTTGTAATTGTTATATGATCTACCTTTGATAGTATTTCGTTACAGGTCGAATTATCAGCAGTTGCTGCAATTTCCATTATTTTGATTTTTTTATTTCAGGTTGTTGTATGTTGTTGTGCAGATTGTATTTTCCCTATGAAGTTCTTTTCACTCCTTTTAGTAGCTATGCAATTTTTTAAAGAAAGTAATCAGCTTGCTTGTCATTCATTGAAGGTTGCGAAGACATGGAAGGCCTCGTATGCAAGAAAATAAATGGCAACAATTTATATACCTACATTCCTACCAAGCTCAGGACGTCGCAGTAAATAGACATCATCTAAACGTTTATAGGTTGGCTGATAGGGCATCACTTCACTTCAGGTTTCTACCCAACAGGGAATACAACTGAATTAAAGTTAGACAACTTCAAGTATATCAAATAATGAAATTGATAATGATGTAGAGCACAACGCAATACAAAGATCGGTCTAAGTATTTGGCTTGTAGTTGTCTCTCCCTCTAAGATCAGCTTGAACTCAAAAGTCCTTCGCAATCAAATTTGGTATCATGAGATGCCAAACAATATTGAATAACATGTGAAGTTACAACGTTGCCATCTTCATTTGACTACAAGAATGGTCAATTCATCATACTTAAATGCCTAATTAATATACTCTACATGTGTCCGTTGCCATCAATAAAAAAGTTAACGAGGTGACCTACTTCGTAATCATTGAAAAAATGTCAAGTAAGCTGATAATTTTCTTTTGAAAATTGCTTGTTTTTTAGAAGGAGCGGAAAGAATTTGACTGAAATCTAAAGGAACAGTGTACAATTCAATGTTTGCCCTTGAAAGAAGTTAATACGAATTTCCTATTAAGGATTGTAATCGTTTCCGCTTCAAAAATGCTTTTGTCGTTCAAGTTATAACAAGAAAGCATATATATATCCATGTAATTGTTTTTATTTCTGTAGGATATTCAGCCAAAGAGGGAAGTGGTAGCTAAAGTGCAAGAGCAATTAGCGAGAGGACGAAGGGGCCAAATAGATATACCCGTGCGGTTTACAGTGTACACGTACATGCAGCATAAGTTGTCAGTAATCATTTTTTTAACTGTTTAAAGAGCAGTTAGATCGCAATCTCTGTGTCACAAGACATATGTGTAGATACTCTCAAATTATGCTGCATTTACATGTTCTTTGTGTTGCAATGATTGACTAAGCAATTTATTCTAAAATGAATGTCGTCATAGATGGTGAAATGTCTTGTTATTTGCAATACACAGTCAGAATTATTTGTCTTCACTTACCTCCTTCCATGACTTGAACTTCACATAGAATAAGTGTTCCTGCATCCACAATCGTTAGATATCGCCCTCGATTGTTGTAGCAATTTACGGTTATGTTGTCCACGCCTTCCGTCGATTCATAAATTTCTCCACATATGAATTGATTTTTGATTCGAGAATGCTGATGTTTAATGTTTTTGACTCGACTTGTTGCACCCAAAAATACTCTACTGCCTCTGAGGGCACTTTGACAGCAATCCTTCAGATTAAAAATGATGACTTCTTTGATATAGTATTGCGCTCCCAAATCAACACTCCAAGTGGAAACTACTCTTCTTGGTGCGGTTATATAGGCGCAAGAACCAGCCACAAAATAGCCATTTGTATTTCCATCTACAGCACGGTCTGAGGTTCTACCGTGGCTTTGCACTGTCGGTCTCCCTAACGCCAAGTTTTTCTCCGCTGATTGAGTAATTCGATAGAATGAGATAAACAGACAAATGTGAAGGCAAGTGGAGGAACGCATGTTGACAACTGTGGTCGTTTACTGTGCAGTAGCAGAAATTATATGAGTAATACTACGTGACATAAATGCAACATACGCGGAAAAAATTGTATTTTCTAAGGCAAGCTTTGAGACAAGTTTAGTTGAAATGCGCAGACATATTTTTCTGACTTCAGCTACCTTTGTCGCTACATTCTCTAATGCTGCTCCACGATTGCATATCTGAGGTTTTTGTTTTGAATAATGCATTGCCAGAAATTGAGTGAGATTAATGCAGAATCTATAATAGGTTTCAGCAACACTGTCTACTTGCGCAAACAGTGGCGCGGCACATCATTCTGTTCCTAGTATTTCCATTGTTATTTCTCCTATATGCTCTGTTTTACAGAGAAATTATTCATTAGTTAAGCTGATTTGATATTGAAAGCTTTACTGATTGGTTCAAAATCTTTACTTGATTTGAATAGAACTTTGATCTTTGATCAAACAAATATTGTATAATCACCCAGCATCTGCGTTTCAATAGAATTGATAATTTCTCAGGTGCATAATCATCGGTGATGGAATCATGTGTGTACAATTCAATCTGTATAAAAATTATATGCGTTCAGTGAAATGATCTAATAAACAAACTTCGCATTTTGAAAAAATCGTGACCTTGAAGGCATTTTGCATTCATTTTTGGCATAAAGTGGATTTGGGGATTTTTGAGTATGCTGATTCCGAATTTGCTGTATGCCAGGCGTGAAAACAACCACCTATATCCGAAAAATTGAAGTTCTTCCAGAAATGTTTAACCCTTCAGGGTTTAATAGTATATTTTATACTACCAACTATCTACATTTCAGTGACATTGAAATGCTACATGTAATGGCACTATTTTGGTTCTTGTGTTTTATTGGGACAAAAAAGGAGCGACATTGATATCTGCACAGGTTTGCTTCAAAGAATCAATTGATTTGATTTGATTACAGTAGCAAAAATTGAGTACATTTTCATTATCAGCATATCTCATGAAGTAAATTTAATTAAGCGGTTATAAATGACTACAATAAGGGTCTCATTACACTTATGCTACTAAATTTTGAAAATTGTGACCTGTATAAATATAGTAAGTCATGTTTGCTGCGAAAAATCGAATACTTCACACGAAATAATAGGATACTAATGAAGGGGTACAAATTTGTTCCAATAGTTCCCATTTTTCCAATTTTGGAACATTGGATATTGCTAGCAAACAACACTATAAATCTATTCATCTTCATTGCATCTGTGTACTCATTATTTATGATTTTTTTACTTGCATAATGCATGTTTTGAATACAGTTAAATGTTTTCAAATTACACTTGTTCGATAATTTCTCGACGAATGAAATTTTTGACGGCGATAAGTGAGAGATTTAATCATCGAAAAGGCAACTGCTTCCCATTTCAAAACGGTGTTCATCACTTGAATTTGACTAAATCAGAACTAAAAGTGTTTCTTGGTATATTGCTGTTATAATGATACCACCATATACCAAGAGAAAAGCTTTACTGGTGTACAGATGAGGATGTCGGCGTTCCAGCAATTACGGGAAAATGTGAAGAAATCAGTTCCCATTGATCAGACGCTCTTTGCATCTCTCCGACAATAATATCGACAAAAGCGACAAACTCTATAAGCTAAGAAATTATATGAGTATACGTCGAAAATTGCTACTTCAACTTAGTATATTTTGTGAATACCTTAGCATCGAAGAGATGATATCTTACTACAAACGCAGCACATTGAAACAATTCATGCGTGGAAAACCACTCAAGTTTGGAATAAAGGTTCGGATTCCAGCATCAAGTGAAGAATTTCCGTTTGCATTTGACGCATATACATGGAAACAGGATGCACATGAAGGACTGTTAGGAGAGAGAGTTCTGAAAATAAATTAAAAATATATAAAAATTAAAACAGAAATTTTCTTTCAGGCGTTTTATCGTGAGATCTTTGAATGTCTAAAATGAAATAGAATCGATCACCTGGTCCTTCACGAAATCCAGTCGGATTTCTGTCGGATTTGAGCCCCATACTTCTAGAACTTGTGCCAAATGATGACCAGAATCTCAATCACAATCACAGTCACTCAAACCGATATCGGGGATGCTTCGACAAGTATTTTGATAAATGTAGGTTAGTGCATGTCGATGACAATGACAGACACTTCATCGCTGCAGATATAGATGCGTGATTAGATAAAGCAATCACTGAGGCCTCTCCGATTGAAAGTAGGCCTGCTAATTATGAAAAGCGGGTTTTTCTACATATTGGAATCCAAAAATCAACTTCAGCCTCATTCTTCATTTGCTTATATGCCATAAATTGACATAATTCGATCTGATATGTTTGTGTTGAATTGCATATAGGCCTACGAGATATTTCTGAAGGGTTCTGAGTTGGATCAAATTATTGCTGATATTCTGATTCCACAATCTGAAATATTAACAAAACAGAAAGGAGTCTCTCACTTTATTGAAAATAAAATTGTGAAAATCATTTAGGAACAGCGGAACTAATTGGATTACACGTGGGCTACAATGGGTCTGAAAGCTATAAAATAAAGAAAAATGAAATTAAAAACATCGGTTTACTTTCCTTAACATGTAGGTACCGCACCATTCAAAACAGGACAAAGTATTGTGGTGTGTTTTTCAAAGAATAAGAAATATCGAAACAATATTTTCTGCAAGAGCTGATGCTGTTTTTTTGTCTGAATCTCAAAAGGAGCTGATTCTCCCATTACCATCAAAAGGGGCATTTCAAAACTTATTGTATAGTGTTTGATTCTGAATTCGCAAAACTGGTTTTAGGCCTATTACATGTAGTTTATGCTCCAGATATACATCAAGTGCATAGAAGCCGTATGTGGCAATATTTTTATTTCGCATAGGCTTTTTACGAGTATTTTAGGTTCTTATTTCGTATAGGCTGATTCTGCACTAACAAATGCTAAGCAGCTGTGAACTCATGACGGTTGATAAAGGAACTCTCATCTCCGTTTCCTGATGAGATCTTGGAGTTGTCGCACTTTATTGTGGAACTCTATAACCATTTTTTGACATGCATCAATAATGAACCTGATGTCAGTATTGATCAAGTATTTGAAAATACAGTTTTGGACATTAATATATCTAAAGAGATGATTTATCAGTTCCTGATAAAGCTCAAAGGAAAGCAATCCCGTGATTATGACAGCATTGATGCCAGACTGTTTCGATGGAGCGTTGAGATCTATTGAAAGTAAATGGTTCCCAGGAGTTTGGAAGAACACCTTTGTAAGACCGATTCCGAGAGCAAAACAACCATCCATTCATGATTTCCTGCCTATCTCGTTGCTGTGTATCATATTTAAAGTTTCCGAGAGACCTGTCCTTGCTCAAATAAAGTCGTCGCTCGTATTACACTTCGGTGATAATCAGCACACATTTCGTCCGTTTCGTTCCACTACAAGCACTATCATTCACATATGTGACAAAATTACAATGTTCATGGAAGATTCTCATGTCAGAGTGACCTGCCTAGATTTCTGAATAGCATTTGACTTAGTGCAACACGGCAGATTCACCGAAACTTTGTCTCGGTATAATGTCAACTCTGCATTTCTGACTTGGCTACTTTCATATCTGACTGGTCGATGTCAAAGAATCTATATCAATGGTGTATCTGATCCACTCATTCGGGCTTCATTAGAGGTGCCACAAGGATCCTGTTTAGGACCCTACCTATTTGCCCTATTTATCACCTCCTTAAAAACTAATCTTTCGAGCGCCACATTTCTCAAATTTGCTGATGACGTTACTCTGATTGAAGCAGGTAGCACCGATTGTCCGAACACTGATGCCCTATCGTCGAAAGAAAGTTGGACAACTGAAAACAATATGAGACTCAATCATGCTAATTGCAAACAAATGATTGTTAAACGCACCAAAATATTCAACCAGAGCTGACTGAGGAGACGAAGCAAAGTCTCTTCAGCTGAGAGTTAAAAGCTCTGGAGACTCAGTGCGCTGTCGAGTCTATCGGGTCAGCAGAGCCTCCCTCATCTATTACGCCAGCAGAGGCTCCCTCACCCACCCCGATTGAGTCTTCTCCGAAGCCGACTGAATCCTCCTCTAGCGATGAGTCGGCTATTAGTAGAAGCGACAGTGAGGAAGAGGAGGAGGAAGAAGACCCGGTGAAGGCTCACCTAGTCGGGAGTGTCGTCCTCGATAGCGATTTAGAGGCGGTGGGGGAATTCTACCTCGATAGCGAGGTACAGCCGGCTAAGTCATTGAGCAGTGGCGGGATTGCGGCTCGATGTCGCAACCTCATTAGGCGCCCACCACTGGTCGATGACTATGAGAAGCTCAAGAAGGAGCTAGCAGTATGGAAGGGAGACTGTCTCCTCTATAAAGCGAGTTCCGAGAACCTCTCGCGAGTCACTCAGGAGCTCAAGAAGACTCAAGCTAGTCTTCTTGAGAAAGAAGGAGAGCTCGATCGCGAGAGGTTCTCGCACCTCGCTCGCAAGGCCAGAGAAGAACAGCTCCTGGTCGAGAGAGAGAGAGAGAGTCAGGAGAAGGAGTTGAGAGAGATGAGGGAGGAGATGGAGGGGCTGCGAAAGCAGTTGGGGAAGGTGGTGGCGACTAATCAGGAGCTACACCAGTAAGTGCAGAGTAGCAGTACTCAACGATCAAGTCGCCTCCACATTCCCCTAGATAAGAAAGGAGGTGTACCCGCAAGACCGCCCCTCTGTGAACGTGGCAAAGGGGAGATGTGTTATAGCAGAGCTAAAAAGGTATCGAATGCCTCTATTTTACCTTCGATCACAAGGAGGCGATCACAGGGTTCCTGTTCGAACCACGACATGAAAAGCTCTGTAAGTTAAAAATGACTAAATTAAAATTTAAGATGATAACTAACTACTTCTTTCTTTACAGACATCCATGAGAAGCGTCCACCAGCTCCTATCTCCGAGCTGAAGGAAAAGCACCAGGCATAATCCCGCCTCATCCCACGTCCCGTGAACGCCACAAACGGCTCTGGAGCAAACCACATGGAGCAAAAAGTGATAGTACCTCCTTCTGGTTTGCTATGGTCAGATTTTTGTCTGACTGAATATATCACACAAATATAAAAATAGAATCATAAAGTTGTTTCTGCTATCAGACAACTTAAACGTTGCATGGCACGGAGAAATTCGGTATGATGCTTCCTGCCGACGGGCGTTCTTTCGAGACAGCGGTCAAACCCGTAGTGAGAAGTGTAGCACGGGACTGAGACTTCATTAATCAGACCCTCCAACGGTCGTTGTGGTCTTGTTCCTCAAAGTAGCACTCTAAACGTCATGGGCGACATTTAGCTATCTGTCACAGGTTGCTTTTTAAATTCTTTATTGCATACGTTATCTGAGAATGAATCATGAGTTCTCCTAAGAACTGCTTCTATCATTGAGGCTAAATGATGAAGGGATGAAACGGGAGGGCACTCTTGCGCCACACGCAAACATATTCATTTTCTCTCTTTACTAATGATACGATCTCTTTTGATAGAAAAGTAGACCGATAATAAATGTGATGATATTCACAACCATGTATACAATTAACCCAATATCTAAATTCTTCCCTTTATTTCCATTTCTAGATCAATACATTGCAAAACAAAGACATGTAGTATGTAGATTTATTTTCATTCAAAGTTCAGAGGAATAATTTGCAAGTCACTATATACTTTATAGCGTCTTAGACGTATGGGAGCATCCGGCACTCTCCTTATACGCGTTGTATTCGGCGTCCACATCTCGTCAGTCCAAACAATCCTCTTTATCTTCCCCTTCTCCAAAGCAACCAATCAAAATGAATACCCAATGAATGGTGAGTATGGGAGTATATAAAAGGAGAAAGTAGACTAAATTTCATTCGATATTTGAGACGTATTACCACCAAGTGAACTTTTCTCTCCACTCAAATGTATTCTAACGTTGCTGACGTATCCTATTTTGGTTTGAGTCAATTGCTATATTCTGACTATCAAAAAATCAGATTTTGGCTTAGTTTCGTTGAAATGTTAAGTTAAAGATTTCATCACTCCTCTCCCTTAACCCGTTATTTACCTGAGTCGACTATAGTTGACCATGCATTATCCTCTCAGAGTGGGGTGAAATATTGATTTTCGGAGTCAGTTGAGATGTTTTTCATGAAGAATGCATCTAAGACGATAAAATTATCATGATTAGAAAAAGTTCCACTTCTTCATTCTCCATGAAGTATTGATTATATAACACTACCACTTGCATAATTATATTAGAAATATTGAACCATAGGGTTTTGTCTCGAATCTGAAATAATCTCTCCACTTGATTTATGCTATGCAATGTTAATACCAAACAGTTTGTGTAACAATCGGCGGTTTGGAAAAAAATATATTAATTAGTATATAAAATCGCCAAATAAACTATACGTCGACTATAGTCGACTCTGGTAGATAAACGTCAATTTGTGCATTATTCATGAAAACTAAAATTTCTCCACTAATAACTGTAAAAATTGCTTCCTATCAGTAGCCTAACCGCTTCTGTGACGTAAGCATATCTTTGCGCCTTTAGTCGGCTGATGGACATCTGTGCATTAAGTGTTTTACGCATCTTGTCGACTACAGTCGACCCAGGTAGGTTTGCGGTGAAACTCAATCTGAAATTTCACATTATGTTGCGCAATTATTCTGTAGAAGGACTCTGGCGATTGTCACAGGTTGGATTACTCAACAGGATGTCTAACACGCTTTCTTCCATGTTTCAGGTTATCTGATCAAGAAAAAAAATGAAAATCGATGAATAAGAAATATGGGAAACAGCGAGTTAAACGCTAGGTTAACATCATTTTTCTCAATTTCAGGCATCTACTTCTTCATCAAGTCGCTCCCTTCTCGAAGAAGCTTCACAACTGTTGAGTAAAGGTAGATTGCAACAATAAACTATGACTTCAATAGATGACAGAATGATTTCTCCTCCAGGTGATGACAGCTCCATCTCAAGTGGCCAGTCGCGGGAAGTATCATCGAAAGAATCTGCTGATTGTGGACACATCTTTACGAGGAAGGGTGATCTCGCCCGACACATCAGACAAAGTGTATGTCAACCCAAGCCATCATCAATCTCCCGAGGTGAGGATGATTCTATTCAACATGTCTCCTTTACTTGCGACTTTTGTTTCCAATCTTTTGAAACAGTTTTTGAATTATCTTCACATAGACTTCACCACACACATACAATGATAGTTATAGCAACAGTACCTCCTCAATTCGACTAACTGAAGTGTCGCTCAATAATGTAATGAGAAATTACCATATGGAATCCTCAGAAACTATTGTTGATTTTCCGGAGTGGTTCCATCAAAATTCAACATTGATAGATGCGTCATCCTATTAGAAAATTACCATGGACGAGGCTCTTTCAATCTTCCAAAAGCGCTAAGAGATAAGAAAGCAGTCATTTCTGTAGACTGTGAATCACAGTGTTTTAAGTATACGGTATTATCCATTCTCCACTATCATTATGTGCAGAACAACCGTTTCTCGTAAAATCAAATATCATCAATGAGAAAATGAATTGAAGTTTGATGACTGCAATAGCGAAGACATAAAATCTAAAGATATGGAGAAATTTGAAAAATTAAATGAAATTAATATAAATGTTCACATCTGGCAAGAGGGGCTGAAGGGTGTGCGCTACAACAACCGTTCATGAACTTATGATCGAGTAGTCAATCCCCTGCTAGAATATCAAAATAATTGTGAAATTTGGCCATAATACAGTATTCCTAAAGTGACTACTCGACTATATTCTCAATTAACATCTAGAAGAAGAGAGTATTTCATATGTGACCGTTGTATACGGTCCTTCTGGTCAAAAGATAAATTTCAAACACATTATGAATGGTTTAAGCAAGGTAAATTGCAGAGAACGGATTAGAAAGAACGGTGATGAATTAAGTCCTCTTCGTGTCATCTATGCTGACATCGAATGCTATATTGATGATAACACCCATAAGGCGGCAGTCATATCATGTTATGAGGTATGGCATGACTACTTCAAAAATAAAAATAATAAAATGCACGTCTGGCAAGGTGAGGATTGTATACATGCATTCTTACAACTCCTCAAGAGCGCTGTCAAGTTTCAGCAAAAATATAATGCTGAATTCCATCGCAGATCATTGAATATGTCAGCAGATGACCAAGTAAAATTTGAATGTTGTAAAGTCTGCCCAAAATGTAATAACACGTTTGATGAAGATAAAAACAAGAAAGTGCGCGACCATGATCACATCACTGGTAAATTTAGAAACGCACTGTGTTCAAGATGTAATTTTTCACTGAGACTGAAACGGCGTACTCCACCCGTTATTTTTCATAACTTTAAAGGTTATGACAGTCATATGATAATAAAAGGGGGTTAGGAAAAGTGAAAGAGTGGAAGTTAGGTTTGATAGCTCAAACGAGAGAAAAGTTCATGGCCATGACAGCAAAAGTAGCAGTTGATAAAACTAAAGAAAATAAGGCAGTCTATTTTGTTATAAAATTTTTAGATTCCTATCAATTCATGGCTTCATCACAAGCATCTCTCGTTCAAAAGTCTCTTCCACTTACTCAAAATTTGAAGAAACAATATCCTAACTTAACTAATGGAGTCATCACATGCAAAGGAGTGTTTCCATATGCATACTTTGATAACATTTCTAAACTTAGTGATACTTCTCTTCCATCAATAGAGAAATTTAAAAATGATTTGACTGGTGTAGAATGTAAGGTGGAAGATCTCAATCATGCTCAAGTTGCATGGACAAAATTTGACTGTCAAACTTTTAGCGATTATATGATCGCCTATCTAAAATTAGATGTATTTCAGGAGTCTCGACGAGTGGCATTAGAAGTAGATAAACTAGATCCTGTCCACTTTGTCAGTCTTCCAGCCATGTCATTCCAGTCTGCTTTTAAAATGATTAATTTAATAGGTCTGCTTTTAAATGCATATTTCACATGATCCAGAGATGTATAATTTATTTGATTGAAGAATTCGCGGTTGTCTCACATTTGTAAATAAACATAAAACAAAATCAAAAATAGTAGATGATGATCAGATTCTTCAAAAGTACTACGGCCAGAATAATTTATATGGTAGTTCACTGTCCAAACATCTACCTCACTCTGATTTTAGTTGTTTGAGTGATAGTGTAATTCAGCATTTCTCCAACTTGCTATTCCGGATGATGGTGATTGGGGATATTATTTTGAGACAGGTCTTATCTACCCAAACAGTATTAAAAATAAAACTGTGGATTTTCCACTTGCACCCGAATCAGGTGAAGTGACTAAAGATGTGTTTTCGGACTTTAGGAAACAATTTCATAAAGATTTTGAAGGGAGTGGACAGCCCATGTATAAGCCTTGTCGTAAACTTTTGCTCACTATACGCTAAAATTATCTAGTCTACTTTTCCATCATAAAATTTTATTTACAAATAGGGATGATATTAAAAACAGTTCACCGTATCATCAAATTTAGACAGAAAGCCTTTCTGAAACCTTATATTGATAGTAATAGCCAGAAACGTGCACTAGCCCAAAATAATTTTGAAGAGGATTTTTATAGATATAGGAATAATAGTCTTTTTTGGTAAGACAATGGAGGACGTTAGAAAACGTATAAACTATAAACTTGTGAATCATAATGATAAATTTCAAAAGTTAGCGACATCACCTATCTTTATTGATAGAGATATTATAGATGATGAGTTGGTCGGTGTTAAAATGATAAAATAAGAAGTATAGTTGTGCAAACCCATCTACATTGGACAAGCTGTATTAGATTATTCCAAGCTTGAAATGTATCGACTCTTCTATAGAATATTAAAACTTTGCCCTCTAATTAAAGACGTGCGTTTGCTGGGCGGTGATACCGACAGTTTCCTTTTAAGTATCGCTGCTCAACAAGACTTTAATTTCAATGAAATAGTTTTATTAATCAGAAGTAATAAAAAAAGAATAATAACTAGAATAGCTTTAATTAATTAGAAAATTATTCATTCATTCATCGTGAGTTCATCGCTTTGCTATGAAAAGCTTAATCAGACACCACCTTCAACACAATGTCACGCTCCATCATGAAGACTTGGAAATTAGATTCCCTACAACATGTTGAGATTGATTATGATCAAAACGTATATTTCAAAGACTATACTGGAAATATGAGAAGAGAATTGCTTTATCATATCGACATTTTCAATGCCTAAATTGTATCATGAAGGACTTGAAATACTTCTATATGAAAAGACATTCACGCACAGAAAATCGCATATGGTTGCGACTTAAAAAGCAAAGAATACAAATCTAACATTCCCAACTTTCTATCTACTTCACATTTCATCAAGGTAGTTGGGAAAAGTATAATAGGAAGATACATCGCTCTATTTACTCATTTCTTAATCATGAGACGTCATTGTTACACCATAGCCAACATTCTCCGCGCATCAGACTCTACACCAGAATCGATCTCGCAACATTGCATCAACAAATTCCAAATAGCAAATATTATCCGAGTCGTCCGCAAATGTTAGTGGTGAAGATGATCAGTTTACGGAACCTTCAACTCTTTCCAAACGGGACGGCACAAATTCTCGGCCCTTTCTCATTCATCGGCGCGGTTAATGCGCTTAGAACTGCAGAAGCTACTACGATGGATATGGAAGAGGGAGAAGTGTGTGATGTCGAATCTGACTGGAAAATATGGTGATCTCTACTCAATTAATTGCAAATGTATCGTTTTCGACGATTCATAGCAGTAGCTACAATTTGCGTTATGAACCGGAACTTTTTCCTGCAGCTCTCATTAATCGTTGGAATCCTGTATATATTGCAATCTTCCATAATAGTGAAGTTATTATTACTGGACTGAAATCAGAAGTGGAAGCAGATACAATCCTAGACCATTTAATCGAATATGTGCTTAACCAGCGGATTGTGAAATAAAAACAATTTTTATTTCAACATGATGTTTTATTTTAAATCATTATAGAACTTCAAATCATCTTTTCACTAGAAGATGGGTTACATGAAAGTTTTTGAATAACAGATTTAAATCGACGTGCATGTAAACGTGTTTAAATGAAATACAATACGAAAGCATCTCAAGTTGATGAAAGTGGATCTTGTAGTATGCGCTCAGTTCGTTGATATTGACGAGTATGTTTTCTCAACCACTGCTGTGTTGGTATATTTGGAGGTTGAGCAAGAGAGTTAAATAGTTCAACGCGTCTGTCTTTTCCAGAAAAGATAGCTTTCCAATGTTCACCTTCTAAATTCTTTGACTGAGTGTTCAATACAATAAAGATGGGATACAGTCTTGCTGTAGTCTGTAAGGTATCTAGCGAATGGACATTATCAGAAGCTTTCATCGTAGCTTCATCTGCATTACGCTGTACTTTAGCTTTGATATCGTCAGCATTCAACCAACTCATTAACGATTATAGTGAAGAATCACGTCACGATACTTAGTTATTTCAATATTTGAATCAAAAACTGCATAAATCAATACATTGATCGTCAGAGGTAGCGTTGTTTTAACTCCAGATCCAAGCGAATATTATGAGGAATGTTTAGCTTGACGATGAGGTGCACTAATATCGCTGTCGGCGGTCAAATGAAATGCATAAATAGTATACCCATTCTTAAACTCTTTCATTGTAAGCCCGTTGGTGTCGTCTGTGTTGTAAAAGCCAAAGACATTCATATAGTCAACATAGCTGCGCAAAAATTGATGAGAAGAGAAGTCTGGTCTATAGTGCGGTCAAGGATGACTGACACCATTTACACGTAAAGCAATTTTGCTCAAATTGTTGTGTTTGATGTTGATAGGATTCTTCTTGACATTGCCATTGAATGCATCATTTTCAACCATTGCTACCATTAGGAGTTTTGGTTCTTCTGATGGAATTAAACCACCTTTCATAAAACTCTTTTGACCTCTAGGAATAGTAAATGTGAGAAGCTTTGTATGTTGAATGGGATAAATGGCATTGCTACGGTTAAGGCCGTCAGCATGCCCTCTAATTACACTTGGATTGGCTACCACTCGACGAATGTGTAGTGTAAGATCTTCCACATGGATTTTAAAATTGACAACTTTAGCATATGCATTCAACAAAAATTCAGGCTTGTTCAATGTAAGTTTGACTCGCATGCTGGTGTTACAGAGTAAAAACGTTGACTGTCTGAAGAAGTCAAGATTTAGTGGACCATATACTGTAGCTGACATACTATACTATCTTTAATCAAAGCAGATCGCTTTACAAAGCCAGTCTTTGTCTCACTATCAGTTTGTGTTGCTTGATCTCTATACCATCCCATTGCTTCCAAATGACTCTTTTGTGCTGCCGGATGAAACTGTGATAGAGCATTGAAATATGTTTTATATGGATAATCGCTTTGTCCACCTTCGGCCTGTTGCTCTCCAATAGTTAGAGAAACATCGCGAAATAGTGTTGCCAGCGGTAAATTGTTCAGACCAACTTTATGTGCAGCATCGATCTTAGTTCCATCTGCTTTTTTTTATTTTTCATGATCTCGTGGGTAGTTCACTGAGGCTGCCGTTCACGTTTTTGCCTGAGTTTCTGCATGACTTTGTATAAATGATGTAATTTGTGATTTTCATTCTCTCAATAAACGCCTTACTTACTTACTTGCTGAATTCTGAACCTCACATCAACCATCGCATAACTTAATTCAATGTAGTCATCACTAGCGCCAGGAATGACAAATTCAATTAGGCCAGTATTCTCAGCAGTTCGAGGATGATAATCTACAATACTTGAATTAAGAATATCTGTCTGTATCGCTTGTTGATCAAACAAACAAAAACCTAAAGTTTTACACTCCATGATTAGAAGTTATGACAGCGTCGTCGTTTAGCACTTGATGAAGTTAGAGCGCGCACGGCGTTTGCATGAATGCCTTTTCGTAGATGTGCGTGAAGTTCGCTTCTTACCAGCTCCGCGCTGTTTTCTTTTTCTTCAAACATTCATTCGTTTAGGTGTTTTCTTTTGTCGATTATGAGTAAAGGTTTCCTGTAATGTTCTTGAACCGAATTCCTTCCCACGATTAAGTAAAGTACTCTTCTTTTCCACTGGCAATACCATTAACAACATCATCAGTAAAGCCAACAGCATTATTTAAAACAGCTCGTTTTAAAGATCTTCCGACAGCAAGTAAGAGAGGAGTTACAACAGATTTCATTGCACCAAATATGCTACCTTCACGTTGACGGCGAGCACCACTGTAAATTGTACCCGCGCCACTTACATAGGAAGGACGTGAATAAAATGATGCAGTCGGATTTATTACTTAAACCTTGAACTCACAAGTTATAGCTTTGCATAAATCACTTACGGTCGCTTTGATGAAAAATGTCTGCACGACGCATCCAAGAGTTCATGCTTGAAAGATAACCGACCCATTTAACAAGACACCATTCTTCACCTTGTCGTTTTTCGCATCGGATGATTTTCTCTACTAAATATATTTCACTTTCAATGACTACCTCAATCTCATCACGGTAAAAGCTACCATCTATTTCTGCATTATCGCAATCTTTTAACTTGTATGTTGTGGGAGAGTCTTTTTTATTGATGCTTAAAATTGAAAAACTTTCTTCTGTCCAATTTGGGAGATAACACTCTTCACTTTTGATAAGCGAACTTTATCACCTATTTTTACATCACTTTTTACACTAGTACGCTTACGTTGGAATGTTTTACGCACTTCATCTACATTGCCAGCATTCACATCTTCTGGTCTGAGTCCAATAGAGCGATGAACAGAGTGATTGTAGGCATGTAGCGTATCTTGTAGAATCTTTGTCCAATTTTGTGTTAAGTTGGCAGTAAAATATCGCCACAGGCGATTTTTCAATGTGCGATTAAAACGTTCAACTAGTGCAGCCCTATAAGCACTCTTTGCACTAAACAACTCAATGTCATATCTCTCAAACAATCTTCCCACACGCTGATTTTCGAACTTTTTCCCTTGATCACTCTGAATTCTCTTTGGAATGCGACCCTCTTCAAAAATTGACTGGAATGCCTTTGCTACTCGTTTGCTTTCTCTAGTTTTTAAATGTTGAGCCCACGAGAAAATATCAATTACTGTTAAAATAGAATTATTTCGAGTTATGTTTTGAAACAGAGGCAACGTCACGGAAATCTGCCTACCACTGTTTATCAATGTCATGAGTAGCATAATGACGGGTACGGTACTTCGTTTTCGTTTGTTTGTGGAATGTATATGTAGCCTGACCCTTTAACCATGTTTTAACTTGTGATTGCGGAAGACCACTCGCTTTTTCTTTATATGTGCACAATTATGCCACTGCAGAATTTATATTTCACAATTTCTTTATAAATGCAAATCCTGCTGGATGTTTTACATCATAATATATGGACTTTAAAAGCTCATGTGATGACGAAGACTGACTCATTCTCGTTCTTCTCATGTTTTTGGTTTCTTGCCTTTTTACACTTACAACAGCCACAAGATTTAGCGAATTTACGTTCATGTTTACATTGCTTAGGAATCTCATTGTGAGACCTGGCACAGCAAGTACATGTTACATCAACATGCACCCCCGATGGTTCATTACATGGTGAGCAACACATCTGCTTCATATTAATAGTCTGAGAACATATATTTCTTTCGAGGAGTTCTTCTACGTCTATCTCTTCCTCTTGTTTGTCTAAAGGGTGTAGATCTACGTCGTTCTCTTCCTCTTGTTTGCTTTGAAAGTATGGGAGGGGATTTAGAAGGCGAACTCTTAAACCAATTTCTTGGTATTTGAACACTCCAAATCTTAGAAACAGAATTAACCTTTGAAGTAGCAGCAACTTCTGAAATAGAATCAAGTTCTTTCAATGTTTCATTATTCAATGCAAACTTTGGAACATTATGCTTTTTCAATAGTTGAAGAAAATATGACCAACCATGTGGGACCTTGTCGACACTTTCTACGCGTTGCATACTGAATCAAGTCTTCATAGCGTGAAGCGTTAATAGTTTTATAATCATCTGTTGTAAAGATTGATGTGCTTCGTTATATTGTTATATTTAACAGACTTTACGCAAGATTTCTACGTTCTCTTGATATCATTACTCTTTGATATCGTTGATGCATTTTATTGCTCTTCACGTTGATTGATATCTATGGCCCAATGGTAACGCAAAATTTATGGAATGTACATGTAAATGACTAGGTCCTTTTTTCAAACTGCCGTTATATACTCACTTCATTAGGTAACTTAGTGAAGTACAGACGATTAGAGTTGCCTTTCGTGACTGGACTGCCAACTAGTCGGTGAGTTATTTGTCATTTTTGTATGCACGTTATTTTTTAGCTTTTTTGTAATACGCCCTTGTATTTTGCAGAAACCGTCTCAAATTCTCTTTCTTTGGTGAAAATAGATACCTTGTAAAAGCACCTGGATAGTTTTATAGACGCGTTTTACAGTTTCGACTACTTGCTAATATGACCTGCTCCATGAAGTCACCAGGTCTACGACCAGCTAAATCAATCGTCGAAGTATTTCAATAGTCGTCGTTCCCCAATCATGTTCCAAGTCAAAGCTCAATTCTCAAGTTTCCAAGAAATGGCATGGTCTTATTGCTGTAAGTACAAGCAAAACTATTATAAGTGCAAGTGCACTTGAATCAATTTGTGAAAATCTCAAGATCTCCAGTAAGTCAAATTATTTCTGATTTACAAGTGACTAAGTGATTAGAAGTATCAGAAGTCCAAGAACATTTACTTTCTACGTGATAATCATACTTGATATAGACTTGATTATTTAATGTACTGAGAGTATCAGGTGTAATTGATAACTTGTTTTCAAATTTTCGAAGTGTCATTTTGATTACGTCACAGTATATATTTTGCACATAAACAGGATATCACAGCGATTAAATCTGTGCCACTATTATTTTGTAATTATTGCTTGATAAGTCGTAAACCGAGCAGTCGAACCATTTTCTGATTGTGCAGTGCATTGTGACTCGCATCATATTATCATCGTCAATATTTTGTTGTAAAATGTCTGAATTGATCCGTATAACACGACTTAGACGTTTTACTAGAGCAAAATTAACAAAGTCACTGTCTAAAGCCGATGCAGCAATCGAAGCTGATAAAATTAACGAAATGTCTGCTCTGATAAGTACATTACAAAATATTTTGACCACTCTAACCCATCAAAATCAACAAGTTCTTGAACTTATAGCAGACAACGATGTCGATGAAGAAATTGAGGTAGCGTTAGATTACGAAATTAAAGTTGAAGAAATGATAAATTCACTGCGTCAGTGTCTGAATAAGAAATCTCAAATTAGTAAAAATACTTCGAATGTACGAGAAGGAGATCTTAGTCAGCTTGCTGAAGTCTTAAGGAAGCAGAATGAAGTATCAATTTCTCTTGCGAAAATGCAGAATCAATCTACACTTCCTCAAAGAAAAATGGAAATTTTTGACGGTAGCGATCTCACTAAGTTCAACTTATTCAAAAATGCTTTCTCCAAAATTATCGAAAATAAAATAGACGACGATTCCGATAAGCTATACTACTTGGAACAGTGCACTTCTGGTATGCCTCAGGAATTAGTTCGAAGTTGTTGTCATATGCAACCGACGAGAGGTTACCAAACAGCATGGAACATGCTGACCGACAAGTATAGTGATGAATTCAAAATTTCAAACACATACTTAGAAAAATTTGACCAGTGGCCAGCTTTAAGAAAGAAGATGGAATGGCACTAGAAAAATTTAGCGTTTTCTTAAAAAGTTGCAATAATTATATGGAAAACGTCAGCGCTCTTAACCAATCGGAAAGTCCGAAAGAGATGAAAATGATTGTATGTAAGCTTCCGTATAAATTACGCGAGAAGTGGAGAACTAATGTTCTCAATATTCGAGAATCCGAATTCGACGTTTCTTTTAAAGACTTATCCGATTTCGTGGAACGTCAATCCAAACTAGTAAATATGCCTGTTTATGGAACATTAAGTCACTCTGGTAAGGAAGAGCGCAATTCATCTATGAACAAAATTAGTGCTACACAGAAAGTTACTTCGAAAAGTAGCGGAGCGTCATATGCGTATTCAACAGGAGTTGAAGAAAGATCGACTAAACGCTCCCAAGTTGAGACTAGCATATCGAGATAGGACTTTCCTAAATATGCATGTCAATTTTGTAAAGTTAATGATCACGATCTTGGCAAATGTATTTATTCAAAACATTGTCGGTAAAGGATAAGCGAGAGTTTGTGAAAAAGAATCCACTTTGTTTTGGCTGTTTAAAGAAAGGCCACCATTCAAAAGTATGTAGGAGAAGAGTTACGTGTAATGAATGTATGCCAACGTAAACATCCTACATGTCTTCACGAGAATAAAGAATCTGATTTAATTCCTGGTACAGACACATCAGCGAATGATAATAGTACAAATATGTGTACTGGGGCCGGTAATAAGAAAAAAGTTGCTTTGTCTCTTGTTCCGGTAAAAGTTGGTTTAGGAGGGTACCAGCGGTCGATTGTAGCGTATGCTGCTCTGGATAACTTTAGTTCAGAATGCTTCATCTCAGAGGGTTTGATGTTTAGTTTATGTATTCAAGGAAAACAGGAAGAAATTAAATTAACAACTATGGAATTGGTTCAAAGTTCCACGTTAACTCGTGCAGTCCATTGTTTAGAAATTTCGGATTTGAACGAGAACGAAGTCGTTCAACTTCCTGTAGCTTTTTCAAGGCCTAAACTACCAGTATCCACTGATGATTTAGTAAAAAGAAGTGAATTGGAGAAGTGGCCACATCTGATAGATGTACCAATTACCGAAGTTGATGCAGATGTCGGTTTACTTATCGGAATTAATGTTCCAGAGATTCTTAAACCGTTAGAGATTGTAAGTGGATCAGATAATGAATCTTTCCAACAAGGCACAAGGTTGGTTGGACAATAAGTGACCCAACTTCTTTAGCTTCACTGAATGTCAAAACATTTAGAACTAAAGTAGAGAGACTCGGAGATATTGAAGAAAAGTTGAATAATTTATATAATAAAGAATTTCAAGATGTTGAACTGGATGAAGTCGGTCTATCAGTTGAAGATAGGATGTGGGAGAAGAAGGTATCATCAGGAACGTTTGAAGATGGTCACTATGTCATTCCTTTACCATTTCGAGACGACAACGTTGTCTTTCCTGATAACAGAGAGCAAGCACTACTAAGACTTCAATCAATGAGGACTAGATTGATCAAATATACAAAATTCAAAGGTGATTATTCAACGTTTTTTGAAGGTATGTTGAAGGAAGGTTATATGGAAAAGATTCCGGAAGATGAACTAACGCGAAATTCGGGAAAATGGTACTTAGTTCATCACGGTGTTATCACAAGCAAAAGCAAAAAGTACGCGTAGTATTCCATTGTTCATTGAAGTACAAGGGAATTTCACTTAATATAGAGTTACTCCAGGGACCAGATTTGACTAATAATCTTATCGGCGTTCTTTTGAGATTCAGACAGAGAAATATAGCATTTGCGGGTGACGTTGAAAGGATGTTCTACCAGGTAAAAGTACCTAAAAATAATTTCGATTTCATGAGATTCTTTTGCTATCCCAATGGCGATTTAAACCAACAACCATGCGAATACCGCCTCACAGTTCATGTGTTTGGTGCTATCTCTTCGCCGAGTTGCTCGAATTTCGCACTAAGACAGTGTGTCCTTGATGATAGAGTAAATGTCAATGAATCCGCCGCTCAGACCGTCCTGAGAAATTTTTACGTCGACGATCTCTTAAAATCAGTCGATCACGAAGATGAAGCCATTTCTCTTTTACATGAGGTTAAAAACGTATGTTTGCTAGGAGGTTTCAGAACAAAGTTTGTCAGTAACTCAGAAGAAGTGATTGATTTTATTCCTGAAAATAATCGCCTGGTAAATTCGAAATTTCTTTCACTGAGTTTAGATGACAATGCACCAACGTATCAAGCTCTCGGAATTCGATGGAATCTTATGAAAGATAAGTTTAGTTTTAAGGTGAATGCTCAGACTCCTGATTACACAAGAAGAGGTATTCTTTCTCTAACCTTTTCTCTGTATGATCCACTTGGTTTAACTAGCCCAGCAGTTTTACCAGCGAAACGTGTTTTTCAAGAAGTATGTCGTCTGAAATTTGGATGGGATGAACCAATTTCTGAAAATGAGAAAAACGCGATTAATACATGTAATTGGATAGATGATTTACCGAAACTCGCTGAATACGAGATTCCTCCATGTCTGAAGCCCAAATCATTCATAGGAGCTAACTGTTCGATCCATATAGTTTGTGATGGAAGCGAAGTTGGATATGGAGCTGTTGCGTACGCCAGATTCATTAAATCTGATGGTAATTGTTCAATAATTTTCGCTAAGTCTCGTCTCGCCCCGATAAAAAAGATAAGCATTCCAAGATTAGAATTGACTGCCGCAAAGTTAGCAGTAACGATTAAACGCATACTTGATAATGAAATGACTATTGAAGTTCAAGATTATACGTTTTGGACCGATAGTACGATTGTACTTAAGTATCTCCGAAATACGAGGACAAGATTTCATAGATTTGTCGCAAACGGGGTATCTTACATTCGTAAATGAACTGACTATTCTCAGTGGCGTTATGTTCCAACGGAAGTAAATCCTGCTGATAAAGCGAGTCGCGGAGTCGAAATCCAACGATTTGTCGCTGATGATTCGTGGAAAAACGGACCTGAATTTTTATGGAAATCAACAGCAGAATAGCCTAGGAATATTTCCGAGTTCAATATCGACAACGATGACGAAGTGAAGAAAGTTCAAGAAATTCGAGTTTGCCAAACATTGGTATCAGACGCAACAAGTGCTTTAGAGAAGTTATTGTCTTCTTCGTCAGATTGGTACAAATTGAAAAGAAGAATAGCGTGGTACTTGAAAACAAAAGATTGCTTGAAAAGAAAAAAGCAGCTAGAAATATCTCTATCATTAGACAATATTCATTCGGCAGAAGAAGCTATAATCGAATATATTCAAAAACAGCTGTTTTGCAGAAGAATTCAGGAAGCTGAGAAAGAATGAGACCGTATTGAAAAATAGTCCAATATTCAGATTGAATCATTTTATAGACGACAAAGGTATACTTCGCGTTGGTGGTAGAATTTCCAGCGCTTCAGTATCGTTGGATGTGAAACATCCTTTATTATTACCGAAGAAACATCACATCTGCAAGTTGATTATCAGAGATATGCATCTGAAAATGGGATGCATAGGTCGAGAAGCTACCATAAACAATATACGTCAAGAGTTTTGGATAATTGGTATCAAACAGACAATTCGCAATGTAGTAAAAAGTTGTTTACTTTGTCGCAGACGTAACAGTAATCCCATTCTGCCGATGATGTCTAATTTACCGAGCCATTGCCTTAAAGCTGACACCTCCCTTCACCAACGTAGGTATTGATTGCTTCGGACCTTTTGTAATCAAACAAAAGAAAACAACTAAACTTTACGGAGTAATATTTACATGCTTGGTTAGTCTGCAATTCATATCGAGGCATGTTACTCACTTGAAACGAATTCATTCATTAACGCTCTCCGTCGCTTTGTCGCTCGCAGAGGTAATGTAAAAGTCTTAAGATGTGATAATGGTAAGAATTTTGTCGGCGCAAATATGGAGCTAAGACGAGAATTGCAGAAACTGGATAATTTCGCCATTAAAGAAAATATGATGCAGAAAAATGTTGATTGGAATTTTCATTCACCACATGGTTCCCACTTCGGAGGAGTTTGGGAAAGAGATATTCGTTCAATACGTGAAATTCTTGATTCTGTTATGCATGAACAGAACATACGTTTATCCGACGATTCTTTGAATACATTAATGTGCGAGGTTGAATCAATACTAAATGGTCGCCCACTAACACTTACCTCAGATGATCCAGATGATATTAGTCCTATAACTCCAAATCATATCTTATTGCTGAAATCGGAACCTACTCTCCCGCCAGGTCTGTTCACAAAACATGATTCATACATTCAACGTCGGTGGAAGCAGGTTCAGTATTTAGCTGACTTATTCTGCAATCGATGGAAAAAAGCATAGAAATCCGATTTTTTGCTTTTGTTTAAATTAGTGGGACTAGAATGGCCATCAGCTGATTTTGATGGCAATTTCAGCTGTTCGGTTCGGCGCCGAAATGTGTCAAGGACAAATCAAAGTGATAGATCCTATCAATTTGATGCGTTTTTCATTGAAATTGTTTATTCACAAGTTTTCTAATTACCTTTCTGAAATCAGTTTAAAGGATTACGCCCATGTGTACTGATGTCTTTGTAAGAAATAATTTACAAGTCAAAATTAAACTTAAGGTACCGGTACCTGACCTTGAAAACATCTGCGCATGTGAAATAGTCATTCTGAAATTATTCTTCAGTCAGATAATTTGCGAATAATTCATGCCACGTGCGTGTCAGTGCTGCAGTCCTAGATTTATCAGAGGGTAACGCTGCCTGGAATTCCGTGAAACACTTTCAACGATCGAAAAAATCATTATTTCTTTCTGTGCAAGCGCTGTAAAAAAAATGATAGACCGGTGGCATTACGGCGTTATCCCGCCTTAGCCTACGACTACAGCAATGGTGGTGCGTGTCTCGTGGAAGTTGCCTTTGCCTGTATTGCTGCTAGAAGCATCCCTCCATCATTACACATGTGATTTTATAATTGTATATTAGAAGTGCAATTTTTCATAGTTGATCAGCAGCACATGTTTTATGCTCTTGCATGTTGCTTATAGAGGTGAGAAATAGCCCTGGTCTTTCATAGGCTGATGTTGATGCATAAATATTTGACCATCCTTGAATGTCTTCCGGTAAGTTTATGTAGGCAAATCACGCAAGTGGCACAATAAGGCATCAACAGGCTATTGATCACATTCAAAGGATTATATAAATGCAGGCATACACTATTAACATGGCTTTGATTATTTGATTGTTGATTATTTAGGTGTAATTAAGGATTGCAATCCCGGCACTTTCGGATTATAAAAAAGAAGTCGGTGCAGCTCTTAAGTTTACATGCCTCAAGTTCACTTTTCGACCTGCTTAATGTTTCAGTCCGAATGGAATTGCAAATATGCAGTGCACCACACACGTCGGAGTTTTTCATTTACAGATTCTTCTGAAGTTCTAGCGTGCCAGATGAATGATCAATTACTAGAAATCCCGAAAACAAGTACGCCAGTGCGCCGAAGCCTGCCATCCGGTCGCGGTCCGGCGCACCACTGTATCGATGCCAGTTAGTGTCCGACGCATACAATTGGAACTGCGCAACCTCGTCGAATGGTTCACGCCGCCGAACTGGAATCCATGCAGTGGTGCGTTAGACTACTTGGCGCACTTCTGAGAGGCACGTCTGTACTCGGCGCTCTGCCGCGAAAAATGTCAGAAATACTAAAAATTGATCATTTGTCCGGCGCGCCTGGAACCAGTTGAGGCAAGACTAATTAATTTCAGAAGTTCTAGAAATAGATCTTACTTCTGTCGCACTGTATCGTCAACGTTGAGTCTGGCGCGTCTGTCACTGGTTTCAAGAAGCATAATTTCATAAATTGTAGGATCAGATCCTACGTTTGGCGCGTCAACCTCTAGTCTAGTGTGCTTGGCACTGTTTTCAGCAAGCCTAATTTCAGAAATTCTAGGAATACATCCTCCATTTCGCGCACTGGCGCGTCAACCGCGAGTCTGGCGCGCATGGGACTTATTTCGGCAAGATAGATTTCAGAAGTTCTAGGATCAGATCTTGCGTGTGGCGCACTGTCGCGTCAACCTCTAGTCTGGCGAATCCGTCACTAGTCTCAATAAGCCTAATTTCAGAAATTCCAAAAATAGATGTTGCGTCTTGCGCGTCAACCTCTAGTCTAGTGTGCTATGCACTATTTTTGGCAAGCCTAATTCCAGAAATTCTACGAATGCATCCGCCATCTCGCGAACTGGAGCGTCAACGTTGAGTCTGTCGTTCCTGGCACTGTTTTCAAGAAGCCTAATTTCAGAAATCTAGAAATAGATGTCACTTCTGTCGCACTGGCGCGGTTCAACGTCTAGTCTGGCGAATCTGTCACTGGTTTCAAGAAGCCCAATTTCAGAAATTCCAAAAATAGATGTTGCGTCTTGCGCTTCAACCTCTAATCTAGTGTGCTTGGCACTGTTTTCGGCAAGCAGAATTTCAGAAATTCTAGGAATACATCCTCAATCTCGCGCACTGGAGCGTCAACGTTTAGTCTGGCGCGCATGGGACTTATTTCGGCAAGATAAATTTCAGAAGTTCTAGAAATAGATCTTACGTCTGTCGCACTGGCGCGTCAACTTCTAGTCTGGCGCATGTGTCACTAGTCTCAATAAGCCTAATTTCAGAAATTCCAAAGATAGATGTTGCGTCTTGCGCGTCAACCTCTAGTCTAGTGTGCTATGCACTATTTTTGGCAAGCCTAATTCCAGAAATTCTACGAATGCATCCGCCATCTCGCGAACTGGAGAGTCAACGTTGAGTCTGTCCTTCCTGGCACTGGTTTCAAGAAGCCAAATTTCAGAAATCTAGAAATAGATGTCACTTTTGTCGCACTGGCGCGGTTCAACGTCTAGTCTGTCGTTTCTGTCACTAGTCTCAAGAAGCCTAATTTCAGAAATAGATGTTGAGTCTTGCGCTTCAACCTCTAATCTAGTGTGCTTGGCACTGTTTTCGGCAAGCAGAATTTCAGAAATTCTAGGAATACATCCTCAATCTCGCGCACTGGAGCGTCAACGTTTAGTCTGGCGCGCATGGGACTTATTTCGGCAAGATAAATTTCAGAAGTTCTAGAAATAGATCTTACGTCTGTCGCACTGGCGCGTCAACGTCTAGTCTGGCGCATGTGTCGCTGGTTTTAAGAAGCCTAATTTCAGAAATTCTAGGAATTCGTTTTTACATCTCGAGTCTGGCGCGCTTGTCACTGGTTTCAGCAAGACAAATTTCATAAATTCTAGGAGCAGATCTTATACTACCGCCTCAATGTGGATTCTGGCGCTACTGGGACTGGTTTCAAGAAGCCTGCTTTCAGAAGTTCTAGGAGTTGATCTTACGTTTGGCGCGTCAACGTCGAATCTGGCGCCCCGGGCACGGTTTTCGGCGGGCCTAATGTCAGAAATGCGCGCCTGGCACTGGCTTCAAGAAGGCTAATTTCAGGAAATCTAGGAGTAGATATTTCGTCTGGAACGTCAACCCCGACTCTGGCGGGCTGTGTGTTGGCTTCGGCAAGTATGATTTAAGACGTTCTATGAACTGAAACTACGTCGAATCTGGCACTCTGGTACGTCAACCTGGGACTTGGTGCACCCAATTCGAATCTGGAGCGCATGATCCTGACTTTATCGAGCTTGTTTTCAGAATTTCTAAAAATGAATCATTATTGTGACACAGGGCACACAAGATCCCGATATAACAACAGTTGGCGTACAAGTTTTTGTAACACATATATCATGCTCGATAATCAAGCTGTCATGCAGATGTGATGAAACTTATAGCTGAAATTTGCTGTTAATGATCGACACCTACATGAGAGTATTTGATGTTGCTCATTTTTACTTTATGGCCTTATAGGACCATGTTTCTAAGAAGTCTAATAGGGTTCCGTTTATGGCCAAAGTATATTGATTTTTCATTATGATTTGGATAAATAAGTGAATGTGTGAGAATGTTATTAGGAAGTAATAACTTAGTAGCAGATTAGGCATAACATCAATATCTGGTACTCAAATGCTACAACAATATGCGTTGGAGCAAAAAATGAACATGCGAAAATCTAGGTGATTTACAGATGTCAGGATGACAAAACAAAATATTGCAAGCTCTCAAGAAGTCTGCTTTTTCACAGGCATGATTGCTTATGGGCGCTTTTTTCTTGGTATTTGATTTCTTTCTTCCGCTCATCATTTCGCTGCTGTATGATTAACTTCACTTTGAGCACTGTTCAACTATTCATTTGATAGTCTGACTCCTATCACTTCGCTTTTATCGGAAAAAGCTACTGCAAATTCCGTAAAACTATATCCAGTAGCATTCTACCTGCTTCAGTTTTATCTTCATCCTCTCATCTTCAATGAACTTCTTCTCTTTCTCGTCCAATGCCTCATACTTCCTTTTTGCAGATTGAACAGATTTAATTGTTGCCGCTGTTTTCATTAACTTGTATATTTCTCATTGTCAGTCAGCAGTTGTTCCCTTTTTCCCTTTTTTGCTGACAATGAGCACCCCACGAACAAAAAGTATGAACCTCAACATCTCCTTACGAAAAGCGAGCATCTTTTTGATAGTAATCATTGCGGAGTTTCAATGGACATAGTCTGCTTGCTTGTTCTGCTGTTACAATATTTTTTATTGTCTACTGGCTTCTGAACTCATGCGATAGTTTTGGTAACTCTTTTTGTGTTGGTATTGATTTTTTGTCATATCGCCGAATGCCTTTCAGAAGGCATCGCTCTAAAAATGGTCAAGACAGATGATCGGAGGTAGTATACTCCACCAGTTCATTGTTTTTAAATTGACCCTCAGGATGACAAAATCGTCTCTGACCATAGAAAGTCATCTCCTTGGTCGTAAATGAGACGAGGTAGCGCAGGCGAGCTCTCCGATGACAGCAATTGTCCTCTTATCTCCACAATCAAATCTGAGACAGGTGGGATATTTGAAGCATTTGTGAGTTCAGAAGAAGTTTCTTTTGATGGTGGCGCCTTTTCATTCGGCGATTCTTTTATGGCGTTTCTTCTTCTATTATCTAAAATAAGCTTGAAATCTTCAATCGTACATGAAGAGTTTACTCACAATTGATTTATTCACACACATATATGAGATAAGGTCAGAATTTATCTCACAGATACATGTTTAAAGTACAATTGATTGCTTTTTTTGCAGTAAGTGCCTCTATATTTGTATGCTCAAAAGTACATAAAAAACCGTAAACTTTCAAATCAAGTGGACTTGAAGCCAAATCAAAGCATCAGCACCACACAAGTGAAAGGCAGATCTGTCACCATAATTTCATGAAAGGGCACTCATCTGAGATATGCTCCATTGTCTAACATTCGCTGAATGGAGACTCATGAAGGCCTCATTTACGCAGTGTCTCACAAGAACTACCCGCGAGGCAGCGTAGACGATTGAGCAGCGTCCATTGGCCACAAGGTAGCTTCGCACGAGGCAGATCACGGATCGTATCTGCGACGAGGGCCTTGTTAGGAGCGTCCACGGCGGCCCACCGTTGATGCAAGGCTGCAAGGATCTATAAAGAAGGTTCTGGAAAGGTTCGCCACTCTGGGTAATGAAACGGAAGGCGTAGAGTTGGCGGATGCGCGCTGTCGTGAAGAAGGGGCAAGTTTTGAACTTATTCAATGGAATTCGATGCGCACACAGTTGCTGTTTCTCTTCTGAGGTCAAGTGGAGCAATATTGGTGAGTGCGGGAAGACAGTCAGTTTTCATTGCTCTGATGGCACCGGATGTAGTTTGCATGGCTTCATTTAGTTGGACATCGACTCGTTTGCAATGTGTTTAGTCTTCCAAACAGGACAGCAGTGTTCAGCTGTTTGGTAGCATAATACCAGTCCTGTTTCACGCAGTACATTAGCATCAGTGTCCCACGTTTAGCCAGCGATGATATTCAGAAGATTACTTCTTGTCTGTATTTTTTAGCTCGGTATTGTCAGATGTTCATTGTAGGATGACGTTCGATCCAAGGTATGCAGGCTTGGGTTCATGGGATATACACGAAAACTGTCAATGTGCACGTCAAATTGATCGCCTTTTTGACAGTTGTTTAGGTAAAACCCGGTAGAAACAGTCTTTCGTGTGACTTGGTTGTAGTCTTCATCGAGTACATAAGTCAACTATATTAGATGTCTGCTTCATTCGCCACTTAGGCAGGCTGTTGTGCGGTCGTCTTGCCGCGCAGCTCCTGTTTGCGGCTTGCTTTCTGCTTTGTTGCTTCTGCTAACTATACTTAACCGCCTTCGTTTTAGTGTCTCCGCCTCAGCCTCAGGACCCATCTTGTATTATTGATTACGAACCTCATCTTCTTGCTATTCTACAGATATTTTACCATGGATTTACTTTATTCATTTACATTAAGTGCTTTCTCGCATTTTCCATTTCTCAAATCTCAAGTCATGATCAGACATAATAGTTGCTTAGTCATCACTCATCGTTGCAACTGCTTATCAATCCCTCGCTCGCCCTGTACCTAGTGGATACATCGCTTGCCGTCTGCTGACTTTTATCTCATCACACAACGTTTTGATCGACTCGCTTGGCAGTGTGGCAGTGTGCAGTGTGTTTCCCCTGCATCAATCCAACGACTTCTTGTGACCATACGCCTGCAACGCGCTTCTGTGTTTTTGTAATTGCACTCACCGAATTAC
This sequence comes from Prostheceraeus crozeri, assembly GCA_907163375.1. Lineage (NCBI taxonomy): Eukaryota > Metazoa > Platyhelminthes > Polycladida > Euryleptidae > Prostheceraeus > Prostheceraeus crozeri. The sequence continues at coordinate 230,188 of CAJQUW010016166.1, forward strand.
TTTTGTATTGTGAGTCTAGAAATAAAGATTATTATTATTATTATGTCATCATTTAGCACGGCGTTGAGTTCTGTTCGTAAAAGTTCGAGCTCGCCGGGTGCAACAAATGTCATCGGCATGAACGAATTTTCTGCTCGTTGTCGAAAAGATGCCTGTTATTTACGTGAGGTGTTGAAGAGAGTTGATGCTGAGACTGATCCTTTAGGACGGTCGCTCTTGCAAGAGGTTGACAGTCTATGGGGGTAAGCATCTGCTGCGTTTTAAGAGAATGCTTTTATGCAATGCGCTGTATAAGCCTACTGAACAAGTATGAGGAAATTTAAGATAAAAACAATCATAACAGTTTGACAGTGAACTCGAAGCGCAATACTTGTGTTGAGATTAGTGCTAGTTAAGCAATTATGAATTCTATCTTTTTTATAAGAAGTGTAACCCATGCTAAAGATAACAATTAATGTAGATTTCTAAAACAAGCAGCTATAGGCATTCAGTAAGTCTTAAAAGAAACACTGGGGCAATCAAATAATAGTGATCTATCTCACGTTGATAATTTAGAAATCAGGATCTGTAGTTATGCCAATAGCTGAACAATATTAATTACTGACAGCCGTTAATTGCTTGACGATGTAAACCGTCTGAGTTATGTGTAGCCACACTCCAATGAAGTTGGTTTTGTAATAAATCTCGTAAAATCTACTCATTGATAAATTTAGGTGCGGGTTCCACTTGAGGGCGGGTGATACTCAAGAAAAAGCGGTATACACTGATATTGATCATCCTATTTATCATCTCATCTCTTCCTCAATAACTCATACCAACCCACGCCAACTTAGCTATGTGACCTTACTGACATTGTGATTTTCATTTTGCAAAAAATATATATATATATATTCACTATACTTTAGCATTTAATTTGATTGTGTCTGCTATCTCTTCCTTCACTTTCATTTGTTAAGTTTTGTAATTTCCCATAACTTCAAAATATATTGTGTCGCCCCACAATAATAAGTATCGGGATTCTTTGTCTCAAATGTACGATTTTTATTGAAATACTTAGCATTTGAGATCACAAAGATGATAAATACATCATCTTTCATTTGTGAATTGTGCTATTCAGTTTCGGTGTCGTGTATTGCGTTTCAAGAAAACGTTGTTTCAAAATTTTCACATCTGGTAGGTAGAATAATTTTACTGCTTTCATGTTATGTATTGATCAATATCAGTTGCCAAATCTACATGCCTAGCTACAAAAGTCCCTTGCATGTCTAATTGCACTGAAGCCAAAACCAAGACGAAGCCTTTACCAACATATCATTGATCAGCTTTGGAGGAACTTGATCTCAGACAAATGTTTATCCTCAAATATAGATGCTAACTCCTAAAGACGAGACAATCACATCACACTTGCTATGGATTTTAACTGAATTTTATATTGGTCCTTATCTCAATGACTAGAATGTTGGTACTGAAACGCATATTCGCGCATAGTTGTGATTTTCAGAATGTGATCACGAATGTACTAAAAATGAGGGTGGGTGCGTAAATTCCGGAAGCGGTCATTTCCTCAACTTTATTGATCCCGTTGATTATGTGTTCATGTAGATGATTTAAAAAACATAAGATTATGATGATAAAATGCGCAATTGAATAGTGACTGTCTACATTTTAGAGATAGTGACCTCAGTCTACTCAACCGTGGAGTCGGGAGCATTCTCTGTGACAGGACCACAGTGGTGCCAAAATGTTGAAACCATTTGATAGCCATTTGCAGACCGAAGATGGAGTTAATGAACTCAATTTTTAGGCTACCAAGTGGACATCTCAAGCAGCATGCATCACTGTCGAAAAAGGGACACAGAGAGACGGTAACTGGAAGCAATGTTCATTGATTCTTTAAGAAGTAGTTCGACATACAAGTGCTAGTAAGCTTACCTCTCATTTTGACATCTTACTGCTTGTATCTGATTATGTTTATCTTTATCCGAAGGGCGAAGTTTACAGCATGACCAACTTCGCCAACCGGGATTGTTCCACTAACAAAAGCGGTGAAGTATGTGGGATCTTCTTGTATCCTTTCATGTTGCTTTTCTTTTTCATCTTGAAAGTTTATTTTTGAATCAGCAGATGTCTAAGGAGAATTCAAACGTTAATTGATGGCTGTCACTAAACATCTTTGTCGCAGATTTGGAAAGGTGTCTTTTTTGACTTCCTCGCTTACATGTATGTCTCATACCCATACAAGCAACTTATAGTTCAAGTGCAATTGCTATTAATAATATATCCGTGAAATATACGTACATGCATTAGCGGTTGGATTACGTCAAATTGAAGGCCACTTGGTTTACGTTTGGGGTGTCTGAGACGTTGTGTCAGACACTCCATATTGAAATAGCTTGGAACATCATAAAAATATAGTTTTTAATTTCTTTTTATATGATGTGTGGGATATAAGAAGAAATAAATAATAGGCAATATAAAAGTTAGCTCACTAAAGTAGCTGCCCAGAAATCATGGGGTTTCGTGACAATTTCCGTCTGACATGGTGAAATGTCGCATAGCGTTCATTAGTAATCCGTGTGTATAAGACTATAAATATTTTTTGCTAATATAGTTTTCTCCAAAGTAGTTTTCTCTGAAGTAGTCTCTCCAAAAAATACTGACAGCATTTATACCTATGCAAGAAGACGCGTGAATTCATGAAATGCTGAGACTCAAAATGTCGAAAGAAATGAATTTTGCTATCATACGGGGATACGTAGGTATGGCTATAGGTTATGATTTTGTACCTATGATTTATTCACTTGTACAACATCCTACTACTCCTTATCATCTTAGCTACAATTCCCAACCTACCAGATGCCTAAACAGGCCTACTTGATTTGCATTTTTGCAAGCATCCCAGGAAACCAGTCGTCATCCATGCGACACGAAAAGTACGTGCGGACAGTGATTACGTTTGTTCGAAATTGTGGTGTCCAAAATGTTTCCGTTTTTTAAAATAGGAATATGCGTTGACTCAAACGTGCCGATCGGGTGATCTTATAGTGTTGCGCTGGTGGGTGGATAAGTCATCTTTTGTAATATGATCAAACCCGGTTGGACAAGAGCAAACTACATGCAGTATTGTCAGAGATAGCATACTATCTCCCTAAAAGTACAGGGAGAGGAGAAATGATCTCCAGATGCAATACACTGACGACATGCGATTAATCTGCTCTCCAAAACATGACAAGAAGATCTAGCACCCTATTTTTCAGATATGATGAATGTAGAAATCTATACAAAACTTCATCTCAACTATGCGCAAGGATCGGAAAATTTAATAAAAAATTTGTTATGTCAGTCAGCTTTTAATTGTTCAATTGCGAGATGCTTCTCTAAATTAGCCTATATGACTTGAGAATTTTACTGATCAATGCGTATACCCTCAAAATGGCAAAATATACTTTGAGAAGTCATTATTTCGGATTTTTTATTAATAAATCACATGATTAAGGTGTGCCGAGAGCCATCGAAAGCTCGTGTATTTTACTGTGGAGTGTAAATTAAACAGATAGAGAAATCCGAAATAATGACTTCTGAACCTGTTGAACCCATCTGAAAAATATTCAGCATATTAAAAAATATACTTTGCTACGACTAAGCAACTGCTTTACATATAACCTCCGAATTCGTTTACACAATTTGCAATAGCAGAATTATTCTTCTCCACTACACATGGAAACAGAGAAAATAACGGAAATCCCATAGGAAACCTACCGACAAATCTTCTTGCGATAAAACGTAGTTTGTTACACTTAACTACAACTCGATTTTCCACAATATTTGATGTCCTTTTTCTCTCATCAATACAAGAATGAAAAGAAAATCTGTTGTCGCCTCCTCGTACCGGCTGATAGTTTCCGGACAGAAACATGACATTCCATGCAGATCATCCTTTACATTTTGAAGAGATCTGATCATGACCGGCGCTGTGGCCTTATGTTAGTGTTGGCTCTGCGTCAAACCTTGGTCGGGTCAAACCTAAGACTTTTAAAATAGGTACACTTTGCATTCTTGCTAAACACTCAGCACAAAAGGAATGAGAGTGGGATAAATAACACCTCGGCCACATGGAAGAAAGTATCCATGCCTAATGTGCTTCCGAAGATAAACAAGGTTCATTTACTTATTTTTTTCATGTAAAACGCTTAACTTCCTGTTGAGTTTTCAGTCAGGTGACTTCAGACTATTAGCAGGTATGAAATGGAGATTCGAATTTTTTGATGCGTGATCTCTGTGAAGTAAGCAAGATAATAAGATGATTTAGTGAATGAAATAGTCGGGTATAGAGCTGCTTTTCAAAAAGTATTTTTTAGGTCTAGAGGATACTAACAAATCTCGCATCCTTAGAATTTTGAAATATCAATTTTTCCGTCCGAAGTGGTTGGAATCGATATGGTGAAGAATTTTTGTTCATTCCAAATGTGAGCGTAGTCTTGAATCTGAAAATCTTTTAAAATGCTCTGCCATGTCTGCTGCTAACTTCGACTTCGACTTGATACTGCAAATTCAACAGTTGCAGACACCGTCATATAAATCAGGCAATGGTTTATTGGCTTTTACACTTGGTACAGAAGAGACTATGGGCCGATCACCCAATGACAAAAACATGGATGAAACTGCCAAGCTAAGTCAAACATGAGTCAATTAAAAAGTCAAACATGAGTCTCGAGCTAAAGTCCTCGGGATTCATCAAATAATTTCCCTCTCTATGTCCCACAGAATCACATATCCATCCTCTATCCATTATAAAATACACCCAGCCATGTCTATCATAGCCCTCATTTGTTACGATTTCTATGTCCTCTGGAGAATTTATTGAGAGCAAAAGGATTGAGACCTGAAATTTCTAGTCACCATAGACAAGAAACGTCAATGATAACCGATAACATGTAGAGATGTTTAACAGTTCTCCATTCCCGCGGGCTTTGATGTAAATACAATGAGAATAGTCACCCATCTGAATCGGACGTAAATCATGAAATCTTAAAAGCCAAAGTGCCCTGAGATCATTCTCACTAAAGCTAGATGGGTACAATTTCTATATTTTAGATCCATTTTAACGAATTTCAGATATCTTAAAAGTTGAAATTGTTGATGAATTCCCTATCTGAAATGCAACTGGAGAATTCTTCTGGAGATACCAAATGTTTGGGAGTTATTTAAGTTGCGTGCACATCAAGGATGTGGAGCGGTACAATTTTACCGCTCCGCTCCGATTACACTTCGCTTTCGCTCCGCTCCGCTCCGCTCCAGTCATTTTTTCATACCTAGCCACTCCGCTCCGCTCCGCTCCGCTCCGCTCCACTTAAACTAAATCCTATTAATTTACCATACCATAGATAAAACGATTTCCTTGAACTTTTTAGGTTGTTTGACTACTGTAATATGACTGACTTCCACTCTGATAATATGCTTAACTGCAAAATATTAGCCTTATGCTTGTCGAATTTTAAATACGAATTATGGCCGATAATCATGAATGATTTTAAATAAATAATGATTATAATTGAACAATACTTTGAAAGCGGATTGCACATTAGCATTAATAGTGATTCTACACTTATCATGTGATAATAACTTAGTGACTCACCTGAAGAGTAACCGCAAATATGTGTGACAATCAGAAAATTCATTCTGTTGCAGCCTCATACTAGGTAGCAATACGATGCTATCAGGTAACGATGCTCGCTCATACTGATATAAGCATGAATAATAATTAATAAATTGTAGTTTTCTGTAGGCAGAATTTTTCTTGCATTTTTGAAATGATAATTTTGTATCAGAAAAATTTGATAAATTTTTTATAAGAATAATTTTGTATAAGATGCAAGGAACGATACATCGGTACTCGGTAGTACGATAAGAACTTTGCATTGAAGAATTAATGAACATCTGGAAAACAAGACTTTATCCATCTATAACATCTCATCACATGTCAAATAACCTAGCAAACTATATCTGTGTCAATCATTCATTAACCTAACATTCCGTGAGCCAATGCACACTAAAAATTTGAACCCATCCATAGGAACGAATATGAACTGTCGGACTTCCATTTTTTACTTTCAGATTTCTTTTAATTTTAAATCATATCTTTATTAGCTTTCTTATTAACGGTTTATACAACCCTTCCACTTACTGTATAATTTGAGAATGGAGTCTTATCTCCGAATAATGTTGAAAAAATAAATAATAGACTAATATCATACGAAAAATAGTGTAATAATAATAATGTAAAAAATCATTAATTATGATAAAACTTCGTTGACTTTGTCAACATCAGGTTCTCTCCCACTCCACTCCAGTCAAAATTTTCTTTACTATCGCTCCGCTCCAAATTTACTCCCACTCCGCTCCGCTCCCCTCCAAAACCCGCTCCGCTCCACATCACTGGTGCACATCACCCTATAGTGAAACGTGATAGGTTTTTGTTTAGCGAAATGCACGGCTTTTGTGATATCTTCCATTTCAAATAAGCAGCTGTTTATTTTTCACTTCACACCAGTCATTGTTTTATTGACCGCCGTTGACTCAATTTTTTTTCTCCGTTTGATAATGGCATTGAAGTGCATTTTAGCCCACTACTTGCGAAGAATTGAATTAAAATGCATTGCTGATGAATACGTGTTTCAGGGAACTGGAAATTAAGACTTAATGCAAGCTTACGGAATATACTCAGTAGTTTGAAATTAACGCATATTTGGGGTAACAGGCCACAAATGTGCTGCCCATTTTACTTAGCAAGAAATTCTACTTACCTACAGGTAGCCTGTCTATGCGGCTGAAGTCGTCGTCTAAGCCTGAAAATGCTGTTGAAGATGATGATTGAGACCGCTTCAGAATGTAGTCGTTTTATTGACCGACGTAAACTTCATTTTTCTTTCCGTTCGATAATAGTATTGAAGTGCATTTCAGTCCAGTAACTACGAAGAATTGAATTGTAATGCATTACTGATGAAGACTGTTGAACTGGTATACGCAATCACGGTGTCTTACTCCTTTCGTATAACAGCCTTCTACGATTCGACACGTAGTGTTTCTATGATACTGAATGTTTGGTTTTTTGACATTGGTTATTTGTTTTTAAGATAAGAAAGGAAATCAAATATGTCGTAATTATCAACTTTTCTTTGTAGTTACATTGTTTGCTCGTTGCTTGGCATTATAATTTGGGGTGCCTGCAAGGCGCCATCTTTTTCATCTATGTTTTCCTGCACGAGAGGTCGCGACTGCTTTGATTGATGTAGTCTCCCCTCTTGATGTTTGGACTGATGATGGGTGTTGCAGCGAAATCTTCCCGTGGTGAGTTAACATGAATTGTATGTGTCAATCAACGGTGTCATCGAGCTATGCCGGTTTAGATCAAGAAAACTACATGCTCGAACGTGTATTATGACGTACAAATTTTCGGACGAAGCATTTTTCAAGTGCAGATTTAATGGCAGGCTAAGAAAGCGACACTAAATCGAAACTGTTGAAGCGATGCATTGTCGTCAAAGCAGCAACATTCTTATGAATGGTTGTTGTGGACGTCAATTGGATGTTAAGATGATCCTTTTTGCTTGTCTTTTTGCAAGATCCTCTTTTTGTGACCTTTCTTGAACGATTTTATTTTATCTTATTTTACTTCCTTGTAAAGTCTTTTGAGCGTTGATTAGTTTTTAATTAGTTTCATTGACAGCTCTATTATTATCTTAAGCTGTCTATTTACTTGTCTGCTAGAGCTGTCAATCTGAATAACACTCCTCGGCGGAAAGATTTAGTGTCGGTTTTCTAGCATGCCATTAAATCTGTACTTGAAAAGGCTTCGCCGAAAATTTGTACTTCATAATACACGTTCGAGCTCACCAAAACCGTTTTCCTGATCTATAATTGCATATGTCCATATAATTGCTTGTCAACTAACATTTCCGATTTTTTTCAATTCTGAAGACTTCATGCTACATTTGCAGGTTTTGATTATCAGTGCTCATGTGCTCATACACTAGAGATCGCGGCTGAATTTTTTTGACGGTCTCCGTTCTCCCCTACGAAGAATGGATAATGGACGTAAAACGAAAAAGTAAGTAAGTCTCATCTCTCGGTGTATGGACTGATGGTAGAATTCATCAGTGCCCGCGGTCATGGAAAATCTGGATAAGTCATGGAAACATCAAAATTTGAAAACGTCATGGAATAGTTGCGGAAATTATAATTTCTGGAAAGTCTTGGAAAAGTCATGGAAAAATATGTGATGTTCTATTCTCAAATATGGTTGCATGAATGAGTCTTGTTGCCATTTTTTGAGCAGCCAATGGGTAGGACTAGCAGACCTGCGATTTCTTCAGATTTCAACGCAAATCTGGTAGAGGCCAAATGCAATGCAGCTTCTAACGTAAATTTCTAGATTTTGCACAACATGAGATCACCCTTAAGCAGCCTTTTATTCGATAGAGCGACGGTTATAATAATCAACATCACAAGGCACCCCATGTACATGAAGATGTAGCAGTCAGATCTACGTACGCGTAGTAAATTAACAAATGTTGCTATACATAGAAGTGCAACACTGTAATATTTAAAGATGCGCGATGATTGCCTATGATTAGCCTAAAATCGTCACCGCCTGCAAAACCCACAGGTCAAGTCCAATATGTCTACAGAGCGCTAGAGATTCGAATTATTTTTTCTAGTTAGCATTTTTTTTGGTATAAATTTTAATAATTATGACTGATTAGATGAATGAAATAAGTCAGGCTGTTGAAGCACTTGCTTTATCTAAAATTTCTCCCGAAAAGCAGCTTAAACAGGAAATAGAAAGCGATCGCAGGATTAAGGTCTGGAACTACACTACATGTAGTAAGACGATGAAATTTATGAAACCATGGATTTTGGTTGTTAACCGGTTAACTATTTCAAGCCGATTAAACGAAAGTTTGAACCGTGCCAATGACTGCGGCATGATCATCACAGAGAAGACTACTGAAAGGGTGGATGACTTCCTTGAAGAGATTCTACTTGCCGACAGGAAGCAGCCTGTCTATGCGCTTGAAGTCGTCTAAGCCTGAATACACGGTTGAGTCAGTTAAAAAATGAGGATGGACTTATCACATTGAAACAAATTTCCTGTGATATCAGGACTGCATCAGTTCTGTCAGCGCTTCGATTTGATCATTGCAGACTAGTTCAGTGTCTCTACAGGAAACAGGTTTCTTTATTTATCCATATGACTTACATGAGTGAAGCTCCATGTCAGATAGAAGCTTCCGATAGTGATTGATGCCGCTTTCGGTTGCGGTCGTGTGTCTTTTGCTGTTCCCATTCCTCGTCGCACCAGTCATTGTTTTATTGACCGCCGTTGACTCCTCTCTTCTCTCTATCTGATAATAGTATTGAAGTGCATTTGAGCCCACGAGCTGCAAAGCGAAGAAAAAACTTGTAAATGCAATCTCAGTGTTTTACTTCTTTCGGTCAGGAGTCTTCTATGATTCGACACCTGATGTTTTTATGGTACTGAATGTTTAAGTTTTTTAAATTTGCTTTTCGTTTAAGATATGGACGGAAATGAAGTATGTCGCAATGTACCGAGGTGTTTTTTCGTTGTAATTATATTGTTTGCTCGTTGACTGGCATTTCAATCCGAGGTTCCTGCAAGGCTCCATGTTTTTTTTCATCTATGTTTTCCTGCACGAGAGGTCGCGACTGCTTTGATTGATGCAGTTTCCCCTCTTGATGCTTGGACTGATGATAGATGTCGCAGCGAAACCTTCCCGTGGTGAGTTTACATGAATCCGTGAGTCCTTATAATTGCTTGATAACTAACTTTTCTATTTTCAGAGAGTGTATTTGCCTTGCTTTATATGTTTCTGTTCTGTAGTGGTGCTGTTTAATGTATCACTGTATGTCGTAACATCATAATAATGATGGATATTTGAAAACTTTATGCTACATTTTCAGGTTTTGATCATTTGTGCGCAACTGCTCAAGCACTATAGATCGCGGCTGAATTTTTCTGACAAAGTCTCCTCTCTGGGTGTGTGGACTAATGGTAGATGCAACAGTCAGATCTACAGGTCCACAGTAAGTTAATAGATGTTGCAATGCATAGAAGTGCGAACTGCACCGCATGCAAATCTCGCCAAAGTTTACCCCAATATGTCTACAGAGCGATAGAGATTCGAAACATTTTTTCTGGTTTTCATTCATTTTAATTATTAAGACTGATTGGGTTTGTAGCTTAAAATCAAAACCTCAGTTGCTTTCATAGGGCCACGCTTGTTCTTTGGGTATGTACAACAAGTGAATGATGCCCTGATCATCTGTTGTATATGAATGCCACACTGCTAGCAGTTCATTCAATTCTACGAGATAACGATAAAGATCAGAAGACGTCTTGGGTGTCACTATTATCTGGTTCCGTGGTTTATCCCACTTCATCACACACAACTAAGGAATCATTGGTAATTATTGGCATAGAAAATTATTTTTCGACTTTCCGTCAGGCCACCGTTCAGAATTGAATTTTTCTTTTCAATGAGTGATGAAGATTTAGAACTCAAGTATAGTTCACATATGCTACTATAAGTAGTAGGTATGGGAATATTTTGGCGATTATCAAGTAGCACGCAAGGCAAATTTATTTGTGAATGAAAATAACCAATTTGACTGAACAGACGTTAGTAAATGCATCTTTGTTCTCAAATCAAAAATTTTAGGAATTAATTCATATTACAGCTTTTACCTCATTCTCGAAGTAGACCTGTAATCACAGATATTGAGTAACTGTGTCAGTTTATGATAACCTTCGGATATTCGTCAGTTCAAGTGAAAATATGTCTTTATGATGTTGCTTATGTTGATGATCATAACGTAGAATAATAGACTACGTCGTAAAATTAGTAATAAGAAAGACAGGCATTATATACGTGTACATCTTAACAGCACAGGCAATTAAGTACGGCATCAACTCGGGAATAGAGGAGAATACATGTACACCTACTATGTATGAATATAATTGATATGGAACGGTTTGGAACTTGGAAATGAAGCGTCAGGCTATTATAGGGGTACATAAACCCGTGACAACAATTCTTGGACAATAGCATGAAAAGTAGATAAAAAATACCAACCTATAACTCTGAATCCACATCATCACACAGCAATTCCTCTGATGCAGGTTTACCTCTTATACGCCATCGATACATATCCTCTTGATAAAGACCACGAAACATCGCAACAAGGGGCGTCGCTGCAACATCCGATTTCACCATAAGCTGTGAACGCCATACTCTGTCTACATTCATAGCTGATAGTTATAATGGCTGCTGAAGCCTGATAAGAACGCAGATGATGTAATTATTGAAAAAGAAGACTCAAATTCATCATGCTGACACGAATAACAACAATGGAAGAAGAGCAAGGAAAATCAAAGCAACATCGACGGTAATAGGATGGACCGACAACATCAAGCAGTGGGTACAGGGAAGAATGATGGAGGCAGAAAGGAGTAGGCCTACACCAACGGTCGGTGATGAACAAACGACACTTAATCTGTCATTAAAACGATAGTAGTCGAACTTATCAGCACAATGACCAAGATTAACTAGCTTAAACCCAAATTTGCTAATGACAGTTCCTGGGATGCCAAATTATAACCAAAATTTATCGGAGAAAATGTAGTCGAGGAATAACGGCGTATACTGAGGGTCACGCGATCCTTATGTCAGCTACACAGTCAGAGCAACTCCTGCTTCTCGACCAAGGACAGAATAACTAAGCATAATTCACGAGCGCGTTCGAGGAAAGTGAATTCAATCTCGATATCTCGACCATTTATTAGACTTTCGAGAACTCGAGATTACCGTGCCGAGATCTCGATATTCCAGATTAGATTAGCTTATTATTTTTATACTTAACAAATAAATTTAATGTTTCATTGAATTTAATGTTGGAACATTAGGTCAACTGTTGACGCAAAATGTGCTAGTGTTCTCAAACTTGCATATTATTGAAAGCCATCTGAAAGGCCATGAGTTATATAGTCTGGAAGATGCACAATGCTAAGTGACTGTACCTTTGAACTGTCTTTTAAATGACTGATAGCTGTATTTATCAGTCATCCATGAATGCTAGCTGTGTTAAACATATATGTAGTGTTGAACACCTACTCCAAGTCAATAATTATGTCAACTTCATGCTGCATCTAAACAACTAGTTACAAAATATTGTGTTATTTGGAGTGGACGAGGGAATACCGACCTCCAACCCACTTTCATACTGAATACAGAAATCGTGAATTTGAAATGAATTTGCAACATATTTTGTGCGGCGGACTAATTCAAAATGAGCATTTCTATCGGACTATTGTCGGTCCCGGGAAATCACAAATAATATTTGGATCAAGGTGAAGAGAAATGTAGAGCATTGCGTTGTGTACAATCGTGCACGGTGATAACTTTGTTTTAGGTTCCTGTATATTTAATGAAGCGCATTCTTCCGTATTGTAAGAGGCTTTTTACGGAATTGACTTACATGAGCTTTGTTTATCATGTACTAAATTCCTTTTCACCGTTGCAGGATTGCTAGTTTAAATTATCGACGAAGGAAAAAGTGATTGTAGTTTCATATAGAAGACTGTAAATACAACATAAATTTTAATAAATAGTAACACTTGTTTTCATGAATTTCATTAATTGCCGTAGTGAATTCGTCTCAGAGTTTTTTTTATTTTTTATGAGTATTGCATACTCATAGGCTGTCCATGCTTATCAAATGCTCAACTAGTTTATTAAGCATGTTTTCACAACACTGTCGAATTGGGGAATTCTACCTACTTTCCACCTGCTATTTCACACAGTTTTGGTCAAGAATCCGGTAATTTGATTCATGTCCTACGCCTTTGCTTCATCCAGCTGGATATTTAAAACTTTGATAAACAGAACTGCTTTCACTTGAGATAATAAAGTATAAAATTTTGTGAAACACCATTCTTATCGCATTTATGCAAAGAAGGATCGTTCTTTAATCGTAATTGAAATATTTCTATAATTAAGAAGAAAGACGGATTTATGAAATTAAATCGGCCACTGTCAGACATCAATTCTCTTGAGCACCTGTTACCATATGCAATAAATTGCGCTTTATGAGTAATTGACACAAACCTGATATAGGCCTACTTGCAATCTCGAATTCGAGATATCGGTACTTGGAAAATATTGAACTCGAGATTGAATTCATTAGTTCGAGTCGCACTTTATCTGAATCGAAGGGCGCCACTTAGTTACTTAGTTATCCAGTTTTAATCCGGTGATTTCCCCGTGTCCGAGGGTGGCCGGATGTACCTTATCGTGCCGCAATCGCCTTCACACCTAGTCTCCATTTCCCTCTGTCCAATACATACTTTTTCGTCAGGCCTATCCAAGACATTTCTCTTCCACTAGCGTCTTCCACATTTTCTTGGGTCGTCCTCGCTTTCTTCTACCCCAAAAATTCAGCGCTCTCCTCAAAGCACTAAATTCATCCGTCCTCAAAACATGGCCACACCATCTCACTCCATTTGTCCTTAATAAACTATCAACACCTTCATTCAACCCAAGCAACCGCATCAGCTCTTCACTGTTGTAAAAATGGCGCAGTGCTTTTTCGTCGGATGTGGCAGCAGCACCAATACTTAGCGCACAAATTATATAGCTTCTACAGATTCCCAAAAAATGTCCTTGTTCAATTAATGGTGTCGGAGCACAGGATGGAAAGACTTTACTCCTAATAAGCATAGTCGAGTATGTTCTGACCACTTCGCCGACGTAAACAAGACAAAGTATCTATGAGATGGTATGTTATCTGACCAATATCGAGCCAATTAGTCTCTATTTCGTTTGCGACCTACCGCAATCTAATGTCTCAAATGATGCCAATGACTGAATATTTTTCAGAATGCATTCTGTCTAAAAGTGATCTTAATTCAATGATTTCGAATTAGAACAACATTTTGACTTTATCTAGAAATATCGTAAATTGAAGCCACTGCGATGCATCGAAGCATTCATACTATATTCATTTCAGACAATATGTTACCAAATTTATGTACGTACAACTGTCAAATACTGTATATGTGCAACATGCATAATTTTTATCTTAATATTGAGTGAATAATACGTCACTTCAAAAAATGGTGAACGGAGTTTGATAGCACTTCTCCTATTATGGAAGAGATACACCAACTGTAAAAAGTTGCATGCTGAATTTAATTAATATTAGTGCAAGTACTTTTATCTTTTTTCAAATCGCATGACCTGAGAAAACACTTGATCACCTTCCATGACTTCTTGTTGACAATTTTTGAAGCTAATGGCTCACTGCATAGCAGCAGTCAGCGGAGAATAGTTGCAGGGTCGTGAGAAGGTTCTGCTAATTCACTATCATGTTGATGACTTGGAACTAAGTTAAATGATTCGATCTATCCAAGCGATGACCAAGACAGTGGCATAGGTGGTGGTGATGATTATGACCCGCTTTTAGTCAAAAGACGAGAAAATTAGCCAAATTGTATGCGTTTCATCTCTCAAGTGATCGTCTTGAGAACGAGAGCAGTGAAACACATGTTTGCATAAAAGTTTTTTCCTTCAACACGTCGCAGACCTGTCCGCCAGATTCATCAAAAATGCCAGTTATCTCAACATGCATAGTGACAAAGTGGATTTCGGACTTTAGGGATTATTCCACTATGCAGTTCTTGTCAGAAAATCCCGCTCGGTGCATCTGATGTTGGTGACACTCGTCACATGTCTATCAGTTTGCATGCGACAGTCACCTGGTAACGCATTAAGAAATTCGTCATGAATTCTCTATTCATGAATCAAGCAATGTCTACAACTAACGCCGCTCGGAAGATAAATTCGAGGCGCGCGATACATATCACAAATTTTGATGGATGAATTCGCCAAAATCTAATGACACTACTCAGTTACTCACTGTAGAACATTAATCGCTAAAATCTGGCTCTTATTTTCAATCATTGTTGATGTACGTCATTTCATTAGGCGTGTTAAATTTACACTAAAATTTCCCTGCCAAATGACAAAATTATTGAAGACAACATGACTAAATGCCGTCGATAGCATGACTAATGCAAGGGCTAAAATAGCATATCGAAGTAATGTTGTCAATATGTAAAAAAGGTCTGCATTTGACTATTTGACTTCGAAAAACATTGCAATTGACTTCAAGCTATTGCAATTACTTAGTCGGTGCAATTTTGGCCGCGCAGCTATTTTACAGGCTGAGCCGGTCCAATCAATTTCCATGTCTTTTACCACATATCATATTTCTCAGTTACAGGAGACTTCAAAACACTATACATGACCAAAATCTCTATTAATTGGTTCACTTATTGTAGAGAATTTCTATCTTTTACTTATTTATGATGTTATTGATTATTTCCTTTCGTAGACATATTTATGAAACACTCGCTATCACCGACTCAGCTACTGTGATAGTCGTCAGACCAAAATTGTACTGACTGAGTTCATTTATCCTTCACGACAGCGCAAATTTGAGAATAGTTTGACCTTCATTTACAGGAATTGTAGCCTAGAGAATTCATTGTTCAATTTAATATGGCATCCGACTCCAAATTCTAATACATAGATGGTCCTTCAAATGAAGCATAAATGATAAAATTGATGACTTTTCGTCTCGTCTGTGGGAAAGCAAGCAAGACTACATGTCATCTCACCAATATAAGGAGCTGCGAGGAACCCCTGAGGAGACATTGACAAATTTGATGCTTTGATCTTGCTGCATTATCTGTTTGAGGAAATGCAGTGTAGTATATTGAACAAATTTCCTGGATTTTGGCGCCTGAATTCAGACAAAAAAATGTGTACATTAAATTTAGAAATACAAACACGAATAAATATGATAGGCACTTACGAATTACTTCTGAGAATTATGCAACTCAACCGACAGTTCAGAAAATCTATGTAGCTCTCTTTGATATCCACATAATGCAACAGCATTCTACCTCTTTGATGATCGGTGCTTCTGTAAAATGCGAACATCTGAAAGATACCGAAAACAGCTGATTTACTGACCCTGACCTACTTCTGGAAGCCGCCATCGTTTAGGTACCGTTGTCATGACAGCGCGTGTCCACGAAGTTCTATTGTTCTCAATGTCAATGACCGTTCTAGTCCTTTTATATTATATAGTGTCGGATTTCTATGGAAAAAAGAGTATTTGTTGAGTTTACAAAAAAGACTGAAGTGGAATGTTCGTCGCCCAAATGATCTGGTTGGTGATCTTGTTCTATCACAGATGATAATTTACCGCGTAATTGTTGGCTGAAAGGAATCATAACACAGACATCTACCGATAATCTCGGTCAAGTGAGAGTTGTCACAGTGAAAACTACGACCCCTGCTCTTCGTCGAGTTAAAAATAGTTATAAGACTTTGCCTAAGAGTACCAAACTAGTCAGGCCAGTATCAAAATTAATACTCTTGCGTTCGCTTAAAGAGTTGTGAAGTTTTTTTTGCAAAGTAACAGTTATATTTGTGGGACTGGTTCAAAGATTGATGTGCTTCGTTATATTGCTATGTTTAACAGACTTTACGCAAGATTTCTACGTTCTCTTGATATCATTACTCTTTGATATCGTTGATGCATTTTATTGCTCTTCTCGTTGATTGATATCTATGGCCCAATGGTAACGCAAAATTTATGGAATGTACATGTAAATGACTAGGTCCTTTTTTAAACTGCCGTTATATACTCACTTCATAGGTAACTTAGTGAAGTACAGACGATTAGAGTTGCCTTTCGTGACTGGACTGCCAACTAGTCGGTGAGTTATTTGTCATTTTTGTATGCACGTTATTTTTTAACTTTTTTGTAATACGCCCTTGTATTTTGCAGAAACCGTCTCAATAAGGCTTTCTTTGGTGAAAATAAATACCTTGTAAAAGCACCTGGATAGTTTTATAGACGAGTTTTACATCTGTAATGATTTCACCTCTATCATTCACATTGAGAAATGGTTCGATGCTGTTGAAAAGAGCTATTGCGCGTGCACGAGATGCTAAAGGTGTAGCAGTCGAAACAGAGTCTTGCATCTCATTCTTTAAACTTTTCAATTCTTCAACAGTTTCCGATTGTAGTAAAACTGCGGGATATGGATCTTCAATATGTGCATTTTCTTGATAATCTAGTTCTTTCCTATAAATTTGATTTGCTAGAGGTTGCTTTACTTGCTGTAAAGCAGTCAATTGTACATATTCGTCCTGAGGAATAACAACCATGCGAGAATAAGAACTCATAGTCTGTAGATAATCATAGGCTTCTTCAAAATATCACTTCGAAATCTAAATTTTTCCGGACACTCTTGTGTAAAATCAATAAATAAGTAACCGTGTGGTTTTTCAGTTGCTGCTTGAAAACTTTCAATTAAGGCTTTTGAACCTCTTGGTGCAACTTGTCGCGCTAAAATTTCAAATTGACTTCTATCTCGTGGATTCTTAAAGATAGCGTAATAGTGCGTATTCAGGTTTCGTGTGCGGGCTTCTTTCCCATCAGGAAACACATTTTGCGTGATATGGATTATAAAGCACCTTTTGTGATGTGTTACGCGAGTGAACATATCTGTAACATCCTTACAATTCTTGCTTTCCTTCAATAGATCATCCAATACAACGACATCGTTGGACTCTATCTTATCGGCTGGAATAATTCCTTCATTTCGAATAAAGGCACACTCGCCACCTAGTCAGGCTGTTGTGCGGTCGTCTTGCCGCGCAGCTCCTGTTTGAGGCTTGCTTTCAGCTTTGTTGCTTCTGCTAACTATACTTAACCGCCATCGTGTTAGCTTCTTCGCCTCAGCCTCAGGACCCACCTTGTATTATTGATTACGAACCTCAGCTTCTTGCTATTCAACAAATATTTTACCATGGATTTACTTCATTCATTTACATTAAGTGCATTGTCGCATTTCCCATTTCTCAAGTCATGGTCAGACATAATAGTTGCTTAGTCATCACTCATCGTTGCAACTGCTTATTAATCCCTTACTCGCCCTGTACCTAGTGGATACATCGCTTGCCGTCTGCTGACCTTTATCTCATCACACAACGTTTTGATCGACTGGCTAGGTAGTGTGGCAGTGTGCAGTGTGTTTCCCCTGCATCAATCCAACGACTTCTTGTGACCATACGCCTGCAACGCGCTTGTTTGTTTTTGTAATTGCACTAACCGAATTACTTTTGTATTTTGAGTCAAGAAATAAAGATTATTAATATAAAGTTACGACGTTGCAATTCCTGAAAGAGTGACGGCTGATAAACACCATAACACCAAATGACTCGATTGATAGGTTCACTAAACAACTCTTTTCTTTTATCTAGCAAATTCAGAGTGAAAACAGTTTTACCTGCATGGGATGGACCTGTTACAGTCAGAACTTTATCACATTGAAGTCTGAAATCCATTTTAATACTTTGAGATTCAACATCTGTATAATTAACCCTTAGAGCCAAAGATGCTATCCAATACGTCTCCCACTACAGGAGCTAACATCGCAAGTAGTGCTGAAAGGAAGCCACCCTTTTGTGTCAGAGTTTTCCTCTTTCTTTGAAGGTTGATTTTAGGATTGGAGATGAATCGCAATTTTGTAGTATATCGCTTAAGTAACTTTCGTTGTTGTAGTGATAATTTCTTTGTCCTCAAACTTCTCACATGAGAAACTATTTCTAGATTAAATTTATCATTAGCATGTCGTATAGCATTATATCGCTGATTTCCTTTCATTCGTTGAAGAGCTCGAATGGCCTCAGAAAATTTTTAAGACTTTCGACTTTCACGTTTCGCCATTTTTCTCTTAACCATTATTACATCTTGAGTTTTCCATATTTGCATAGGCACTAACTTTTATGACAGAAGTGACACTCAAAGTGAGCTATATCACAGTGGGTACATTGACAAAGTTGAATACAGTTACGTATGAAACAGCGCTGGCAGAAAGTATGTTTACATCTCTTAAAGATGCGTTTTCACTTCCATCCTTTCGCTTACATACATCGCACATATTTTCACTCTTACTAACAACTTCTAAAGCAAGTCTTTTTGACGACATGAACTTGCTAGCCTTTTCTAAATAATAGACGCATGTACAGAAGGAATATACTTCGAGAGTAAGTAGACATAACTCGAAAACCAATTGTCCTACGATCAAGTACCATTGCATCTTTAAGTTTCTTTGATAGAAAGTTGAATATGAAAATTTGAAATCGCTTCAGTCACTAGACTGCTACCATGATGGTTAAATGCAGCAAGACGTTGAGCAATTTTTTCCATGTCTTTCAAAAAATCCTTCAGGATTATCTACAACTTCCATTGAGTAGGAAGCAAAGTGGAAGAAACGATCTTCTACCTCTTCTTTCCCAAAATGACTGAAATGAATTTTCGCAACTAATCGCGCCATTACAATTCTATTAGAAAACGTATCCATTAACTTCGAAAATAGTGTGCTAGTATCACCAATAACTGATTTGATGTTGAACTGATCTTTATGAAATGTCATCACATAATCTTGAACAGTCCCTTCTAAACTTTGTCTATGAAAACGCAATGTTCCACAATCATTTGAGAAAGACATTGTCATCCTGCATCTATCCCTCCCATGCATGAAAAACAGCAAGTCTTTACACAAAGCTTTAATTGAATGACTTCATCAAGCATGTATTACAAATTTTGGGTTTGAAACAAATAAAATAGATACGCCCGTACAGTTGGTAACTATCATACAGAAGGCAATGAAAACCAAACCATACTTTGGCAGTGTTGAGGTAAGGAGGAAAAGAACATTGATTATTAATGCAACTACTACAACGAACATCTAAAATGGGAACACTCAATTCCTTGAAACGTTTTGTAGCTTCATGATAGTGTTGATTAAATCTACTATCCCAAGGTGGAAGTAGAATATCATTAATGACTAGATTAGGAAAAAGTTTTCTCTCCTTGGAGGGATCATTACAAAAGATACGTACAACATTGAAGGCTGCTAGCCATCTTTTAAAGTCAATAAGTAGAGCACTTTCACTAGAAAGACCAAAGTCTTGTAAATATTGTTGATTAAGTCGATGAATATGTTTTTACGCCCATCCATCAGCTTTGGGATCACACTTGGCATGATGATGGTAGACACTAACAATCTGATATGAGCAATTGTCCATAGCAATAGCACTGAGCTGCTGTACAGGTTCACCCTCACAATCCATAAAAATGATGGTGGATGGCTAAAAAGGAAATTACATAGTTTTACTCATCGGATGAAAAATCCTATAACATATTACAATATGAAGAAGTGCAACGATGCTGTTCACGACAAAATACACAAATAACATGATGACAGTGAAGAAGTAAAATGTATCTGATAAGACCACGTCTACGACACTCAAAGCACATAATCGAATTGTCATGAGGTGGAGATAGGAAAGGACTAGCGATTCTCCTTCTTTGATTTGCGTTTTCCGGCAACATTCTTCTCTGACTTGTGCTTCCCACCGCTCTCGTTGAGGGTTTGATCAATAATGTTATTGACATCTGGCTGCTTTGGTATATATAGGATGGATTGAGTGTGCATCGCTATAGAGGCCAATTTATTATCCTTATGATAGCCATAATATAGTCCGCTTATTGTGAAACGAATATTCCAAGTGCCTTCTGCGAGATCTTCACACCTGATGGGTGTTATTTGTTCTCCATCCTTTCGATAGCAAGAACACCAATGCGATAGTGATAGAGAAAGTCATTCACCTTCCCATATCTTTTTATATGGAGTATTCTTGTCATCTCTCGCCATCCTTCACTAAGTGGAATAGGAATGTCCATATTTAGTGTCACAAATTCTTCAATAATGTCAAGCTGGCGACGTATGTATGGAGCCACAGGAATGACGACGCAGTCCCCATACTGATTCCTCTTCACCCTCACGTCAGTGGAAGGGATCATTCCCGTTTCCAGTGCTATAGCATGATCGCAATAGCGTATGCCTTGTCTGAACTTACGCTGTAGTGGAGTAGGATTATGTACCTTTGTTGTCTCCTCCGTTGGTCTCAGCATTAGTTGATCTGATTGTAGCGAACCTTGTCCTGCAAGTGTTGTAGATTGAGTAGATGCCTGAAAATAGTGAGATGCTATTGAGCTAACACTCAAGAAAGGAGGTGGAGGGAAGTTCCGACCTACCATTTCAGATGGATAATACAATAGGAATGTAGAGGGAGAACGTGCGTCCGTCACTTGTGCGACTCAAAGATAGAATGATTGTCACTCTCGTACGATGCCGCGTTCAAAAGTTAGAGCCCAAAAACCACAAATTCTAACTTTGTCGTTTTTTCGGAGGTTCCTAAAATCTTAAAATCACTCTCAAACCTAAATGAAGGAACGTAGAGACAAGACATTTCGTCCAGTGAATTTGTCTCACTCTTAGCTTTCAAACGAGCTATCGCACGACTTTCTACGATCCCTAAAAGCCAAGATTGAAGCCACTGTCAAGTGGGGGGGTCAGCACTTTCTCTCTCTGATTGATCTGGAAATCACCTTCCTAACCAAAAATTTCACGTAGAATCCGAATCTACGCACAGTTTTCTCGTCCGATGCTTCGTTCGCCATCAACAGCCGACTAAACCCACCCGGACGGCCGACCAAGACATACACATGACAGTCAATCCCATCGCTACTCACAGAAGATGTCACTGCCGGGGAGGGGAGGTCCAGACCTTTCACGACGAGATAACCGACTCGCGCTCCAGAGGAGGGAGGCGCTGTGTTTAAAGTTGAGTATTCCTTATTATGGAGTATTACCTACGTGGAGTATTACTTACTGTGGTGGTGAGGGTTTGATCCTGCCAATTGACAGAGTCGCGTAAGTGGCTCGTAGCTCAGTTGGTTAGAGCACAGGTCTAGTTAACCTTGGTCGTAGGTTCGAATCCTACCAGCCGCACATCTTTTGCATGGCAATCTGATCTATCGTGTATTTAATCTCATTGTTGTAAATTACTACTATCACGCACGTATAATAAAGTTCTTGACATCTTTTAACGGAACTTTTGAAGTACCATCTTTACATGTACTATTTTGATGGATGTATTTCCTGCAGGTTTTGAAAATCGCACAGGATACACCGAGGAGAAAACTGAAAATTCTTGCTTTGAACAGTCAAAGTGTGTAACATGGATTGGCTGGACCGCAGGCCTGACTACTTAACACTAGAATTACCGGAAAAAAGTGAACCGACTCTAAACCAAGTCTACTCATCTGTTTATTGATGCCTTATTAACTTGAATTTTTTTATGATTTAGCACCTTTCTGAAGACCAAGCATAGTATCTAAATAAACTGTCTTTGCTGAAAACGTTTAGAATGTTCGCACTTTATTTAATCAAAGCTACTTCGAAAACCATCGATGTCAGCAAATTACACTTATGATGGTTAAGCGGAAGTATAAAAAATGACCAAAAAAGCACTTGATCATTCCGATTTTTACTGTATAGTAGAAATTGTAGTAATCGCATCACTCAAGTACTATTCACAACCAATCAATCCCATTAGTTTGGAATTCATTCTTGATACGTGCATTGCATCAAGGAATTTTGATTTAGATTTCTTAGATTGTACATGCATCTAGCATTCAAATACTGATGCAAGTGTTTGAACCACATGTGGACATGTACGCGTCATGAAAATAAATAGAGGATGAGATATGGTGGTCCATTTATTGCTGCCCATCTTGCCCCCTTTCCTTCACCGCCATGTGTGAAGATGACTCTATCATACATGTACGTGCACATTGTTATTTCATGTCGTGTTCCGGAATACATTTCCACATTGAGGCTGTGAGTAGGAGCCAGGCAGATGATGAAATATACGCATGCATGTATTTTTTTATGTAAAATTTACTGCTTTGTCAATTATTCAATTAAGCACTTCTACGAAAATGGCTGTGATGCGGCCACTTGAAAGCGGACAAATATTTTCTCAATTGATTTGGTATTGACACAAATTGGAAAACAGTCGAACTCTTGTCGGAATTGACTGAAACCATAAAATATTCATTTTTTCATTAGAAATGAAAAATAGAAAGTCTTTCAGACATGGTGAATGGTTAGCGTCAAGAAGTACTCATGATCAGTTATGAGTTTCAAGATAAGTCGATGTTTTCCGTAATTGGTTCGGGCTTACAATTAATTTAAAACTATTGCTGTCGGCTTCAGGAATGAATTGTGACCAGACAAATTAAAATTGATATAATAGCCAGAGACATGAGGCGAACTGCTTATCCATTCAATTGAAATAACATTTCCATTCAAATAGTAAGCGTAGTATGCAATTGACATCAGCTGTTTCTAAGCAATCTTTTATATCCGATGGAATTTATGCTTTTATAGATTCCTTTCTCTGCTATGATACCACATTGCTATCCTTGTTATTTCTGAATTCGTTTATAAAAAGTATCATGTTTTCTGATGGTTGCATTATTATCTTTTTTCACATTTTCAATTGAGTGCATTAAGCCGTAAGTCTCCTTAACAGCATTGCTGACAACATGTTCATATTAAAGAAAAAGCAAATTGCTTCCCCCCCGTGCTTCCTGCTTCCTGATCATGCTTCCTGCCACCCGTGCTACGGGAACTAGGTTTTCGGGAAATCCAAAAAATTATAATATTGACTTTAATGAAATAGATATCATTACAAAATGTCATTTTCTTTGAAAATATGTAGAAAATTCTTTGAAGAAGGTTATTCTCTATGACAGTCTTCAAGCACAATGATAATGAGGACTAGCAGTGTAAATGTAGTTAATTATTTAATAATTGCATAATAAATCCTTGTTGATCCTAAAGGATCAGAAATGCAGAATCGTGCAGGATTTTATTCGGATAATACCATAGAAAATCCTGCAAGACTTGACCTTTGAAATCTTAAACGAAAATCCTACCGGATTAAAAGGAATTCATGCGAAATTCATCCTGGCTGGGCCGGCCGCGGACATGATATTTCGTAGAAGATGCGGGCCTGGGGTCAGGGCCGAAGAAATCGGAATTTGTCAAAAACTGGTGTTTTTCTATACATTTGACCTTCAACTCAGCCCAGGGATGACCATGGAAATAAAACTGATGCTGTTTTTCTGAATCCACTTTCAATGCCCTCTCGATTAGCTTGTGGTTTAGAAAAATTGGCATAACAATTT
The DNA here is from genome assembly GCA_907163375.1 of Prostheceraeus crozeri. Lineage (NCBI taxonomy): Eukaryota > Metazoa > Platyhelminthes > Polycladida > Euryleptidae > Prostheceraeus > Prostheceraeus crozeri. Next base: position 254,452 of record CAJQUW010016166.1, read on the forward strand.
GGGAGATCAGCAGGGGGTCAATTTCGCCAATCGCAACCATCAGGGCTGGTTCGGAAGATTGCCTCATTGGGGCGAGGCTGCATGAGAAGTTCTAACAGCGAAAATAGAAGTATTTCTCAATTAATATTATCTTCCCTGAAGCTTAAGAGACGATATGTGAAACTTGATGGCAGAAAATTGTACGCGCTGACACTTCTAAAGCACTTGTCTCCTCTTAACGATCATTTAAATCGATGGATGCAACGTGGAATAGGATATGTTGTTATGGTTTCTAAACATTTCAAGAGCGGGGACATTTTTGTGTAGGGAATACTTAAGAAGTAACCTGGTATATCAATGTAGCATTTTCTGAAGAGAGAATTACTGCATTTCCTCAACAGGGAGAGAGAAAGACAGACACGAGGGAGATCGACATTTTTTAGCACAAGCCGTAGAGCATTTGCTGAAATGGTATAATCCATCATATGATTGATTACATGTAGCTATATGTTGACATATTTGTGTGATTAATAGATATGAAACATCTGGTAGACACTATGTAGATTTCAGACAGCAATAATGCTGCCTGTTGAACAGAAATAAAGGATTCTTCGGTTTAGTAGCGTGCGAATCACAGTCTTTGGATTTGACATTCAACATGTTCATAAGTGTAGGCCCGAACACAAGCTGCTAATATTTTAAATCTCTCATGAAGTAAGGAATGCACTTGCTTAACCATATATAGTCAGCAAATCTCAATTCTATTGATACCGCAGAATGCTACATTGTGTGAAATTGAATTATCTCATTACCTCTCAGAGTTTTGAGCTTTTTTTACACCCTCTCAGACCTGGTGGGTCCACTGGATCCCTTTTACAAATTCTTATTTTATGTGCTGAAATCGATATCAAATCATTTGGAAAGTTGATTTTAATTAGAATGATATTTGCGTGTAGCTTGTCGATATTACTACCCTTTGAGTGTCTTTCAGCCTTCTCAGTAAACATATGCAAAAATATGGTATATTTGAAATTCTGCGACATTTAGGACAGTATCAGCTCTAGTAAGAGTCGATTTTACGATGCTTGATGTCGCCATATAACTTCAGATAGTTGATTTTAATGAAATTGATTGATTTATTCCATGCAGCATAACCCTTACATTTGGCCATTTTTTCAAATTTATTCATACCAGTCGAAATGGGCCTAAACTGAGCCATAGTTGCTGCATTTTTGGACACTTAAAACAGCTGTGGAGATCTCAAACTCATCAACTGCTGATGTGAAGACTTTGCCAACAGGTTGTTTTTGGTGTTAAACTAAAAAACATAATGATAGCTTTCAGTTTGAACATTGATTTATGCTGATTTGCTCATGAAGACCAACCAGTCATGCACTATCATGTACGAAAACAAAATATTCACATTTTACGATATTCTACCATAGCGCACATGCTTGAGCATGAAGTAAACATTGAATTAACAAATTTCACTCATTGTGGACCATCGTGGACATGCACAAAATCATGATTTTCATAATTTGAATTTCATGTATAATATTAGCCTTTGTCCACACTTTCTTCTGGATCATTCAATAATTTTACATTATTATTCAATGATAGGTAGGCATACATAAAGTGGGCTTCAAGTGTGCGAAGGAAGTGATGATGCATAAGACCCTCAATCAACCATCTTTACTCTACAATTGAATAGTGTTTTCATAATGTTGTATCATTTCTCTTCAATTGCAATTATGAAGTATTTCGTAGCATTTCTGTCATAACATGCAAGCTAGAGATGCATGCCGGCATTCTTTATTGTTTATATAACTTTTTATTATGAAATAACTTGATAAAGCTTTTCATCTGCTATTCGGTTTAAACTTAATTGAGTAAAGGATTTCATACAATCCTAGTGTAGGCGTTTATTCGCTTTTTCATATATTGTTTGAATGCAATGTGTTAGTGATTTTTTGTCTCTCTCATTAAAGAATCTCGAAACGTTGATTCAAAAATCTCTTAATTTGTTTTATTCCTGTGAAAGCTAGAGGCAATTTCAAAAATAATTAAGATCATCAATTGATTAATTGAAGTGATACACATTCATTGAGGTTTAAAAATTTACTGAATTCTGAAGCAATCTTGAATGTAGGATATAGTTTCTGCTCAATTCTTTCATGTCGATTTGGTCTAGTAATTGAAAGAGATGTAAGCAATATCTTTTTGTCAAACATCATACCGTAAAGCAAAACACAAGTAGGGGTAACTTAATGATGGTAAAACATAGGGCCTATAAGTTGCAATTATATATAAATCTGCAGCATAAAAACAAATTCAAAAGTGGCAGCAATTTAAATTGAGTTAATGAAAGAAATCTCATTGTTATCCACATGACTGTCATTGTAAAATCACTTAATTATCATTCCAACTCTTCAATGATGCATTTTTATATAAATCAGCAATGAAGTATGGAAGACTTTTTGAACGCATGGTAGATACTATACTTGATTCTATATGAAGCTCTTCCAAAAATTTAGCACAGTGATATCAGACACTATTCAAAATTTAGACCAAGTGTAGCTTCCTGTACGAGTTTCCCCCTTTTGACGAGCACACTTGGTAAAATGGGTAAAAATCAGTTACGTGACTTCGATTAGATTTTAATCGAGGTCGAGGTTGTTCTCGATATAAGTTACATAACTTTGATTGACTTTGGCACCAGGCACTTGAATGAAAGGAAAAAAAAGACATTTGTGTTTATCAAGTTATTGATCACATTGTGTCAACTCATTGAAAATCTGATTATTATCTATGATAGTTTTAATTGGTTAATTGGTACATCTTGGTATGCTTGTGTGAAAACATAAATTTGCTTTATACTAACAATTGCAGATAAAAACATGACAATTTTTATCAGACACTCTCAAAACGTTATTCAATACAAGACATAAAATCGTTACAAAACAATGTTGCAAATAGTCACAAAATTCATTGAAATCATCTAATGGCATGAGGTCACCCATTCAATCTTAATAGGTGCTAACTTTGGACAAAAGAATCTTGTATGCAAATTTCGTTATATGCCCATTATAAAAATTGAATGATTGCAACAAATACTATAAGGAAACATGGAAATATATTTATAGTCCCGCCAGAACGAGCCTCTGCATGGAACGAGACACAGAATGATGTATACTCTATGACTACTACGAAAATGCGCGCCTTCCGAGTTCTAACGTGTTCCTTTGATCTACAGACAAGATCAAGGAAATAGACATGTTAGTTAAAGGAACATTTTCGACCAATATGTCTGCTTGGTGTGCTTGCTCCGACTATGCGAGTTTGCGGTATGATATGTCTTCTATTGCGTTCTAATTCCGTGCAAAGAAAAAATTCTATATGCATTATTTGCAAGAGTGGTTATAGATGCTCAGGGTTTGATCTGAATTTAATCAAAATTTCATGTTTACCTTCCTAAGATGCTTGTTGAATGCAAATTTGTTTGGTTTTGGTAGGCAAAGGTAGATGATTACATGACTTCATGACCTGAAGATATATCATGCCACAAACTAGGCCTACAGGGCTCGAGTTAATACATCACGCATAGTCCGCGCAAACACACCAAACCGAAATTTCGGTCGAAAACTTCGATTTTCTTTCAATCAGCATGTCCTTTCTCTTTGAATTTGCCTGCATATCAAAGGAACACGTTAGAACTCGGCAGGCTTGCATTTTCGTAGTAGTCATAGGGTTTAGAACATTCGTTGAAAGTCTCATCTTCGGTCTGGTTCCATGCAAAAGCCCGTCCTGGCCGAGGGACTATTTCTATCTTTACATAGCATTTGCTATGATTATTATCATGTCCAAAAATGTCCGAGAAATAGGCATGAAGGAGCAAAGGTATGAATAACAAGGAGGAAATAAAAAATTATGAGTAGCAAAATGTTTCTATAATTATCTGACTACTGTTCTGTTCGACCTCGATGAAAATCTACGTAGTCTATGTCGAGTTGTTAGCCGGGAAGTGCAAAGTTCACAGCATGACCAACTTCCGCGTGGTATTGTTCCACTAACAGAAGTGGTGAAGTATGTGGGATCTTCTTGTATCCTTTCATGTTGCTTTTCTTTTTTTATCTTGAAAGTGTATTTTTGAATCAGCAGATGTCTAAGGAGAATTCAAACGTTAATTGATTGCTGTCACTAAACATATTTGTCACAGACTTGGATAGGTGTTTTTTGACTTCCTCGCTTACATGCATATCTCATACCCATATAAACAACTTACAGTTCAAGTGCAATTGCCATTACTGATATAACCGTAAAATACATGTATTAGCGGTTGGGTTACGTCAAAATGAAGGCCACTTGGTTTACGTTTGGGGATCTGAGACGTACACTCCATATTGAAATAGCTTGAAGCAGCTTGGAACATCATAAAAATATAGCTTTCATTTATTTTCATATGACTTATGGGATATAAGAAGACATTGTCAAACTGCTCCTGAGATCAACTGTTAACCTGTCCTACAGAATTCGAATCTACTTTCGCGCGCTCCTTGTATAGAGCGAACATTTCATATTCCGACTACATGCAACAGTTGGCACCACCGAGCAGTCAGCCAGGCGTCAGCAAATTCACGAATTGTATGAACTCGGTCTGTGATTGGACAAAGAGAGTTACCATTCCTATGGAAGTTGAATCAAGCCGATATTAGCGACTGATTGCACCATCCATGAGGCCTACAATTGAGAAATTGCTGAAATATGGCGATAATATTTAAAAGTTTGCCCGGTAAAGTAACTGCCCAGAAATCATGGAGTTTCGTGACAATTTCCCTCAGATATGTCGCATAGCATTCAATAGAACGCAACATTTTTCTCATAATAACCGTGTGTGTATATAAGACCACATCAATTATTTTTGCTAGTAAGAGTTATCTCCATAGCAATTTTCTGCGATGTAGTCTCTACAAAAAAAACTGACAGTATTTACACCCATACAATGAATTCATGAAATGCTGAGACTCAAAATGTCGAAAGAAATTAATTTTACTATCATACGGGGATACGTAGGAATGGCTATAGGTTATGATTTTGTATCTCTGATTTATTCACTTGTACAACATCCAACTACTCCTTATCAAAGGAGTTGTCATATAGCCTTAGTTGAAGTGCCATAACAACTCAAAGTAGTAATTCATTAGCTTGCTCCTCAACAGTAATCAATTTTCGTGCAAAAAGCACGCAGGCGCCGCAGCATGCAATCATACAATCAAGAATTAGCTTGTTAGAATGATTCTTACACTCAACTATCGTAGTTTTTCATTTGGGATGGTGAAATGAATAAAGCGATAAATTTTACTGGACGGGCACACATGCGAAATTCATCCTGGCTGGGCCGGCCGCGGACATGATATTTCGTAGAAGATGCGGGCCTGGGGTCAGGGCCGAAGAAATCGGAATTTGTCAAAAACTGGTGTTTTTCTATACATTTGACCTTCAACTCAGCCCAGGGATGACCATGGAAATAAAACTGATGCTGTTTTTCTGAATCCACTTTCAATGCCCTCTCGATTAACTTGTGGTTTAGCAAAATTGGCATAACAATTTGGGAGATCAGCAGGGGGTCAATTTCGCCAATCGCAACCATCAGGGCTGGTTCGGAAGATTGCCTCATTGGGGCGAGGCTACATGAGAAGTTCTAACAGCGAAAATAGAAGTATTTCTCAATTAATATTATCTTCCCTGAAGCTTAAGAGAAGATATGTGAAACTTGATGGCAGAAAATTGTACGCGCTGACACTTCTAAAGCACTTGTCTCCTCTTAACGATCATTTAAATCGATGGATGCAACGTGGAATAGGATATGTTGTTATGGTTTCTAAACATTTCAAGAGCGGGGACATTTTTGTGTAGGGAATACTTAGGAAGTAACCTGGTATATCAATGTAGCATTTACTGAAGAGAGAATTACTGCATTTCCTCAACAGGGAGAGAGAAAGACAGACACGAGGGAGATCGACATTTTTTAGCACAAGCCGTAGAGCATTTGCTGAAATGGTATAATCCATCATATGATTGATTACATGTAGCCATATGTTGACATATTTGTGTGATTAAAAGATATGAAACATCTGGTAGACACTATGTAGATTTCAGGCAGCAATAACGCTGCCTGTTGAACAGAAATAAAGGATTCTTCGGTTTAGTAGCGTGCCAATCACAGTGTTTGGATTTGACATTCAACATGTTCATAAGTGTAGGCCCGAACACAAGCTCAACAATAACAACTCAAATTAGTAATTCATTGGATATGCATTTTGCAAAAATTGGTAAGAAAGAGAGGCTTGAGGCTACTTTATTCTCAGCGTGGAAATCAAGAATCATGGCACTGATTAAAGATCGAATATATCTTGCCAAGAAATCCTCGAATACATTTCGCGCACACAGTAATCGACACAAGATTAATGTCAAAATGGGTGAAAATCTGAAAGAATTGCAGAATGACGTCATAATTACACCAGTTGATAAAGCATCTAATAATTATGCCTTCATTTGCAAAAAGTTTTATCTCCAAATTCTCTTAGCCGAGTTGGGAATTGATATTTCCACGTCGAACATATCGGGTAATGATACCTATAGTCCAGAGCAAATTTCAGCGCTGAATGTAATTGAGCAACGCACAACAATTATGAAAAGCGAGTTTAAACTGACTGTCTGTGTGAAAAAGACAGAAAATTACCAAAATTATATTGGATTCCAAAATTTCACAAAACTCCATGCAAATTTAGATTCATAGCAGGTGATCGACAATGCACATCGAAAAAGCTTTCCATCAAAGTAAATTCAGCCTGAAGTATTTTGCGTGACAATTTTCAGAGATATTGTATGGCAATTAAGAGAAACATCGGTTTCGATTGTTTCTGGAGTATAAAGTCCACACAAGAATTCATACACAGATTAAATTCGACACAAGTTCATTCATTGCAAGTTTTCGATTTTTCAACCTTATATACGAATCTTGATCAAAAATTGATTGAAGATCACATATTCGCTATTATGGATTTGGTGTTTAATTCCTCAAATAGAAAATTTATTTGCATTGGATATGATAAGTCATTTTGCTCAATGAAAAAATATAATGGCTATCACTGCTTTGATAAACAGAAGTTAAAAGAAGCCATACAATTCCTATTATCACAGACCTACGTCACATTCGGTAATTTAGTTTTCAGGCAGATTAAAGGCATTGCAATGGGAGAAAATTCTAGGCCACTCCTAGCTGACCTATTCCTCTTACACTGCGAATATGTTTTTATGCAAAATTTGATAAAAACTAAGAAATATCATTTAGCACGCTTGCTATCACCTACATCAAGATACATAGACGATATATGTGTTGTCAATTATAAACACTTTAACCCATTTAAGGCCGCCTATATAAATATTGGCAAATTTTCTATAAAAACGGTGGCAAGTATTTCAGAATGTAATAATTACGAATAATATATGATGACCAGTTAATTACAATAACCCTTTCTTAGAAATTAGAGCCGTAACGATTTCGTTACGATGGCGTCATATGATGTCAAAATATACAAAAGCATATTTTTTTTCAAATGTAACTTATAATTTGCTCCAAGCAATTCCTGTCGAAGTAATGAGTCATAGCTTCATCATAAAAGCTCTCCATCATATTTCAGAGGCATTTTTCGAAACTGTGAATCAGCAAATTTAATCAAAGCTTTATGCTACTTGTCGTCGCTGTTTGCAATGAAATCGTTATCGTTGAAATAAGAACAAGTTTTTATATTTCGAAATTCCTATCGAGAAATTGATTCTCTTACTGCATCTACTCCAAAATCATGGTAGAGTTGGAGACGCCTCGGTAATTCGCAATGTCCACATAAATAAAGAACACCAAGAAATGAATGCATTTGAGATTGTACAGCATTATGTAGACCTAAACAATTCTTTTGTCCCGGGTTGTCATTGGTTTCTGCTGCTAAGGTCGATAAGACCATCAGCATGCGTATCAAGCTGACAGTCACAGTCGCGGTTGACGGAGGTTGTGCGCTCTCAGAGTCGTGGCTGTGATTTTCAGTCTTTGTGTGATTCTGCAAGTATTTCATCGTTTTTCGGCGAGTTTGTTTTGGAGATCATCATATTTCTGCATATTCTTCGCTGTGTGAATCTTTGGGGACTTTTTGGTGCATATTTTTGGAGATATCCCATCATTTGTGCCCTGTTGGTCTTCAAGGTCGTTCAGTGTTCCTTTTCGTCGTCTGATTCGCCGTCACTGCCCACGTGATCTTCTCGTCCGGTGCTGGCCTGATATTTTGATTGTTGCTTGCTGTGGACAACTGGTATTGTCAGTTGGAACGATCTGCAAGTTCAGATCAGCTGCTATTTCTGGCAGTTTGGAACCAAGTCCTACACGAATATTTTGCAATTATCGATCGAGTATCGATTCTTCGTCGTGTGGTAGTTGTGTGGATGACTGATTTTCCTTTGATTGTTCGCGATCTCTCGCTAGCTGTCGTGGTGTAGTGGTTTAAGCAGCGGGCTTTGTGTCTCAAAGGTACCGTGTTCTGGGCTACAGTGGGTTCATTAGTTTTGTCCAAATGAGTTCAGATAACCAGAATACCAAATCTACAAGAACTACGCGTTCTAACTCTGTTGTTAATGACGCTACGCTTGAAGTAATCAAAACACTTCTAGTTGAGCACAAAACAGAAATTGTAAGTAAAGTGGATGAACTGAGCACTAAGGTTTCAACACTTATGTCTCGCATCGATAAACTTGAAAACAGTTTCTCTTCGATGTTAAATGTACAGACTCAGCACAGAAAGGAGATTGATGAGATAAAGGAGGGTCTGTCTTCAGGTCAATGGCAAGAACATCTCATGAATGAATTGGAAGAGAGACAAAACCGTGCTTACAATGTTGTTGTTTTCGGTTTGGAGGAGAAAAGTGAGGGATCGATAGAGGAAAGAAGAGAATATGATGAAAAAGAGTTGAAGGAAATTTTTAATTCCATCTCTGTAGATGATGTTAAATGGTCAAAATGTATTCGAATGGGAAGAATTCAAACTGGTAGATCTCGCCTTCTAAAAGTGAAAATCACTGATATGGAGACGAAGCGTCGAATATTACAGAATTCGAAAAAATTGAAGAACACTCCCCGACGTGGAGTTTATATCAAGAAAGACCTTACTCCACATCAACAGCAAGTGGAGAAACATTTAAGGGCTGAATTGAATGAACGCCGAAGTAAAGGTGAAGATGTCGTAATTTTCAAAGGTAGAATCCAACGCTCTGATGACATTAAGCATTTTCGCCTGTGATTTTATCGAGTAGCGAGCAGAAAATCCCATTGTTCGCATCCACTAATGTCAACCATGCGATATCAAAGATGGATTTCATTCGATCGTTTATCTCTTCAAAAGCATTGCAGATTTTTGCTGCAACCGAGTCCTGGTTCAGTGATGTCATTCCTGATATCCTAGTGAACGTGAATAACAATTTTGTATTTAGAGATGATCGTGATGATGGTCGAGTTGATGGAGGAGTCGCAGTGTGGACGAACTTTTCACTTAATCCGGTGCGTTTCTATCCTGATGGTCCTTCATACGGTACAAATAGTGTGTGGTTAACTCTTCCCCGCCTCAACATGATATTCGTTTGTATTTATATCCCACCCTCATCATCCATAAAATATCCATCGGAAGTGGTTTCTTTCATTTCTAATAACTTGGACAGTTTCCTTACCTCTCACCCAGACTCCGACATTATTTTGACCGGTGACTTTAACCGTTTGGATGTGTCTTATGTATTGCATGCATTTGACTTAATAGACTTAATTATAATTTAATAGACTTGCAATCCTTGACCATGTTTTTGTGTCTTCACCTTTGGAGAACCTTTGTAATGTTGATGTTGGTCCCCCGATTTCTTCATCCGACCACAAAACTATTTTGTGTACTCCTAACAAGCATTCGTCAACTCAAAGCAAGACCATGCCAACTGTGTGTGATTTACGTGAGTCAAACATACAAGCCTTTATTAGTACACTCGAGTATATCGACTTTACTCTATTATATGACAGTAATTTGACAATTGATGAAAAGTGCTATATTTTCAATGATGCTGTAAAGTTCTGTTTCGATCAAACAATACCTATGACTACAGTGGCCATGTCTCCAAATGATAAACCTTATGTGAGTCCGCTTATCAAAGTGCTGATCAACGAGCGATGGCGTGCATATCGTTGTGGTAATTATTCAGTCTACAAACACCTGAGCCTAAAAGTTAAGCGGCTATTATTCGTCGAAAAACTCAGATGGGCAAACAGGGCTGTCAATGTCCGAAAGATATGTGGAATATTGTGAATGAAATCAGAGGTACCAAATATTCCAAAAGCTCATGCATCGACTCACTGATTTCTCAATTCCCTAACCCAGTCCAAGCAGCTGAAGACATTAACTCCCTCTTCATATCTTCTAAAAGCATTCGCCCAAATTGTGACTCTATATGCCTACAAGATAAGTACGATTGGTCCCCATCCGTATGTACTGATGATGTTTACAAGTGTCTACACTCGCTTAAATCGAATAAGGCCCCCGGTTTGGATGGTGTACCTACTGTGCTATATAAGGAAGCAGCTCATATATTGGCTGAGCCTCTCACTAACATCATTAAGACATCTATAATGTCGAGGAAATTTCCACAGTCATGGAAACACAGTCTTGTAGTGCCTGTCCCAAAATCTAGCCCGCCATCGATTGAAGAATTACGCCCTATTTCCCTTCTCACTGTTCCCGCAAAGGTTTGCGAAAGGTTGATTCTCAACTCTGGTGTTTTACCGCTCTTCCGGAATAGTTTTGGGCCTTATCAGTTTGGAGGTATGAAGTCCTCATCGACCACATCTGCACTTATATGTATGCACGATATCATAACAGCAACCTTGGACAAGAAAGAGACGATGGGTGTTGTCGCACTTGCCTACGATTTCAGTAAGGCATTCGATACTCTTGGTCACGATATTATCCTCAAAACGCTGATCTCTAATGGTTTCCCTTCTGGTTTCTGTCTTTGGATCCGTGACTATCTGACATGTCGTTTTCAATCAGTCAAGCTCAATCAGTGTGTAAGTTCAGAACAACCTGTTATTTCTGGTATACCTCAGGGTTCAGTCTTCGGGCCTTATCTGTTTAATGCTGTTGTCGGAAGTTTGCTCCCAAAGTTCGCGAACAGCGTTATAATCAAGTACGTCGACGATTGCACGGTGATTATCCCTATTCATGCCGAATCAATCTCATCTTACAAAGAAGAGCATACTCACTTGATGAATTGGTCCATGTCAGCTGGGTTGAAAATCAACATGCGGAAAAGCAAACTTTTATGGTTTCCAAAGGTGACTACATGCCCCCGTCCTGTAATTCCTGATATCTCATCAGTTGATAGCCTTAAAATCCTGGGAGTTGTCTTATCCTCTGATTTGAAGTGGCACAACCATGTTGATTTTGTAATCAGAACCGCGTCACGTCGATTGTACGCTCTCCGTGTTCTCCGTCCATTTCTGAACTCTTCACACCTGGCTTCTGTTTATAAAGGACTAATACTATCTGTGATAGAATATTGCTCTCCCCTATTGATCGGGATGTCAACTGGTGACAAGAATGCTCTTGATCGACTCCAACGTAGAGCTCATCGTATTGTATGTGGTTCCGATTGTGAATGTGACATTTTTGATGACCTGGAAGGAAGGCGTATACAAGCATCTTTGAAGCTTCTACATAAGATAGTCTCCAACAACGATCATCCCTTGCACTCTATGTGTCCTGAGAGAATCCCCCGATCTGGTAGATTTGTGCAACCTTTTTGTCGAACTACTCGAAGGAGGAACTCCATTTTTCCTGCTGTTTCCATCATTGAAAACAATACATTTATAGATTGAAGATCAGCTACATGTATATGTGATAATTTTTTTTGTAACTTATGTAGTCCTGTCTTTGCATTTGTGTGGAACTGTGAAACTATGTGACTTCATCAATCATGACTTAAATGCTCTTACGGCGTACTCTGTGCAACGTCATAACTTTCATTCATTCTGTTTTAGTAACGTGTAAAAATTTGATTGACGTGTATTTAATTATGTCTTTGTATGATTTTCATTTTTTTTGAATATAAACATTACTCTCTCTCTCTCTCTCTCTAAAAAAAAGCATCTCATAAAGCTTCTTGCCCTAAAATGCATCCAGAGAATGTTTGTCCTATCTGCGAAGATGGAAATTACCGATATTTGCCATTTTATTGACTGCTTTTTCTGTTACTGAAATGATCATTCAAATCATCTTTCGTTGCAATCTCACACTGCCCTACGATATAACTAACTGATGAGACATCGTTTGACAGACATTCCTCTGAGACACATGAACTCATCATCGTCTCATAACTCTGATGAAGCATTTGCTTCTGGAAGTTTTGTGGCAACAGTCATATACCGTCATCGTCGGCATTAGGCCTATTGCATATTTCAGTAACTTCTTCATCCATAGTAAGCATGGGTATTGTCTTCAGATAGCTACACAGGTTGATATAATCAAGTTTAGCCTTTATAGATATTATAAACCAGTTTGGGCCATCTCGAGCCTCTGGCGTGCCCTTGTAGGGAGAGACGCATCGTCTACGGCCAAAGAAGTTTTGTATTGAAATTGCTCGAGTCGGAGGACATCTTTGTAGTCTATGCCCACGCGAAGTGGCCCCCTGCAATGTTTATGATTAAGCTACAAGAGGAAATGCTTGAGATTGGATCTCTCTTTGTCTTACTTCCGTAAATGAGCTAACAAGTCTAATGTTGAGGAAAATACTACGGCAATGGACTTCGGTTGGTTTTGTGACGGGAAAGACATAGACTATAAATAGCAACAAGCATTACACTCTCATAGAATACATTAAGAATGCAATATTCCAATGAAATTGTTCGTTTTCAGTATTCAACAAACATTAGTTTTGAAGAAAATTGATAGCACTCACCACCATAATTTACTTCATTTATATTGTTGTTTTTGACATTTTGTATATCATATTACGCCAGTGTAACTAAAACGTTACGGTTCAAAAAAATAACGTGCCATGTCATGAATGAATATCCGAGGAAGTATTGATTGCTATTTTCGGCATTTGATGGATAATGAGATCACGCAAATCACATTGACAGTAAACTACATGTGGATGTTCATACACTGAGCCTTTCAGTATATAAACAGATTTTAAGCCCATTTTTTGTCTAATTTCGTGATAAAATAAATGCACTAAAAAGTGCTACTTTTTGAATTGGCGACTGTTTACCTGAAAATATGTGATAAATAATGTATGGTGATCAAAATATTGTATCATATGTCGCAAGCTGGAGAAGACAGCAGATTCCGAAAAGTGGTGTAACGAAAACGTTACACTGGCGCTAAATGGGTTAATTCGTTGATTCAAAGAATTTATCCACCTGATTTGTTGGCGGAGAGAAATGGTGATAACAATAAAGAGGTAGTTTACCTTGATGTGAAAATACAAATCTCACAGAACAGCTTGAGAACTTCAGTATATCACAAGGTGGATGACTTCCCTTTCTTTGTGGTGCAACTGACTTTTCCGGAGAGCATGATCCCATTACAGATGGTCCTTCATGTTTTCGCGTCGCAAGTAGTCAGAATATGCTCGAAGTTACAAGACGCTGTACACAAAACTAACAAGACACTAAATATCATGAACTCTAGAGGTTATTCTCAGCAAGACTTGATGAGTTACACTGAAAAGGCTCTCACAAGGCATAATGAATCGCTTCACAAATATGGTCCTTTCTCGGCTCGACAATTCACTTCACTCTGTGAATTTCAATGAGGCACGCGACCAACAAACGACTCACATTTTGCTCAATGCCTTGCTGCATAGGTGAATAAACGACTAACAATGACTTGTAGCCATCATATGGGGGGCGGCGAAGAGTGAATACAGAGCGCTTAGCGTTGGCTTACGGGAGATGAGAGAGCTCCCATTGTTAAGTCTTGATGTATGAGGCGAAGTTTGTGTAAAGGCGGATTACACATTTATCACACAGCGATTACATCTTAATGGGATTCGAGGATGAACAGGATTTGCTTACTTGTGGGAATCGAAAAGGCAAAGATTGATGTACAGGATTTGTTTACATGTGCGGATCGCAAAAAGCATACTGTATTTATTGATGGGATGAATTTAATGACAGGATGAGTTTACATGTGGGAAACGTAACATTTGAATGATGTCTGATTTATCTTTGTGAGATATCTTTCAAGACATATCATTACCTATTCAGTATTTTGTCAGCCACTATGTGTGGGACCCCGCTCGTCTGGGTTTGTGTATTTAGGTTAGGGGTCGAAACACAACTAGACGAGTACCTGCTGATGACTGACGGACTGCAGTATTATGTTTTATATCCCTTAATCGGTAGCTGAAGTAGTGGTCGATGTATTGTAATTCAAATCTGATGAAAAGGTCAAAGCTGATCAATTTTATTCGTTGCTACGAGAAAGCTACATTGAGTTCTTTTAAGAAGTGATTAATCCAATGGTTACAGTAGCATTGCCTTTGTACACTTGTGGATTGGAGAACGCCATCAGTCCTCCTTAGGACTACTTTAACTAATAATTTAAATTAGTAAGCATTATATTCTATTATTTAATGGCTACTGGGATGACTTTCATCATCGTATGAGAATTATCATCTTAGCCACAATTCCCAACCTACCAGATGCCTAAACAGGCCTACTTGATTTGCATTTCTGCAAGCATCCCAGGAAACCAGTCGTCATCCATGCGACACGAAAAGTACGTGCGGACAATGATTACGCTTGTTTATAATTGCGGTGTCCAGAATGTTTCCGTTTTTTAAAGTAGGAGTATGCGTTGGCTCAAGCGTGCTGATCGGATGACCTTATAATGTTGCGTTGGTGGGCTGATAAGTCACCTTTTGCAATATGATCAAACCCGGTTGGACAAGAGCAAACTAGCATTGTCAGAGCTATCAAACTATCTCCCTAAAAGTACAGGGAGAGGAGAGATGATCTCCAGATGCAATAAACTGACCATATGCGATTAATATGCTCTCCAAAACATTACAAGAAGATCTAACAGCCTATTTTTCAGATGTAATAAATGTAGAATTCTATGCAAAACTTTATCTTGACTATGCGCAAGGATCGGAAAATTGAATGAAAAATTTGTTCAGTCAGTCAGCTTTTACGTATTCAATTGCGAGATGTTTCTCTAAATTAGCCTATATGACTGTTGAGAGTTTTACTTATCAATGCGTCCCTCAAAAATGGCAAAATATATTTTGCAACGACTAAGCAGCTACGCATAGGCTTTTTCCAGATGATCTCCGAATTCGTTTACGCAATTTGTAATAGCAGCAGTCATTATTCTTCTCCACTACACATGGAAACAGAGAAAATAACGGAGATCCCATAGCTAACCTACTGACAAATTTTCTTACGGTAAAACGTACATTCTTACACTTAACTACACCTCGATTTTCCACAATATTTGATGTCCTTCTTTTCTCATCAGTACAAGAATGCTAAGAAAATCTGTTGTCGCTTCCTCATACCGGCTGAAAGTTTCCGGACAGTTTCCGGTCCCATGCAGATCATCCTCTACATTTTGACGAGATCTGATCATGAACGGCGCTGTGGCCTTGTGGTAATGTTGGCTCTGCATCCGGGAGACCTTTGGTCAAATTTGGGTCGGGTCAAACCTAAGACTTTTAAAAACACTCAGCACAAAAGGAATGAGAGTGGGATAAATAACAGTTCAGCCACATGGAAGAAAGGCCCCGTGCCTAATGTGCTTCGAGGATAAATAAGGTTCATTTATTTATTTATTTATTTCATGTAAAACGTTTAACTTCCTGTTGAGTAGTAACCCCGTGGCGAATTCAGGCGCAAAATGTGAAAGGATGAGTCATCATGCTGACTCAGCCCCCCCCCCTCTGGAAGGAAGGTGAGGGAACTGGCCAAGGATGTGTTGGGAGGAATGGGTCCGTGAGGAGGAAACGGGTCCCTCCCCCCCTCTGGAAGGAAGGAAGGAGATAGGAATGTGTGAGGGATAGAGTGTGGAAAGGGTAGGTGTTGGTGGTGTTGGGATGAGAAAAGTTGGAAATCGAAAGGAAGGGGTGCTCGGATGGGAAAACGGAGTGCAGATTCGAAATCTACGTGAAATGTTGGGTTGGGAAGGATGGAAGGAGGAGCAGCAAGGGGTGGAATCTTTGAAAACGTCAGAGTTGCAAAAAGGCAGGTTTTGGAGGTTTTGGGATGAGAAAGTCCATGTTTCGGGCAGAAGGCATATAACAATGAGGTGGGCCATGTTTGTAGTCATAGATCGTTAGGTTGTAAACCCAAAGCTGCCTTTTGTAGAAGCTCTCTGAGCAACTCAAATTAGGAGTAGGAAGACACTTCTGCAGATCATAGCTAATCATTTGGAAACCATCGTCATCATTACAACGCTTCTTGTCCATTCTCTTTTGCTTGTACACGGCTTCGGCCTCGTTCAGATGAGCTGTATGCTGTTCAGATTGGCTTTGACCCGCAGCTTTGTATTTGTCACACTTGCTGCATGTATCCGATTTTAATTTTGCAAACGAGAGGTACGAGTATTCCTTGAAAACTTCATAATACAGCCACTCCTTTTGGGCTTGTTCTCCATTCTTGCACATTTCTTCAACATACATAGAATACATTCTGTTGACACTTAGTTCTGGGGACAGGAACAGTTTGTCTGTTCTTTCTCTGCTGTAATGACTCTGATACACGGGAAATTTCTCTATCTGGTCCCTGACTTTTTGTCTTTCTTCGTCAGAAATACGTCTGATGCTTGGATGGCGTCCTCTTTGATCTGTGATGCTTGTATCGCTTTCTCTCCGTTTTCTTGAGATAGTGCGGATTCTTGAATCACTTATTGACAGTGTGGCAAGGAAGAAAGATCTGCAAACGCTATGACGTCCTGAACCCGTTGTAAGAAAGTATTTTCTGCTGTAATTGCGCTTTGTATTTTCCGTTGATCCTGTCCTTCTTCTTTTAATTCCCATTTCAATCATGCATCCTGATATAAACTGGTCCTGCTCACTGGTGTTCAACTCATAAAATTGATCAAATAGCACTTCACGCTGAGCCTCAGATATTCTATCACAACAAGTATCTTTGCACGTTGTTGGCTGCAATTTTCTGCCATCCTTCTTCTCACCTTTCCTATTCGTATGCTCTAACCCGTGTTCTTTTCGCATCTTGTTCTCTTCTCGTTGCTTTCTACTCTGCCCTCTCAACGGTCTGTTTTCTTTATTTTCTCTCATAGTCTCGTGAAGCATTGCACTATTCTCAAGTTCCTCGTCTTCTCCTGCTAATGATACATTTCCATTCACTTCTTCACTTTCCTGCAATGATTCACTTTCATCCGTTAGATCGCTCTCGCCGTCCACCATCATTGCTGCTACATCTTCGACTGTCAACCGTCGCCTGTAAGTGAAATAGAATTTTTATCAATTTGATTGATTTTACAAAGTTTTCTTATTACTTAATCTTGCTAGGGCAGTAGACTACTATATGAAAAATACCATTTATCATCATGTATGCAGGCAAGTTAGACGTCAGAAGCGCGAGTGGTATAATGGCTAGGGTGCGCGACTCACACATCGGTGGTCACTGGTTCAAACTCAAGCATTACTTGACTTTTTAAGTCATATTTTAATAATGTGATGTTTTTGATTTTGTGTTTCAAGATACACTGAGACAAACAGATAGATAGTAGATACCTTTTAGAGATAAAATTAGGAGTATGATTACAATTGCCCACATTGCCTGTTTTAATTCATTCTACCGGTATTAACTCTAGATCATCTTACGTCTATAATATGAGAGTTCTATTTAGATAACCGTCTTATGATAATGTAACAGTAATCAGTAATATCTAATTACATATGTACATGTCTTCAGCATATTCTGGCAATGTGGAACTTACTTTCTTCTAGCTGCACTTTTCTCACGCTTGAGCAGATGGTCAGAAATTTTGAAATTCCAACAATTTCGAAAAATCCAAAAGATAGACTTCTTATCAAACTATTTCACGCAAACAAATTTGCAAAAGTAGAAATTTGTCTAAACTTGGACACCTTAGTATTTTCATTTGACTATCTTAATTATTGATTGTGATTGAGTTTGTTCGATTTCAGTGGCAGATAGGTTTTTTGACACAAACAGGATAATGGAGATATGCACATAGGTTGATTTGTCACAAGCAAAAATTGAGGAATAGAAATAGAATTCCGCGCTGTTGATGCTCAGGATGATGTCTAGGGTTGGATACTTTCCAAAAATCGTAATTACTGCAAAATGATAAAAATGTCGCTTAGGTCACTTTGACACGAAGGTACAGAAATATCTTCAGATAGATGTATTAATCCTTGCTGATCTTTTTGAAAACTTTCGTGAGATGTGTTTAGAATATTATGGAATAGATCCATGTTATTGTTATTCTAAACCAGGTTTAACATGGTTAGCAGGATTAAAACATACTGGTGTTCAAGCCGATGGCTCTAGGACAAAGTCCGTTAAACTTAAACATTATAAAGAAAATACATATGATAAATTATTATTTTTTGAATCTGGAATTAGAGGTGGTGTTTCATCAGTTTTAGGTAATAGATATGTTAAATGTTATAATGAGAAAGTAAATCCTGATGATTATGGTTATTTAAAAATTTTGAATCCAGAAGAAAAAGATCAATTTATAAAATTGTTTAATCAAAATATAGAAGGACTTATATCAAATGAAGATAGTCAAGCAACAGTTGATGAATTCATGAGAGAAAACTATTTGTTATATTATGATTTTAATAGCTTATATTCTTCTTGCATGATACAAAAATTACCAACTGGTGAAATGGAATGGAGTGGTAATGATAAGTACGAACGAACTATTGAAGATGGATATGGTTACGTATATGAAGTTGATTTAGTATATCCTGATGAAATAAAAGATGAAACAAAATATTTTCCTTTCTGTCCCGAAAACAAAATTCCCAATATAGAAGATTTTTCAGATTATCAAAAATCTTTAATTCCTAAGAAATACAGACTAACAAAAAAACTTATGTTAACACAAAGTAATAAAGAAAAGTATGTTGTTGAAGGAAGAATGCTGATTGGTATTTAGAACATGGAATGATTCTCACCAAAATACATCGAAAACTAGTGTACAAAAAATCTAGGTGGTTAAAAGATTATATAGAGTACAATATTGAAAAACGTAAAATAGCTAAAAGAAATAAAGATGATTTTGGAAACGTGTCCTTTAAAGTAATGAATAATGCATTTTATGGTAAGACTTTAGAAAATGTGCGTAATAGACAAAATATTGAAATAGTTTATGATAAAGATAGGTTTCAAAATTTAACAAGGAAACCTACATATAAAAGAACTACTAGATTCAGTGATGAACTATGTGCTGTACATTTACGTCGAATCAGCGTAAAGCATGATAAGTTTAATTTTATTGGATTCACTATATTAGAACTAGCTAAGCTATTTATGTATAGATTTATATATGATCATTTACCACCTGCTTATGGCAAAAACTATAAATTACACTTTACAGATACGGATTCCGTTTTCTTAGAATTAACAGTACCGTATAATTCTAGACTTGATGAAGAAATAGATCAAATAAAAGATTTTATTCATCCTTCAGAATTATGTAAAGTAAAAGATGAGTTAGGAAATGATGATTTTATAACAGAAGCTATATTTTTAAAATCTAAATGTTACTGTTATGATACAACTAATAATATTAAAACACATAAAACATTAAAAGGAATTTCAAAGGCATCAGTGGCTAACCAAATAACATTTCAAGATTATAAGAATACATTATTTAATAATCAAATAAAAACAGCATGTAATTATAGACTTAATTCAAAGAAACATAAAATATATTTAAAAGAGGAACATAAATTAGCATTAGATCCATTTGATGATAAAAGAAAAATTTTACCTGATGGAATAACTACTTTACCTTTTTAAAGTTTATTTATCATTATTTAAATCAGTCTAGAATAAAAATTTTATTATTAAAATCAGTCTAGAATAAAAAATATTATTCAAATCAGTCTAGAATGAAAATTTGAATATTTATTACTCAGTACAAAAATTTTTTATTACTCAGTAAGCAAATCTTCTATAACTCTATCATGAATTTTTTTATCAATATTAATTGTGATGAATCCATAATCTTTTGACCAAGCATTGTTACACGATTGTTTGAATTCATCTTTATTTCTTACGCATAAATCTCTTAACAAGTCATTTAAGTTTCTTACATTTATTTCAAATAGTATAAATATATTTGCATTCTTTCTAATAACACTTCCGTCTAATGAATACATACTTTGTGTTAAATAAAAAACACTACAGTTGTTATGTCTACCTCTTGTGAAATAATTTCTCTGAACTGACTGATTTCTATCATTAACGCAATCATCAAAAATTACACAATGTTTCATTGTTTTATCTAGTTTACTAGGATCTTGCATATTTCCACTATCATCCATTAATTGTATCTTTATATGGTTATTGGATTCTACTAACTGATTATTTTTTGCTGCTTCTTCACACCACGAACTTATTTCTTCTTCATAATCAGAATTTTCATATTCTTTGAATAATGAAGCAATTGCTGTTTTTTTAAGATTATTTTCAAATCCATATTTCAAAAATTGATAGACTGGTTGTTCTGTTGTTGTTGTATAAATTATAAGATTATTATAGTTCAAAATATCTGGAGTCGTTAAAATCTTAAATAATAGATACGTTTTTCCACATCCTGATCTTCCACAAATAACTGACAAAGCTTTGTTAGATAAATTTGGATGATGATTAAATTTAAGTTTTTTATTTAATGGTGGAAATTCACTCATTTTTTAATAAAAAAAATTATTTTTATTTTTTGTTTTTAAAGAAAAAGAATAAGAAGAAGAAGAAAATTAAACTTCTCTAGCCTCGCGTGGGAGTTTATACCTCTCTAACCAAAAGATCTATCATAATCTCTTCACCTCCAAAATTTATTTCTTGTCCTTTCTCATCAGTGATTCTAATGTTAATGTTATTAATAGTTTTTCTTGTAATAGGGAAATATATTAATGTTTGGGGAAATACATTTAATCTATAACCAATGGGTACAGTAAAAGCTGGAAAACTGAATATCAAATTTGACAATTTACCATTTATATATCCTCCTTCAATAATGTCACAATGTACAACAATTGAATTTATTTCAGTTATTTTTGGAATCTTCTCACCTAAATGATAACCTTGACTATAGGTTTGTTTATTAAATCCTAATAGCTTTGACAATGATCTATCATGATTAAAATCAACTTCATGATTTTCGTCTAAAGTAAGAGAAAATTTATCAACTGCCGGTTCAACTGCAAAATGTAATTGTTTCTTATCTTTAAATGGTATACCTAAATGTCTCTTAATTTCATTTGATAATGATTCAACTTCCTAAGAACCAGGAAGAAAAGTTAGTACTTTCCACGTTTTGCCTTTATCAGTAGAATATCTAAATTGATCATTCGTATCTTTGATAACGTTTTGAATAGTGTTAAATGTGGAGAAACTAGTCAATGCAATTTGATAATTTTTATTTTGTTCTAAATGTAGAATGGGTTCTAAATTACAAGTGTGTGATGAAGTAGTTGTTATAATTTTTAACGTCGTACTAAATTTTGATGAACCCAAAATCTCTGTTAGATTTTCTAAATGATTATTAATTTTGTTTAAATCTGCTGAACACATTTTTTAGTTAAAATTTTGAATAAATATCTTTTATAAAAAAATTAAAAACAACAACTTATTTCAGCTACGGGCGAAGCCCTAGAACCTTCGGTTCGTTATACTTTTATAATCCTCTTCATTTAGAATCTTCTTTTCTGACAGTCTTTTCAATATAGCATGAATTTCATTGAAACTAGAATTATGTCCTTCTTTTATTGCAGATATTAAAATATTTAATATATTTAGTAATTCTTGTGGATCATCTGGTAAAAATACAGTTGTTTCAGTTTTAAAACCTTTTCCTACTTTAACTCCCGTTGATAATAAATTTTCTAATTGTTTATAACGTCTAAGAGATTTTACTGCACCAACTCTATCTAATTATAGCTTTATATTTTATGAGATCTTCTACAGCACAATTATTTAAATCTGCTCCTCCTAAAAGATCAACAAAATTTCTATCTAAATTAAAAGGATATGTATCTGGTGAAAAAATTTAACCTCGACAAGGTTGTGGAAATATTTCTTTTTGTCCGAGATAAAATCTAGGTATTGTTTTTCCATCTATAAATGAAATAGAATGTTTGATTTGCATAGATTTTGGTAATTTCTTATTAATGTTTGATTCTAGTAATCCATAGTCATCTAATATAGTTTTGTGTTCTGGATCTGTAACATTAATTTGTTTATCATTATTTGTACTTTCTTTTTCAAGCTTTTTAAATGGTCCATAGTTTTTTCAAAATCAGTTTTTACTTGCTCGGTTTGCTACATTTTTTCAAACATATCAGATTGAATACCAGCTTTTATCATTCTATGTTGAAGATGATTGTCTTTCATAATATTTCTTTGTTTTATTAACTCTTCTAATTGTTTAATTCTTTTTTGATTATCAGCTATAATTTATCCATTTTTAAAATATAATATTTGAATTTTGTGGTAACATTGGAATACAACAAAAACATTTTACTGAACAAATTATTTTTTTATTGTTTTGGCGTCTGACATCTTTTCGTTTAATGTTTTCACGTTTTAAGTTTTGTTTAATAAAGTTTTGTTTAATAAAGTTTTTAGTTCTTCTAAAAAAACTTTATCATTTTCTTCATTAGAAATTTTACCATCAATAGAAATTTTGCCATCCTGTTTATTCTTGTCATGAACTTTTTCGGTCTGTAATTGAAATGATATTTGATTTACTTCATTAGCTATTTGATCAAATTTTTCAATCTCATCTAACGTAATAATATTATCATCACATACTCTTTGAATGTAGTAATGTAATTTGTCATAAACTTCTTTAACATGTAAATGTTTATTTTTTAATGATTTTCGTTTCTTAGTTATTAAAGATTTATCTAACATTGTAATAAGTGAAGTTGTAAAAACACCCGTACCTGTTAAAGCAGTAGCAATTACTGGAATTGTAAGAGCACCAGAAGATATAACAATTGTTAAAGCACCTAAACTTATTGTTAAGAATATGCCAATTCCTTGTGTTACATTCTTAACTTTAGACCATCTCTTTCTTAATTTATCATAATGCTCTAATCTTAAAAAAAAATTGAGATTCCTTATCTTTCATATACCTAACTCTATCTTTGTGCTTTTCTTTGTTCATTTTTTCAATGTTCAATTCAGTTATTTTTAATTGTGATAACGAAGGATATAATCTCGAAGTTTCTTCCACTTTTGTTTCTTCCATTTTTAAAGAAATATTTCTAGACACGTAAGTTTAGTTATCTGATATTTTAAAAACCTGAAAAATAATCATAAACACAAGTTTGAGATTTTGAAAAATTTGAAAAATTGGGTATTTTTAAAAACGCCTAAATTTATGAATTTAGGTCTTAAAACCTGAAAAAATGACCAAAATTCTTAAATTTAGTCGTTTTTAAAAAGTACCATTTTTTTTGAAAAAAAATCATAACATTTTAAATGGGCTAAATTTATGAATTTAGGTCTTAAAACCTGAAAAATGACCAAAATTCGTGAATTTAGTCGTTTTAAAAAAGTTCCATTTTTTTTGAATTTTGTCTTGTCCTGGAACGGTCTTTTACCCATTACTGATGGCATTGTCATTCCAGCGTACAAGCAGTACTTCCCGCGAGGTGTGAAAGCGAGAATGATGGAATCCTGTGTCTTGTCGTTTCATTTCATGATCACTCTTGAGAGGCGCACGCTCTGTCCTGTTCCTTCGCAGTGTGCCGGTAGTGCGCATGCCCTGATCAGCCAGCTCATAGCTTCAAGGAAGTAAAGAAGATATCCAGGGACAGTTCGACAGACTATGGATCATTGATGCAAGCAGCTAATAGTTAGTTCACAACATATGTACCAAGGGGAACACTATTCCGGGGTTTTGAGAGGATCCCGACCAACATACAGCTGCAGACGGTAACAGTATCCCAATTTGTCAGCGCGACACCAGTGCTTAATTAAACCCAAAGCGGATGGGCTTACCCCGTATAAATTGCTTGGGTGGAGATCTCCCAAAATATGGGACAATAGTCTCGTCGATGGAAATATCTTGATCACAGATGCCCCACTGCATGAAGCAGTCGTTGAGTAGGTCGAGATTTCTTTTCACTTTGGAAGTCTTATCTCCAACTTCAACCAGTTCGTTGTTACATACATGAGACTATGCTTTCAAGAGTCGGAAGCGATCTCGTGACATGGCGTTTCGGACAAGATCGATATAAAGATCCGGGACCACTGTCCAGTACAAGTCTTGTTGAGGAAGTGTATGATATCCACTGATGATAAGAATAGCAAAGAATGTTCTGATTTCATCGTGGTTTGACGAGAAAGTATGGTCATTCTTATCAATTGCAGTATAGCGGTTTCTTTCAAGCACGATGAAGTCAATGAAGTCGTCATTAAAAATTGTCTCAAATACACCAACCTCGTCTAATTGAGATAATGCCGCTATCCTTGCTTGCAGTTGAACAGCGGACAAGCCGTTTGGTGTGTCTCGAAATCTCGAAAAGTTTGGAGATTCCACAGAAACCCATCGACTATTTACTAGATGGTTGCTCCTGAACTACGTCGGCATCTTCATCTTGATGGCTGATAACTTCAATAGTTCCAGGGACATCGTTAGGTAAATGATGAGCAGGGTGCTCTTCATTGATTTCATCATCATTTAGATGGTCGGGGTCGGGTGGAATCATAGAAATAGATTGTTGTTTATCAAAAGTTGACTAGAATGGATATTGAATCAAGGTCGCGGCACATCCGGGGAACTAAGTTAGGGCATGAACCACCAATGAAAAGCTTAGAATTACACATGTGACTGATTCTAACCCAATCATACAGCCGTTGACTAGTGAATCTAAGTCTTGCGATCTTTGTGCCACTATTGTGTATTGCATGAAGCTTTACTTCCATTCTAGTGGTTTTATTGTTATCAATTTCTATGGGTGGAATGATAACTACGGCGTCGTCGATATCATCGTCGTTGGAAGCTTCGATGTGTGGAACAGCTTGTTCAAGAGTTATATAACGCGGCACTTCGACAGACTGAGTGCTTGCACGCTTACAAGGAAATTAGAAGGAAAGCTTATGCTATTGATTTTCATAAGTGGATACTGACTGGCGAATAACGCAGTGGGGAGTCACCAAGGTGACAACACCGTTCACACAGACTTCATACTACCGGTCATCACAGTAAGTCATGGTACGTATATAGCACTTTAAGCACATAGGTAGATGGTTAACTTTCTATGGTATTGTTAATTTCTATGCTTTCAAGCAGGCTCACACACGTACCTCAACACACACCGTGCCTCGAAAAATTTTTGCAGCACTCGGAAACAATTGTCACGTGACGAATCGGAGAACATTCCAATTTATCAACAGAAATGCAAGAGATGAATTCTAATTCTATGTTGAAAATGCACATACAGTCCGTTTCCTGAATCGTTGCACAACCGGATAAGCTCATTTATTTCTTGCTTTTTCTCATCAAATCTAACCGTAAGCTCATTTAATTGAATGCCAACATTTTTCACTTGGTCAGCCAAGAAAATTGCCTAGTTTAGGAAACAGTGTGGTCTGCTAATTAAATGAAGTAATTAGAAGTTTGTTGCTTCATGATCATCTCATAGCTAATCATGTCACAGTAACTGCTTCGTCTCCTGTCATTCATTGAATGAGGTGCTAGAAATCTTGTCGTTCACTTATCAATTACCATCTGGCGCAGCAACCAACAACGACTTGAAGCGACTGCTATTGTTTGTAAATTGTAAACAGGTGGCAAGTTAGACAGCCCAGCCTTTGTGTGCGCGCAGTCAGACGAAATCTGATCTGACCTCTACTGGGACAAATGATGACTCACAAATGGCACAGAAATACAACAGTACAAATTTGAAGTTTGCCAGTGAACGGATGGGCGGATCTTGATAAAGCTTACATATTCTTGGAGCTGATAACACCAGCATTATTCTGAACCCAAACTTGAATGAGCTAGCGTTAATGCAACAAAAGTTATTAAGTTGTGTGTAGTTGACCGTTTAAGACAATGTTGGAATCGAAATCACCCGAGTAAAAAAATTATGTTTTGCTTGCTAAGTGTCATGGTACGCGTGCGGTAAACTTAGTAGGCGACATAATAACACGCAAAACCACGATATGCCTACTAGGCACATCTCAAGCACCTACTAAATTGATTAAGCAAAGAATGATTACCATTTCCCTAGTAGGTCTATATCAAGCGCCTACTAAATTGGTTAGGCAAAGTTTGCTATGGCATGATTATCATATGCCTACTAGGCACATCAAGCACCTACTAAATTGGCTAAGCAAGCACTATTTTTTTCTATTCTTATCAAGCGTCATCAGCTTGAAGGACTTCTCACGGCGTTAAATGATCAGACAAGGTTTCCTAAGCGGCATAATAATTTTGAACAGCTAATAAGCTCTTGCTGCTTTAATTGCTTGATTCGTTTGGAATGAGGCAGATTAGTATATATACAAAGCCAATCTGGGCCATTGTCATAAAAATGTTAAATGCTTCATTACTTATCCCAGTCAATTAAGTATTTCCGTCACACGTAACTTTGGTGTATTTTAATGCACGCCAGATCAATGCATATTAAGCGCGAGAATAGTTGATAGCCCACAATTACAGTTGTGTTGTTGTAAAAGCCTACGACAAGTATAGACCCTCGTGATAGCGTAGGAAAAGTGATGTTTAAATGGCCAGTTAATGCATGTGTTTCATCAAAATAATTTTAGTACTATTTAAAGCTCTGGTATAAACATTAAAATGATCATGCGTAGAGCTTAGTATTCGGAATGATATTACACTTGTAAAAGCAGCTTATCGAAAGCTTATAGTCCATGTAGTACCGATGATTTTCCTCGTACTGTAGAAATTAGTTATGTACTTTCTTGATTGACGATCGACTATCATGGCAGTTGTCAATTTAGGTATCACGACAAGAAGTCAATATCCATCCCTCTTCAGTCCGGGTTTCATTGCATTTCATAATTTCACCAACAATGTTATTGTTAAACCATCTGAGTTTTCTGAAGTCTGGCATATGCGTACAATATAGGAGGATAGGAGGTGAGTGAGTCAGCAGTCGTGACGCAGAAGTCTATTCATGCAAAGTTGCCATGCTACCATGGATCGATCAACGACGTCTGTTCTTACTGCAGTCTTGGCCAAACGTATTAATGCGCCACGCTTTAAGCTGACAGCACTTGGGTGTCAAGTCGAAACTCGGAATTCGGCATTAGCAGCGTGAAACAAAGTCATTTTCTGATGGACTGTTTCGGTTAATATTCGCTTTGCAGTTACTCAATGACTTCAACGGAAAGCCAATGCGAACTTAATTTACAATTGCTGTCTTCAAGTTTCACCTGACTTTGTAGCGTCGTGAAGGATTGCATTTCCGTCAAACAAGTGAGGAAGAGATCATATCCTATAAATCCTGTCAAACAATATGCGGAATCGAGCCTTCTTTATCATGTGCGCGGAAAAGGGACGGCTATCAAGATCGAATTCTCTTTTACAGTTGTTGAAAACAAATCCTATCTGTAACTCGCGCTTTAGGTTGAGCTTTTTTTGGGCTCTTCGAAATGGCAGTCGCCACCGAACTGTGATATGTACAGTTGTTGAAAACAAATCCTATCTGTAACTCGCGCTTTAGGTTGAGCTTTTTTCGGGCTTTTCGAAATGGCAGTCGCCACCGAACTGTGATATGTACAGTTGTTGAAAACAAATCCTATCTGTAACTCGCGCTTTAGGTTGAGCTTTATTTTGGCTTTTCGAAATGGCAGTCGCCACCGAACTGTGATATGTACAATTGTTGAAAACAAATCCTATCTGTAACTCGCGCTTTGGGTTGAGCTTTTTTTTGGGCTTTTCGAAATGGCAGTCGCCACCCAACTGTGATATGTACAGTTGTTGAAAACAAATCCTATCTGTAACTCGCGCTTTAGGTTGAGCTTTTTTTTGGGCTTTTCGAAATGGCAGTCGCCACCGAATTGTGATATGTACAGTTGTTGAAAACAAATCCTATCTGTAACTCGCGCTTTAGGTTGAGCTTTTTTTTGGGCTTTTCGAAATGGCAGTCGCCAGCCGAACTGTGATATGTACAGTTGTTGAAAACAAATCCTATCTTTAACTCGCGCTTTAGGTTGAGCTTTTTTTGGACTTTTCGAAATGGCAGTCGCCACCGAACTGTGATATGTACAGTTGTTAAAAACAAATCCTATCTGTAACTCGCGCTTTAGGTTGAGCTTTTTTTTGGGCTTTTCGAAATGGCAGTAGCCACCGAATTGTGATATGTACAGTTGTTGAAAACAAATCCTATCTGTAACTGGCGCTTTAGGTTGAGCTTTTTTTTGGGCTTTTCGAAATGGCAGTAGCCACCGAACTGTGATATGTACAGTTGTTGAAAACAAATCCTATCTGTAACTCGCGCTTTTGGATGAGATTTTTTAGGGCTTTTCGAAATGGCAGTCGCCACCGAACTGTGATATGTACAGCTGTTGAAAAGAAATCCTATCAGTAACTCGCGCTTTAGGTTGAGCTTTTTTGGGCTTTTCGAAATGGCAGTCGCCAACGATCTGTGATATGTACAGTTGTTGAAAACAAATCCTATCTGTAACTCGCGCTTTAGGTTGAGCTTTTTTATGGGCTTTTCGAAATGGCAGTCGCCACCGAACTGTGATATGTACAGTTGTTGAAAACAAATCCTATCTGTAACTCGTGCTTTAGGTTGAGCTTTTTTTTGGGCTTTTCGAATTGGCAGTAGCCACCGAACTGTGATATGTACAGTTGTTGAAAACAAATCCTATCTGTAACTCGCGCTTTAGGTTGAGCTTTTTTTGGGCTTTTCGAAATGGCAGTCGCCACCGAACTGTGATATGTACAGTTGTTGAAAACAAATCATATCTGTAACTCGCGCTTTAGGTTGAGCTTTTTTTTGGCTTTTCGAAATGGCAGTCGCCACCGAATTGTGATATGTACAGTTGTTGAAAACAAATCCTATCTGTAACTCGCACTTTAAGTTGAGCTTTTTTTTGGCTTTTCGAAATGGCAGTCGCCACCGAATTGTGATATGTACAGTTGTTGAAAACAAATCCTATCTGTAACTCGCGCTTTAGGTTGAGCTTTTTTTTGGGCTTTTCGAAATGGCAGTCGCCACCGAACTGTGATATGTACAGTTGTTGAAAACAAATCCTATCTGTAACTCGCGCTTTAGGTTGAGCTTTTTTTGGGCTTTTCGAAATGGCAGTCGCCACCGAACTGTGATATGTACAGTTGTTGAAAACAAATCCTATCTGTAACTCGCGCTTTAAGTTGAGCTTTTTTTGGCTTTTCGAAATGGCAGTCGCCACCGAACTGTGATATGTACAGTTGTTGAAAACAAATCCTATCTGTAACTCGCGCTTTAGGTTGAGCTTTTTTTTGGGCTTTTCGAGATGGCAGTCGCCACCGAATTGTGATATGTACAGTTGTTGAAAACAAATCCTATCTGTAACTCGCGCTTTAGGTTGAGCTTTTTTTTGGGCTTTTCGAAATGGCAGTCGCCAGCCGAACTGTGATATGTACAGTTGTTGAAAACAAATCCTATCTGTAACTCGCGCTTTAGGTTGAGCTTTTTTTGGGCATTTCGAAATGGCAGTCGCCACCGAACTGTGATATGTACAGTTGTTGAAAACAAATCCTATCTGTAACTCGCGCTTTAGGTTGAGCTTTTTTTGGGCTTTTCGAAATGGCAGTAGCCACCGAATTGTGATATGTACAGTTGTTGAAAACAAATCCTATCTGTAACTCGCGCTTTAGGTTGAGCTTTTTTTTGGGCTTTTCGAAATGGCAGTAGCCACCGAACTGTGATATGTACAGTTGTTGAAAACAAATCCTATCTGTAACTCGCGCGTTAGAATGAGCTTTTTTTTGGGCTTTTCGAGATGTCAGTCGCCACCGAACTGTGATATGTACAGTTGTTGAAAACAAATCCTATCTGTAACTCGCGCTTTAGGTTGAGCTTTTTTTGGGCTTTTCGAAATGGCAGTCGCCACCGGACTGTGATATGTACAGTTGTTGAAAACAAATCCTATCTGTAACTCGCGCTTTAGGTTGAGCTTTTTTATGGGCTTTTCGAAATGGCAGTCGCCACCGAACTGTGATATGTACAGTTGTTGAAAACAAATCCTATCTGTAACTCGTGCTTTAGGTTGAGCTTTTTTTTGGGCTTTTCGAATTGGCAGTAGCCACCGAACTGTGATATGTACAGTTGTTGAAAACAAATCCTATCTGTAACTCGCGCTTTAGGTTGAGCTTTTTTTGGGCTTTTCGAAATGGCAGTCGCCACCGAACTGTGATATGTACAGTTGTTGAAAACAAATCCTATCTGTAACTCGCGCTTTAGGTTGAGCTTTTTTTTGGCTTTTCGAAATGGCAGTCGCCACCGAATTGTGATATGTACAGTTGTTGAAAACAAATCCTATCTGTAACTCGCACTTTAAGTTGAGCTTTTTTTGGGCTTTTCGAAATGGCAGTCGCCACCGAATTGTGATATGTACAGTTGTTGAAAACAAATCCTATCTGTAACTCGCGCTTTAGGTTGAGCTTTTTTTTGGCTTTTCGAAATGGCAGTCGCCACCGAACTGTGATATGTACAGGTGTTGAAAACAAATCCTATCTGTAACTCGTGCTTTAGGTTGAGCTTTATTTTGGGCTTTTCGAAATGGCAGTCGCCACCGAACTGTGATATGTACAGTTGTTGAAAACAAATCCTATCTGTAACTCGCGCTCTAAGTTGAGCTTTTTTTTGGCTTTTCGAAATGGCAGTCGCCACCGAACTGTGATATGTACAGTTGTTGAAAACAAATCCTATCTGTAACTCGCGCTTTAGGTTGAGCTTTTTTTGGGCTTTTCGAAATGGCAGTCGCCAGCCGAACTGTGATATGTACAGTTGTTGAAAACAAATCCTATCTGTAACTCGCGCTTTAGGTTGAGCTTTTTTTTGGGCTTTTCGAAATGGCAGTCGCCACCGAATTGTGATATGTACAGTTGTTGAAAACAAATCCTATCTGTAACTCGCGCTTTAGGTTGAGCTTTTTTTTCGGCTTTTCGAAATGGCAGTCGCCAGCCGAACTGTGATATGTACAGTTGTTGAAAACAAATCCTATCTTTAACTCGCGCTTTAGGTTGAGCTTTTTTTGGACTTTTCGAAATGGCAGTCGCCACCGAACTGTGATATGTACAGTTGTTAAAAACAAATCCTATCTGTAACTCGCGCTTTAGGTTGAGCTTTTTTTTGGGCTTTTCGAAATGGCAGTAGCCACCGAATTGTGATATGTACAGTTGTTGAAAACAAATCCTATCTGTAACTCGCGCTTTAGGTTGAGCTTTTTTTTGGGCTTTTCGAAATGGCAGTAGCCACCGAACTGTGATATGTACAGTTGTTGAAAACAAATCCTATCTGTAACTCGCGCTGTAAGTTGAGCTTTTTTTTGGCTTTTCGAAATGGCAGTCGCCACCGAACTGTGATATGTACAGTTGTTGAAAACAAATCCTATCTGTAACTCGCGCTTTAGGTTGAGCTTTTTTTTGGGCTTTTCGAAATGGCAGTCGCCACCGAACTGTGATATGTACAGTTGTTGAAAACAAATCCTATCTGTAACTCGCGCTTTAGGTTGAGCTTTTTTATGGGCTTTTCGAAATGGCAGTCGCCACCGAACTGTGATATGTACAGTTGTTGAAAACAAATCCTATCTGTAACTCGTGCTTTAGGTTGAGCTTTTTTTTGGGCTTTTCGAATTGGCAGTAGCCACCGAACTGTGATATGTACAGTTGTTGAAAACAAATCCTATCTGTAACTCGCGCTTTAGGTTGAGCTTTTTTTGGGCATTTCGAAATGGCAGTCGCCACCGAACTGTGATATGTACAGTTGTTGAAAACAAATCCTATCTGTAACTCGCGCTTTAGGTTGAGCTTTTTTTGGGCTTTTCGAAATGGCAGTCGCCACCGAATTGTGATATGTACAGTTGTTGAAAACAAATCCTATCTGTAACTCGCGCTTTAGGTTGAGCTTTTTTTTGGGCTTTTCGAAATGGCAGTCGCCACCGAACTGTGATATGTACAGTTGTTGAAAACAAATCCTATCTGTAACTCGCGCTTTAGGTTGAGCTTTTTTTTGGGCTTTTCGAAATGGCAGTCGCCACCGAACTGTGATATGTACAGTTGTTGAAAACAAATCCTATCTGTAACTCGCGCTTTAAGTTGAGCTTTTTTTTTGGCTTTTCGAAATGGCAGTCGCCACCGAACTGTGATATGTACAGTTGTTGAAAACAAATCCTATCTGTAACTCGCGCTTTAGGTTGAGCTTTTTTTTGGGCTTTTCGAGATGGCAGTCGCCACCGAACTGTGATATGTACAGTTGTTGAAAACAAATCCTATCTGTAACTCGCGCTTTAGGTTGAGCTTTTTTTTGGGCTTTTCGAAATGGCAGTCGCCACCGAACTGTGATATGTACAGTTGTTGAAAACAAATCCTATCTGTAACTCGCGCTGTAAGTTGAGCTTTTTTTTGGCTTTTCGAAATGGCAGTCGCCACCGAACTGTGATATGTACAGTTGTTGAAAACAAATCCTATCTGTAACTCGCGCTTTAGGTTGAGCTTTTTTTTGGGCTTTTCGAGATGGCAGTCGCCACCGAACTGTGATATGTACAGTTGTTGAAAACAAATCCTATCTGTAACTCGCGCTTTAGGTTGAGCTTTTTTTGGGCTTTTCGAAATGGCAGTCGCCACCGAATTGTGATATGTACAGTTGTTGAAAACAAATCCTATCTGTAACTCGCGCTTTAGGTTGAGCTTTTTTTTGGGCTTTTCGAAATGGCAGTCGCCACCGAACTGTGATATGTACAGTTGTTGAAAACAAATCCTATCTGTAACTCGCGCTTTAGGTTGAGCTTTTTTTGGGCTTTTCGAAATGGCAGTCGCCACCGAACTGTGATATGTACAGTTGTTGAAAACAAATCCTATCTGTAACTCGCGCTTTAGGTTGAGCTTTTTTGGGATTTTCGAAATGGCAGTCGCCAGCCGAACTGTGATATGTACAGTTGTTGAAAACAAATCCTATCTGTAACTCGCGCTT
Organism: Prostheceraeus crozeri; assembly: GCA_907163375.1. NCBI lineage: Eukaryota > Metazoa > Platyhelminthes > Polycladida > Euryleptidae > Prostheceraeus > Prostheceraeus crozeri. The sequence goes on from CAJQUW010016166.1 coordinate 287,905, forward strand.
CAGGTTGAGCTTTTTTTGGGCTTTTCGAAATGGCAGTCGCCACCGAACTGTGATATGTACAGTTGTTGAAAACAAATCCTATCTGTAACTCGCGCTTTAGGTTGAGCTTTTCTTTTGGGCTTTTCAAAATGGCAGTCGCCACCGAACTGTGATATGTACAGTTGTTGAAAACAAATCCTATCTGTAACTCGTGCTTCAGGTTGAGCTTTTTTTGGGCTTTTCGAAATGGCAGTCGCCACCGAATTGTGATATGTACAGTTGTTGAAAACAAATCCTATATGTAACTCGCGCTTTAGGTTGAGCTTTTTTTGGGCTTTTCGAAATGGCAGTAGCCACCGAACTGTGATATGTACAGTTGTTGAAAACAAATCCTATCTGTAACTCGCGCTTTAGGTTGAGCTTTTTTTGGGCTTTTTGAAATGGCAGTCGCAAGCCGAACTGTGATATGTACAGTTGTTGAAAACAAATCCTATCTGTAACTCGCGCTATAGGTTGAGCTTTTTTTGGGCTTTTCGAAATGGCAGTAGCCACCGAATTGTGATATGTACAGTTGTTGAAAACAAATCCTATCTGTAACTCGCGCTTTAGGTTGAGCTTTTTTTTGGGCTTTTCGAAATGGCAGTCGCCACCGAACTGTGATATGTACAGTTGTTGAAAACAAATCCTATCTGTAACTCGCGCTTTAGGTTGAGCTTTTTTTTGGGCTTTTCGAAATGGCAGTCGCCACCGAACTGTGATATGTACAGTTGTTGAAAACAAATCCTATCTGTAACTCGCGCTTTAGGTTGAGCTTTTTTTTGGGCTTTTCGAAATGGCAGTCGCCACCGAACTGTGATATGTACAGTTGTTGAAAACAAATCCTATCTGTAACTCGCGCTTTAGCTTGAGCTTCTTTTGGGCTTTTCGAAATGGCAGTCGCCACCGAACTGTGATATGTACAGTTGTTAAAAAAAACAAATCCTATCTGTAACTCGCGCTTTAGGTTGAGCTTTTTTTTGGGCTTTTCGAAATGGCAGTCGCCACGGAACTGTGATATGTACAGTTGTTGAAAACAAATCCTATCTGTAACTCGCGAGTAATATAATATAGGCCGTTCCAGAACACCCAATAATTTGAAAAAAAAAAATTAACATACCTGCAAAATCAGCCCCAAAATGGCACAAATCAAAACCCTACCTGAGGTAAACCTTGAACTAAATGCAAAATTAGACCCCCTCCTGAAATTTGTCACAGAAATGTTAAAAATAGGGTCCTCCAAGAACACCCAATAATTTTTAAAAAAAAATTAACATACCTGCAAAATCAGCCCAAAATGCCCAAAATTAACTACCCTACCTGCAAAATCAGCCCCAAAATGCAAAATTAGACCCCCTCCTGAAATTTAGCAAATCAAAATGCAAAAATAGGGTCCTCTTGAAATTTAGCAAATCAAAATACAAAAATAGGGGCCTCCTGAAATTTACAGTTACAAAAATGAATATGAACAAAAATATTCATTTAAAAATGGAAAATGAAAACCGAAAAGAACCATCAGCCCCTTTATATCCTTCATTAGCATATGAAATGGATAAAGCAAAACACAAAGATAGAGTCAGGTACATGAAAGATAAGGAGACACAACTATTGTCAAAACTAGAACATTATAATAAATTAAGAAAAAGATGGACTATAGTGAAGAATGTAACACAAGGAGTTGGAGTATTCTTAACAATGTCTTTAGGCGCTCTCACTATTGTCATTTCATCTGGCGTTCTTACAATTCCTGTTGTTGCGACAGCTTTAACAGGTACAGGTGTTTTTACAACGTCACTTGCAACAGTGAAACAATGAATTCATGAAACAAAACGGTTGCTATCCGCACTTAATCAAAAGATAAGGAGTGATGATTGAAGAGAGAGAGATTTATTGTTCTCGCAAAGGAAAACAAAGAACAGCTTTTCCCTAAAATTATTGTGAATAGCGCAATCTTGTCATTTCAATTTACGCGTCGGTAAAATTTTGACAGTTCAATTTACGCGTCGGTAAAATTTTGACAGTTCAATTTACGCGTCGGTAAAATTTTGACAGTTCAATTTACGCCTACGTAAATTATTTTCAGAATCAGGTTTTAAAGTGAGTTTTGCAAATGCAAATGCGTTCACAAAATCCATTTAGCGTTTCCTCTCTCCGCATGAATTGATTAAAAGTAGTTGCTATTGTGAATTCAGAACACATAAGACAATTGATAGTAAAGCAGTTGCTATTGGGAATTCAATACAAATAAGGGTAACGATAGAAAAGCAGTTGCTATTGTGAACTCAGAAGACATAAGGAAAACGACGATATACGAGACAGTTGTTATTTTAATTCATCTCATACCTTCATGATGAGCAAAAATTTGGGCGATCGTATTGAAACGACAAAAGGACAAATCGCAAAAAAAGTGTGCCTCATCAACGAATTTGTAAAGAAGAATCATTTCATAAATACTGTGGATCTACAAAAAAGTTTGGAAAACTTTAGTGATATTGATTTTGATGATTTCTTGACGTCGTGTGAAATATCACAGCGAATTTTAAACGAAGTTAAAGGCGCTGCTGCATTAGAACGTAAGCGAAGAACTTTACAAAATCAATATATTGTGAAACGTGAAACGGCGAGAATGAAGCGTTCTCTTGATGAACAACTTGAGACGGATTATTATAATAAGACAATTAAAACAAGTCAAATAGTTCTAAATCTACAACCGGGAACATCATCAACTCAAGATGAAGAGACATCACAATTGCAAGCCATTCAAGACAAATGATTTTGTGGACGATTACATCTGAAAAGCAAGCAAGCAGTGATTCAAAAACTATCTAAACTCAGTTTTTTTCTAATTCACTTTGAGAAGTTCATGAAGATAATGGACGTCTGTCAAACAATGTAGATTAGAATTTGTGAAAAATTATAATATAATCATTACAAAAACGAATAAGTAGTAAGGTAAGTCTTCTCACATTTCTTCTCCTGGAGGGGGATCCTACAAGAAATTTATTTATTTATTATAAAATGAGTAACATAAAATACTTACTAAAACAATACGGTAAACAAACAACTACAAACTTTCATCTAGAGAAAATGGCTAAACAATTAGGAATAAGGAATTTCCACGTCTTAATGCGTGACGAATTATGTCAACTAAAAAATAAAAATAATGTAAATTTCATAACGAATCTTCACACTTCAGACCAAAACGGCGTACATTGGTCAGCGGGACATAGAACTAAAAATGGGGATAATTACTACTTCGACTCTTATGGATTGCCTCCAACAAATGAAGTCAAAGAATTATTTGGAACTGGAATTTATAATACATTTCAAATTCAGAAACCAGGAACAACTTACTGTGGTCAATTATGTTTATATGTTTTGTATAAATTACAAAAAGGAGTACCATTTCTTGATATTATGTTAGAATTGAATAAAGAAATTGATTAAGGGAATTTAATTGCCGAAAAACGTTAGTATCAATTACTGTAATTAAAGTTCCAAAACGAAGCTAGCTAAAGCGCCACCTAAAGATCAAAGCTCGCTTCGTTGTAATTCATTTTGATAAAATCGGCCTCTGATATCTTCATCATCTAAATCTTTAATTTCATAAGTAATAGGATAAGTTTGATTTATTTTACAAATTTCAAATATCTCTTTCGTCCAATAGCCAACAAAGCCTTTTTCAAATTTGTTCTTATATTTAAATATTCGCACCCTATCTCCAATTTTAAATTTCGGCTTACGTTTCTGTAAATTCGGATTACTCTCATTTGAATAATTATTTTCGAATATTTTCTTTCGGATTAAATCAGGGTCGTCAGAAGCATTCTTTGGGGTTTCTTCAATACCAGAATGAACTTTATTATTGTACTGTTCTACAATTCCTGGTAATATTTTTAACCATTTCTGATTTCCTTGCTGAGTAAATTTTTTGAAGATCTTACCTTTTAGGGTTCTATTAAAGCGCTCTATTACTACAGCTTTTCCTGCATTTTCTGTGGAATAAACAGTTTCAAATAGTGGCTTTACATTTCGGTTATAAAATTCCGACCCTTTATCAACGAATAGCTTTTTTGGCTTTCTAAAACTTTCTTTAAAGATTTCTTCAAACGCATATTTAACTGATAGACCACTTTTGTTTTTTAAAGGCTTTACCCAAGCGTAACGTGTATATAAATCTATAACGGTCAATGCGTACTTAAACCCTCTTTCATTAGGCATATTTATTAGATCAGCACTCCAAATATCATCTTTATTAACACTAGAACCGCCAAGAATTTTACATACCTTTAACCGCCAAATGCAGTCAAAATGACTGCAACATAAAAGATAATGAATAGAACCCTGTAATTACCTGACATCCTAAAATTTCTACCGGTTATTATTGGCTCATCATTTATCATGGTAATTGGACATATTATTGCTATACTTACTTTCATAAACAAAGTGGTTTATATGAGTAAACATATATACTGTGTTATGCACTATATTTTCATTTATGCATTAAAACTAATTATTTAGAATTTGCTGCGAAAAAAATATCACTGTTTATTGGATAGTTGACTTTTTGCAAGTAAGTTATTTAATTTTGTCTAATAGCATTTATTTTACTTTTGGAATGATAAATTCATTTATTATTATTTATATTTCCTAAAGAATTGAAAATTATAATAAAAGGCAGCAAAAAAACAAAGTTCTAATTTGTACTGTAATTGGTTTTTACAGTAACTGCAAAACTGTCATGGTTTCCAAAAATCATTTGGCACAGTTTATACATGTAACAATGATGATTTTGTTTGCAGAACATGGACCACAGCACCATTTTTTGCATGTACTGCAAACATTCCCACCTTTGTTCTTATGTTTGCTTATTTGGCACTCCTTTCGCTTTAGTGCTGTTCTAGCTGGAGATTCTGAAACGGATGCAGGCAAATTGACCTCAAAAGGTTTGAAAATTTGACACATTCTCTCTCCCAAGAAAAGAAGATAATCTCGCCTTGAGATTGATTTTTGGCAAGCAATTTTATATATAATCCATGAATTTAGGGCAACGATGTCCAACAAATTGTAAAATACGTGCATTGGCCATCTGCGTGAGCCCGCCTTCGTGGAATACATACGTGTCATGCTATCGAACATGTCAACGCCATGTTTCGTTTTGTTGTAAAAATTGACCGTTTCGGGAAGATTTTTCGGTCCGCCGCCAAAAGTACAAGATTCATGCATCGACGATAGAACGCAGACTGATTTTTCTGATTTTGATTTATACACCGTCAAAGAACATTTCTTGTTAGAGTTCAAGAAGAATCTTGATTCGTAACGCATCATATCCTTTTCCATTTGAGGTAACTTTTCCGGTAATTCGCGGCGATTCTTCCTGATGGTACCAACCATGGTAATCTTTTGTTCTTCCAATGCAGAGGCAAGACTCAAGGACGTAAAGTAATTGTCACATGTGATGTTATATCCCAATTTCTTGTACGGTTTCACCAATTCACAAACGACGTATTCAGACAAAGTAACATTGCTTGGACGACTTTCCTCCTTTCCCAAATACGGTAAGCTGTTCAGGACATATTTTGTTTCGGTATCACACAGAACCCAGAACTTTATGCCGAATTTATCCGGTTTGTTCGGCATATATTGGGTAAATGGGCATCTGCATTTCGATGGCAAGAGCTGTTCATCAATCGTGAGGAATTCTTTAGGGGTGTACATGTCCTGGCTATTGTCAATCATACGTTTCCAAATATCACGTATCAAGCAGAACTTGTCGGATAAAACTCTACTTCGCCGAGAAGTTTTCTCATCAAATCTGAGAAATCCTATAATCTCACGAAAGCGGTTGCGAGACATAGTATTCTGTACTATTGGAATACCCCATTTATCACTCCATAATGCTTCAAGATCAAACTTTGAGGCTGACGTCGCACCACGAATATACATAATTCCAATTACAGCGAGCAGCTCTTCTTTGGAGAAGGACCATTCCGAATCAGGTTTTTGTCGATTGGCTTCAGTTATTGTACATGCATGAATGTGATTCACAATATAGTTATCGAATAGAAGATGAAAGGCGGAAAATACATCGTCTGAGGAGATAGATCGTTTGCAGCGATAAGAAAGTCCGGGTTTAGCTGTGAAGATATTCTTCGAAGAGATCGGTCCTCGTCGCTCACGATTTGTTTCTTGCCACAAAGTACTTTTATCTTTACCCAGATATGGTGGTAATTCGGTTTCTTGTCGGTCTCCGTTATTGTGCCCAGTCGGTCTGATTATTGATTCGTCGTCAATCTCAACATCTTCATTGTCACTAATGGATGAATTTTCACTCTCGATTATAAATTCGTCCATGGTCACCTCTTCGTCATCCGATACTTCTCCATTCAATTGCGTTATCATCTGTAAAGCAGTTTGCGCAGATATTCGTCGACGTCGTGCTGCCATCGTAAGACTTCTACTGTCCTTTTCTGATAGTCAACTTTCTTCTAAAGTGAGCGTATGATGAGAAACTAAACACTTGATCGATATGGTATATCCATGACTTGATCCTGTTCATGTTGATGAATGATGACTCACTGTTTTGTTAGCGTTAAAAATGAGATATCTAAGCTTGAAAGTTGAAGACTAATACTTTACTGATTTGCAGTCAAAATGACTGCAATTGGCGCTTAAAGATATATTGTCGTGTATTTTCAACCATAGATATATTTACTCATGAATTCTAACTTAATTTCATTCCTTGGATATGTGCAATAAATGTCATAGCTTCTGATTATCACAACTAATTCAGTTAAGGCTCTGGCTGTATTCAAAAATTGATTGCAGTCAATTTGACTGCAATGGCGGTTCTAGTGTTAAACCACAACTTAGAAGTTGTCACAGGCATTTATGGAAATCGTTTAATGTATGAAGAACGTCGATGTGAGCTATTCAGTGATTCAAGGTAGAAAATTTGCATCATTTCATGATTGAATGTTCAAGATATCAGAAATTACGACAGGAACTAGCACCGATATTGTGCCACTGCGAAAGTACAACAGAGTTTTACAAGTTGATGAACACGCATATTCCAAATAATCTTAAAAGTATTGCTAAATTCCTTCAAAAAGCTAAAGAGTTGCGACAGTCTACTACTGAGAACAAAAACTGAATGACATTTAGAGCAAATTTTTCTCCTCTCCTTCCTGAACACGTTCTTTTGTTGCTGAAATTGACCGCACGCTTGAAATGTACTATTTGATGTTTGAGTTTTCATAGTTGTGTTTGAAACACGAATGTTTTTGTTCTCATGCATGTTCTCCATCTTTTTTCATGTTTTCCAAAGTATTTGGAAATAAACATTTATTGACTTAATGACCATCGGTCAATAGATATAAAGGAGAGAAAGTGAATTTGTTCACCATGACCATAAGCTGGTAGCGTCTAGATAGATTAAGAAATTTTGAATGTATATGAATTGTCACATACATGAGTTGTGCTCAATTCCTCTTCATCTCTACGATTCATAGTCCTGGGTGAATAAACCCTTTGACTGCGGCAGGGAAATTCAGTGATGGTCATTCATATGCGGATGACCAGTGGACCTGTGCATAGGAAGATAAGCTGATACAGCCATTATGAAGATGACTGAAGTAGCCACTTGAAATGTTAATAAGATCTCATCTATGTGAATGGGAAATTGAATTGCGTAGTTAAGCGTCAACGCATTGAGTTGTATGTATTACAAATAGAGCTCCGTTCAGGGGAAGATCAAAGTGGAAAAGTGTCAATACGGCATTCAGTACCCGAAGTGTCCACGTGCCAGTCAGTGACGAGATGTGATAGAACAATGGGAAGACCGAAAGACTGATGAATGCTATTTGATGTGGCCGACCATAATGTTAGTACGAATGCATATCCAACACATTACAAAATATGTAGGAAATAATATAGCGTGCACTAGATAGCCAGACGTTTCCGGTCCACACCCTTTTATTGATTAACTATTTTATCAAGGTATATGCAATTTACAAAGAGTCTGGACCCGAAACACTAGTCTATTCTATTATTATCTTATTAATCTTCTTGGCATTACCCGCATGTACAGTGGTTTCCACGTGTCCAGAATCCATATGAAATACAAAGCAAATACAAGCTGTCTGACTCTGTGTAGAATTTCTTACCCATAAGCCATTTCGCATTGAGAAAGCCTGCGGATGAAACGTTTGCGAGATAATAATAATGAATTGATTTGTGTCCACAGAAGTATCTTTCTTTGTATTTCGTGGCATGCCATATACATGGATATTTGGTGATGAATACTATGTCCGTCTACATTTTGGAAATGTATCTGTAGACAGCTACCTAATATTTTAGTGAAAATAAATATATCATCTGCACAAATAAAAAGATGAGCTGTACATGTTGTTTTAGACCAATGTATTGCTTAAAAAATATCAATTAAAAGACCAACGTCTCGCCTACCAAGGACTCAGTCATTGGCAACGTTGGGTCATGGAAGAAACTTAGGGACAATTAACAATTTTTTAACAAAGAATTGGTCAAAATTTACAGGGATAGCTCATGTTTTATTCATTTGTCAAAAAATCTCCCGTACAACGTTGTCAAAGTAAGAATTGATAAAACTATGGAAGTTTCAGTAAAAATTTGAATAAAGTAAAAGTCATTTTATTAATGAATAAAACAGATAGACTCCAGTTTGTTCCCGACACTACACGTTTAATGACTTTAATGCAAGTATCAGTCACAGATATTTTTCTCACTTTCATTAACATTGAAATTCTGGGCACGTGTTATGAATGGCTCCGTTCCTCACTGCTATATGGATCCCTATTGTATCTCTTTATCATAAATCGATTGATGCTCACTTGATTTCTTAATATGATGAAATTTGTTGTATTGTGAGAAGTTGACATTTGCTGACAGTATGAAAAAACTGCTGAAAATCTAAAATATTAAATAGAGAGCACCAGTTATTTATCATCATCATTCTTGAAATTTTGTCACTTCTGTCAACAGTTTTTTTACTGATGATTTTCCATAATTCTGCATGGTCATCGAAAATTTCGTATCTGTGCGATTTACATGCTCATCGTATTCTAACCATTGTGTTATGAACAAATACCAAAGGAGTGAATAGAAATCAGGAGATTGAGTAGGAATAAGGCGTAAGGTTTGGATGGGATCTCAGCGGAGTTCATACACACACTAAGAGCACAGAGAAAGAAAAAGTTCATCGAAATGTGTAAAATGATCTACAAGGACGAATTCCTACAAAGCGTTTTGGTTCCCATCGAAAAGAAAAAGAATGCGGTCTGGTGTGGAGAATTCCGAACTATTAGTCTGATTTCGTATGCTTCAAAGGTGGTGTTAAGAATGCTGTCTAAGCGACTCGAAAAGAAGGCCGAAGAGTATATGGGAAGGGATCAGTTCGGATTCCAGAGAGAGAGAGAGAGAAAGAGGGACAAGGGAAGCAATTGGAATAGTTTGGTGTTTGGCTGAGCGAAGAATGGAGTTTAATGAAGATCTGTATGTTTGCTTTGTGGACTACGAGAAGGCCTTTGATCGAGTTAACTAGAAGAAACCTATGGAGGTGCTAACCAGGATTGGAGCAGATTGAAGACTGATCGTTACGCTATACATGAGGCAAACAGCAGTGGCAAGAGTCAACGATGAAATATCAGAGCCCAGTGAGATTGGACGAGGTGTTCGGCAAGGATGCTTAACATCACCTTTGTTGTTCAACATCTATGCGGAAGCCATGATGGAAGAAGCTTTGGAGAATGTGGAAGATGGAATCAAATTCGGTAAAGAATTTTTGCAGGCTGTGTGATTTGCGGATGACTAAGCTATGATTGACAGCACGGAAGAAGGTTTGCAGAAGATAGTGGACAATACTGTGATTCAGAGTTACAGAATGAAGATTAATACAAATAAAATCAAGGTCATGCGAATCAGCCGGAAACCTGTCCTTGTTACGGTTAAGGTACAGGGTGTCGCAGTTGCAAAGGTTAAGGAACTCAAGGAAGTCATCTGACTCCTAATGGAACGGCTGAAAAGGACATCACGATTCGGATTGGAATGGCGAGGACCGTGTTTACAAAACTGCGGTGTGTGTTGACAGGTGGAATGCGACAGGAGGTGAAAAAGAAGTTGGTCAAGACTCTGGTGTGGAGTGTAGTCATGTACGGATCCGAAACGTGGACTATGCGAAAGCGGATATCAGGAGACTGGAAGCATTTGAGATGTGGATCTGGAGACGGATGGAGAAAGTGAAATGGACCGAGAAGCTGATGAATGTTCAAATTCCTGAGTCTTGTGAACGAAGTGCCAAGTCTACTGGATACAATTAAGAGGGGAAAGGGAGATGTATCGGACATCTCCTAAGACATGAGAACTTGCCACGAACAGCCTTGGAAGGTTGGATGGCAGGAAAACGGCCAAGAGGAAGGCCGAAGCTTATGATGATCAGCGACATGAAGAATGCTGAGGGATGCACGGAGAGGAAGAGAAGAGCAGAAGACAGAAAGAAGTGGAAGAAACTGTCATAAGAGACCTGCCTAAGGGCAGATTACCTGAGATTGATTGATTGATATGAAATTGACTGATATGTCACTCCTCGTCATTCAAATTCCTGACAGACACCAAGGCGCAGAATCAGAGAAGTAGAACTCCTCCTACGTACAACTAAATGCTAAATATTCTCAAAAAAGGAGCTGGAACAAGAAAACGAAGATCATTTCACGATCGAGACAAGACTCTCATGCGGCCCAGAATCTAGATGGACTAAAGTGGAGAAATTCCCAAAAATATGTCGCTAAAAAACGCAACCTTTTCAGGTTTCTAATGAATCTGTCAAACCAAACATCACATTGCCCAGAAAGAATAAACTGAAGATTCATACTATGAAAAGTAGCGGTACAGAAAAGAAAACTGCGAATATTTAATGATTGAGGTAGGTCTCTCATGCTGCCCAGAAAACAAATAAAATGAAGTGGAGAATATCCTTCATTGGAGCGGAAAAAGAAAACGTCGATCGAAGCAAGTCTCTCATTCGGCAGAAATTCATACCCAAAAAGTAGAAGTGAGGAAAAGAAAATGTTGACCATCTCAAGGCAAGTCTCGCCAGTCATAGTATTACATAGAATTCGTTCCCCAACAGGCTGGGATCGGATAAAACAAAAGGCGTTATCTATAAACGAACATTTATCGCTCTCTGGCATCAAAGAAGCACGGCAAAGTTTGACAAATTCAAAAATAGGCATAGGAGGAGGAAAGCGTTGACCACTATGGCGAAACATCTCTCTCACTGCAAAATGAATTCTGCATGCCAAAAAGATGTGTTTGATATTTAATTGCAGTAAAAATAACTTGACAAAGTATTCGCCGATCATAGAAAGTCTTCGTCAGAGGCATATGTCCCAATACACGCATTCATCTCTCACTTGGAACCGATGAAGTTTGGGAAACTCCGAAAAAATAGGAGAAATCCTGAAAATAGGAGATAATATAATGAATTAATTATACTATCTAGTTCTATAGCAATGAATTATCATTGTATTATAAACGTTAAAGTCAAGCTTATTAATTAAACATAAGATTGTTAACTCTCTGCTTGCTTCTTTGAAGTCAAGTCAAAAGATGGGCAATCAATCAAGTTTAAATACTATATTCTGCTAATATTAACAAATGTTGGATCTGCTAGATAATGATCAATCAGGTCTGGATGCTATCATATTAATGTCACGTAGCAAATACAAAAACGTGAAGATTACTTAAATTATGAAAGATTAAATGAGATCAACAGCAGGAATCTAGAAAGGTCAATCGGGACTCAGTCTTTATTCTTGAACTATCAAACCCAACCAGACGCGGTCTACATGTAGCACAATAAGGAGATTGCGTTGGTCTCAAACATGTTAAATACAAAGCACTAGTAATTAATTACATAAAGTTTAATTATCATCCGCATTATCAACATTATTGTTATCAGCGGCCTCACTGGCCTTACGCCTCTGCCTGTACGCATGTTGGCGAAGGCCGCAGCAATCAGTTATTCTGTGCTTCATGTGGCTTAGAACAAGCTTCTCAAAAGTCTTTGATAATGGAGAAAGTAAAGTAATATAGCGAAAACAGTTATTGTAGGTGGATGGCGCTTTGGAATGGGCACACAAATCCGAAATTCAAACATTTTAGAAAAGTGACAGTTGCAACAGATCTTCTGAACAATTCGAAAAGCGGCTCACACAAATAGGAAACTCCAATTGATAACAACTTAGATAGAATTAGAGGGAAGGTCCATGGCTGGTCCATTTTATTAAGCCGTCGTAAAAGATGATTTTTGTGATTTTTATCTAATTGCTGTACATTTAGTGATTGATCAAGTGACTTGCTATCAGGGGACACGAGTGTTATATCGATTTCAACACACAAATTCTCTAAGGGTCACTCCGCATCAAATCGCCAAATTTCGGAAAAATTGAGTGACAAAGGTTCTCAAATTTTCTTAAAATTCACAAATTTTCATTGTTTAGTTCTATATAGATGAAATCCAAATGATTTCGGAAAAATTCTATCGGGAAGGTCACTTGCACGACCTTGACTTATTCGAATATTCTACTTTTAGAGAATTTATGAAAAATCATATGCTTAATGAGAGTGTGTTAGAGAAAACTCCCCAAGTTTAGGTCGATGCTTTCTTGAAAGTTAAGTACAAAGTTAAAACAGGTCCGACGGGCCTTCGGCTTCCAGCGCCTTCGAAACGGTCGATGGTAACAGACGGGATGCAACTGTGTGAAGTATTTATGTGAAGATATGAGTTCTGTTAAGAAGTATGTTGGCGGTTTGCATGATTATCGAATTGTGAAGAGAGATTGTAGTCTGGAAGTTCGTGTTTCCTGTTGATCTGTGGTTTAAGCTGTGTTATTGCTTTGGCCTCTGCTATTGTTGTGTCTCGAGTGTTGTGCAGTTTGCGAATAAGACCGACCTGAAAATTACCGATGCCGCCTATCCCTCCATGCTTATCTTGCAAGTGGTTATAAAGAGCACTACTATTACTTTTATTATCAATCGCCTTCCTATGCTCTTGGTGCCTAGTTTTTAGCATGCGGGCAGTTTTTCCTATATAAAATTCTCCGCATTGAACACACGTGTAGGAAACACGAACTTCCAGACTACAATCTCTCTTCACAATTCGATAATCATGCAAATCGCCAACACACTTCTTAACAGAACTCATATCTTCACATAAATACTTCACACAGTTGCATCCCGTCTGTTACCATCGACCGTTTCGAAGGCGCTGGACGCCGAAGGCCCGTCTGACCTGTTTTAACTTTGTACTTAACTTTCAAGAAAGCATCGACCTAAACTTGGGGAGTTTTCTCTAACACACTCTCATTAATCAAAATGATCTCCCGACGACTGGTCAACTATGAAAATCATATGCATCTTTGACGGCCTATGTCACTGATCTAACAGCGACGTTCAGGAAAATTCTACGTGGACTACTTAAATGATACACAACCTTAGATGCTCCAAGTGGAAGACATAGCTTTTTCGCTTCGAGAGAATTTCTGTAAGCTCTGAAAACAAGCAAAAATTTCAGGAAATTTTTGAAAAAATCGAATTTTTGAACTTTTTGGAAAAAATACAAAATTTGCTTACAGTCTTCTCTCTTGCAAGCCATCGTTGATTGTAAAGAATCAATAGTGATCGTGGAAGAAGTTTTTAAATCTCAAAATTATGTTAACAATATTCAATTTTTGACACCTTTGACTCAGTCCGAACAATTTCTCGCAGCGGCTACGTCAATTCGGATAGGTCGAGTGTTTTACTCCTCATACTATCTATCTGAAACTGCAATCAGAAGTAACGTTTTCTACACAGAATCATAATTTTTTAGAATTTGAAAATGTGGTAAAATTAATATGATATTTTGTTGCTACTATCAAATGTACAAGTATTATGTGCTTTGTAACTAGCAGATACCATTCTTTTATAGTCAAAACTCGTTCATTCGAACTCGGATGGATTATACTTGCCTGTTCGACTTATCTTGTCTATCCCAGCCTTGGTCATCCTCTCAATTTGTGTTATCATATTTATGGCATCAATTATGGCTCAATTTGTGGCATCCTATATTAAGACTCCTTAGTTAGGGCCTCAAAGGTCTTCACTCATTCACGGTCTTAATTAACGAGTCTTGATTGCATCTCTAAACTGATGATGAAACACGGTTAATCCTTTCACAGCGGCTAATGTATTGAAAAATTATTCCTTCACATGCGGATGGCTCGCTCTGCAAGTCATAAAAAGTTTTCCTCTCAGTGCGGTATGGCCTGCTCTACGAGCCATAAAATTCAGCAGTGAAACACGTGTTAAAGTGATTAGATAATGAAGGACGAAATGTTGATAACTTTCCTGCCTGCCTGCCTGCCTATGACTCGTGCCTGTGAGGCGTTGAGGCCGCTCTTGACACCATTCGTCTCCAAGATGGTCGATCCAGTGCCAACTCCGATGCGTCATCCATGGAGATACCGAGTTGATTGAGATCTTCGACAACCACGTCCACCCATCGTGTGTGTGGGCGCCCTCGAGGTCTTCTCCATCCAGACGCTGTCGGATTGAAGTCGAGCACACGTTTCGTTGGTAGTTCACTAGGCATGCGGAGCATGTGCCCCAGCCAACGCATGCGCCGTTGAGCTAGAAGGCGTGGTAACGGCGGTTGGAGTGTGCTCCTGCGCACTTCGTCGTTGGTGATACGCTCTTGCCATCTGATGTTGAGTACTCGGCGTTGGCATCGGTTGTCAAAGCCCATAGTTCTTCTACCTTGCGTTGCGGAAAGAGGCCAGGTTTCGGAGCCATAAAGCAAAACCGAAAGAACACTCGCGTTATATATTCTCATTTTGGTCCGGTCGCTGATATTCCGATGTCTCCAAAGAGGTCTCCAAAGTCTTCTGAGCACATCATTTGCTAGAGCTCTTCTTCGAGCCAGTTCTTCGTCAATACCACCTCGCCTGCTAATCTTCGACCCCAGATAGATGAAGTTTGGGACAACTTCCACTATGTGATTGTTGGCCACTATAGACTGTGGGGGTGTGCTCTCACTTATCATCATTAACTTTGTCTTAGAGTAGTTGACTTGGAGGCCCAATTTCGAAGCTTCATTGACGTAGATGTTGATGGCTTGGATGAGGGAATCCATATCAGGAGCGAAAAGAGCAGTGTCATCTGCAAATTCGAGATCCGTTAGTCGGTAGCTACCCAGCTGAACTCCCTGTATCTGGTCGTCAACTTTCTTCATTAGGTAATCAATCAGACATTTGAATTCTGGTGCAGCTGTGCAACCTTGTCTTACGCCACTTTCAGTTTGGAACCAAGTTGAATCTTCCCCATTGACCCTGACGCAGCTATGGGAGTCTGAATGCAGGAGTTGTAGAAGCCGAATGATCTTTTCGGGTACACTGATTAGCGAAGAATCAGCCAGATTGCATTTCTATCAGCAGAATCAAACGCAGCCTTAAGAACCATAAATGCGATGCACAGATTTCTTCCACGACGATACTCGTGCGCCTTTTCGATCAGCAGTCGTACACTCGCTATTTGATCACTCGTACCACGTCCAGGCATAAAGCCAGCTTGTTGGGGGCGGTGGTGATGATGCATGGCTACCTTTGCACGGTTGATTAGGATACTGGTGAACAGCTTCCCTGGTACCGACAGAAGAGTGATGCCACGATAGTTAGAGCATACTCGAGCGTCGCCTTTTCTCTTCCAGAATGGGAGGATCACGCCCTTCTTCCAATCTTCCGGAATGGATTCATTTTCCCACACAGCGTTGAAGACGTCAGTGAGCCATTGGATCATGCAGTCGTTTCCATGCTTGAGGATTTCTGCTGTGATATTGCATATCCCGGGAGCTCTTTTGTTGTGAAGCCGTTTCAGTTGCAGTTTTACGTCTGATGTGGAAATACAATCTGTGTTGCACCTTGGAGAAGGTAAGGGATTGTCAGCCGCGTTGAGCAGTGTCAAATCGGTCTGTGTGGACGTACGATTGAAAAGATCGCTGAAGTGCTCTTTCCATTGGTTGAGGCACTCTTCTTTGCTTGTAAGGACTTCTCCATGCCTGTTCTTAATCTGTGTGATTTTAGTCGTCGGTTCATCACAAAGGTCACGGAGTAGTCAATAGACCGCGGCAGTGTCATTTCTGGCCGAAGCGGTCTTGAGAGCGTCTGCCTTCTCACTCCAGTATCTTTCCTTGTCCTCTTTCAGTGACAAATTCCTGAGTTGATTGAGCCGACGATACTCTTGGATGTTCCTATCGAGTTTGGCCTTTCGCCTCTTTTCAACTAGGTCGAAAGATTCCGGTGAGATCCAAGGGCGTCGCGGTGGCGCTCTTTCTTTACGAAGAATAGTGGCTGCTGCGTTTTGAATCTCCGACTTAAACGTTTCCCAATTTTCGTGATCGAGGTTAGCAAGAACACTATAACGATTTGCTATTTCAATCGAGAAGTTCTCAGCAATCTCAGGATCCTTAAGCTTTGCTGCGTCGAATCTGATATCACGCTTCTTGATTTGGCCTGCTTTGAGTCGCACACGCATCGTCATGACAAGCAGTCGGTGATCAGTGTTTCCCAAGTGTGCTCCTCTAAACACTTTACAGTTTGTAACTGAACTGCGCCATCGTCGTGAGACGGCAATGTGATCAATGGCTTTTTTGGCAAGTCCGTCGTTGCTATACCAAGTCCAATGATGGATTCTGCGTCTGGGGAACCACGAATCTGCTATACAAAGACCATTTGTTTGGCACATGTCAAGGAATCTTGAGCCGTTGTCGTTTGTTGTCTGGTCAATATGCACATTGCCTACTGTTCCTGGCCAGGTTGTCCGCGCGTCTTCACCGATCGTGGCATTCGCATCAGTAAGAAGGATACAAATATCATGTGGGGGCACTGTGGCTGATGTCGCTTCGAGTTGATTGTAGTATTCTTCTTTAGCGTCGTCATCGGCAACTTCAGTTAGTGCATAGGCAACCATGACTGACATCTTGCCAAACCGATGCCTGAAACGCGCCATGAGAATTCTATCACTAACTGGCTGCCAGCCAACAAGGGCATTGCGGGCTTGGGAGGATAGAGCAAGGGCCACTCCCCGACGACCATGCGACTCATGGCCAGACCACAACAGCGTATAGCCGTCTACCAAGGTTTCTCCAGTACCAGTCAGTCGTGTTTCACACAATCCTGTCATAGTGATGTTGCACCTTCCCATTTCTCTCATTAAAAGTTCGGTGGCTCCAAGCTGACGAAGAGTTAATACGTTCCAAGTTCCTATTTTGATTTCTGTCCGAGTATCCAAAAAGCGTAATCCGTTGTCGGTCCTGAGTCCATTATCATTGTAGACATTTCTGGTGTATCTGTTTGCGGCATTCGTAACTGTGGATAGTTCGCCTGGCTGGGTAGTTGGCCCCGCGCAGGCTAGATGACATGGTCAGATGACCTTAGACGTGTCATCACGCCGGGTGCTATTTGCCCATAGCTGGGAGCGGCAATTTGACTTCGGAGTTAGCCTTCTCCTAGATGGACTGTCTTCACTGTCTGACGAACTCCATCTATCCGAGCAAGAGCTATTTTAGGCTGGCGCCCTTCACTCGCCAGTGAGCCGCTGTTGTTGGCGTTACCCAGGGGGGACCACGAGGAGGTGACAAGTCGGCTGATGACCCGAGCACATGTGACCATTTCAGAGGGCTGAAGGCGCTCCCCTACAGTCCAGCCACGCTCAACCAAGGTCTTTCCCCCCCAACCTTGGAGAACATTTTTTTACTTGAGGGTATCGGTATCTCTTATCGCAAAACATGTCATTGTCATCCAAACTTTGACGCGGAAACCCTTTCATCTCAAACAGTGCATTTGCTAATATTTGGCTAATAAACCTGATTTCTTCAGAACTGTTTTTTTTCCAATTGAGATTGTGAACACTGACTATTATGTACCGCAAACGATATTCACTGGATCTTACTGTGGAATTGATCTGCCTAAACGGTGACGACAGTAGTAAGAAAACGGCGAACACCAGATAGCGCAAGATGGCCGCCGTCGTGTCTGAGTCCCCCCCCCTCTGGTCCGCCAGTGTCGTGATGTGCCGGCGAGGTTCCGCTGACGTCCCCCCCCCTCTGGACCGTCAGTGTGTGAGCCTTGGGTGTCTGTGTCCGACCGCCTGGTGGACTTGGGCGACCGTCTAGGTTGACGTGGGCGACCGTCTAGGTTGTCTTGGTTAAACTGTGGGATGTTTTGGTGTGTAGTGTCCAAACGCAGCCTCGGATGTGAAAACGGAGGCCAGATTCGGATTCAGCGTGAAATTCTGCATCTGTATGGTGAATTTGAAAGCAATCGGTGATAAAAATTTTTCGCTGACGTCCCCCCCCCCTCTGGACAGCTTGCTTCGATCTTGGCTTCTAGTGGACGGATTTTGTCGAGTGAGGTGTCATTTGAAAGCTAAGAGTGAGACAAATTCACTGAAACAAACGGCTTGTTCCTATCTGTCTTCGTTTACATGTGAGACGCCATTTAAGATTTTAGGTCGGAGCTCACCTGAAAAAATCCTAAGTGTCAGAGTGACTTTGTATGGGAAAAAATTAAAAATTTTCCAAAGTGTGGAATTTCGACCTGGGACCTTTACCAAAGGTTGTTTCATCAAATTTCGCTGACCCCCCCCCCTTTGTTCTAACTTTGGTTCTAGTGGACGGATTTTGTTCGTTCGACTTGCATTGGAAAGAGGATGAAACACTGCTCGACCGCATTTTTCGTTGCGAGTCAATCGGAGCAGCCGTTCAAAAGTTAGAGCGGTTACAAGATTTTAGGTCGGAGCTCACCTGAAAAAATCCTAAGTGTCAGAGTGACTTTGTATGGGAAAAATTAAAAATTTTCCAAAGTGTGGAATTTCGACCTGGGACCTTTACCAAAGGTTGTTTCATCAAATTTCGCTGACCCCCCCCCTTTGTTCTAACTTTGGTTCTAGTGGACGGATTTTGTTCGTTCGACTTGCATTGGAAAGAGGATGAAACACTGCTCGACCGCATTTTTCGTTGCGAGTCAATCGGAGCAGCCGTTCAAAAGTTAGAGCGGTTACAAGATTTTAGGTCGGAGCTCACTCTGACACTTAGGATTTTTTCAGGTGAGCTCCGACCTAAAATCTTGTAACCGCTCTAACTTTTGAACGGCTGCTCCGATTGACTCGCAACGAAAAATGCGGTCGAGCAGTGTTTCATCCTCTTTCCAATGCAAGTCGAACGAACAAAATCCGTCCACTAGAACCAAAGTTAGAACAAAGGGGGGGGGGGTCAGCGAAATTTGATGAAACAACCTTTGGTAAAGGTCCCAGGTCGAAATTCCACACTTTGGAAAATTTTTAATTTTTCCCATACAAAGTCACTCTGACACTTAGGATTTTTTCAGGTGAGCTCCGACCTAAAATCTTGTAACCGCTCTAACTTTTGAACGGCTGCTCCGATTGACTCGCAACGAAAAATGCGGTCGAGCAGTGTTTCATCCTCTTTCCAATGCAAGTCGAACGAACAAAATCCGTCCACTAGAACCAAAGTTAGAACAAAGGGGGGGGGGTCAGCGAAATTTGATGAAACAACCTTTGGTAAAGGTCCCAGGTCGAAATTCCACACTTTGGAAAATTTTTAATTTTTCCCATACAAAGTCACTCTGACACTTAGGATTTTTTCAGGTGAGCTCCGACCTAAAATCTTGTAACCGCTCTAACTTTTGAACGGCTGCTCCGATTGACTCGCAACGAAAAATGCGGTCGAGCAGTGTTTCATCCTTTTTCCAATGCAAGTCGAACGAACAAAATCCGTCCACTAGAACCAAAGTTAGAACAAAGGGGGGGGGTCAGCGAAATTTGATGAAACAACCTTTGGTAAAGGTCCCAGGTCGAAATTCCACACTTTGGAAAATTTTTAATTTTTCCCATACAAAGTCACTCTGACACTTAGGATTTTTTCAGGTGAGCTCCGACCTAAAATCTTAAATGGCGTCTCACATGTAAACGAAGACAGATAGGAACAAGCCGTTTGTTTCAGTGAATTTGTCTCACTCTTAGCTTTCAAATGACACCTCACTCGACAAAATCCGTCCACTAGAAGCCAAGATCGAAGCAAGCTGTCCAGAGGTGGGGACGTCAGCGAAATTTGATGAAAAATGTTTTGGTAAAGGTCCCAGGTCAAAATTCGGAAGTTTTAAATTTTTCAAAATTTTCACCACACTGGAGCTCCCACACTTAGGAATTTTTTCACTTGTGGCATGTTACATGGTCATGTGCTGACACACCAACTTCCCGTGGTCATATGAGAATGATTCAGGTGTCATATTGTAAAGAATGATGAGACAAATCGTTTGCAACAAACCGCATGTCGCTACGATGAATACTTTCGGAGATAGAGCCATTTTAAGTTTTCTTCCGAGCATATATAAACCCCCGACAACGCAAGTCTGATCACTTCATCGAAAGACGAGGTAAGCGACGGTCGTCGCTCTGAGCTCCCGATATCGGGTTGCAAAGGACTCTATCTTTTGAAGTAGGCAAGCTATCTTCTTACTTCAAAGTTTGTGTGATAGAGTTTGATAGTGTCTTTACTACTGATAAATTTTTTTTTTAAAAAAAGTAGTATGAGTAGTAAAATGCGGAATTTTTTAAAAATTCTTAATTTTCAGTTTTTTCAAAGTTTTAACATGTAGACTAAGGTTTTCAAGTATGCTGAGTTCAAATCTGCTATCAGATTTGAAATGTAACTAAGTCTAAGGCAGCTTTGAGGGGTTGGATCCCAGCTACTGATCACTACCTTTGACTCGGCGTTCCTGTTACCACTTCGGGGCAGTGACAATGATGTCTTCAGCTGTAAAGAGCGGGTATCGGGGAAGATCTCTCACTACCCTAGTGATCAGTACAAGGCCTTCGGGCTGTCGACGGGATCTAGTGCCACTCACTACACTCAAATCTATCATTCCTCACTAAGTGTAAAATCATTCTTTTCCGTTTTTATAAACTAGGAATCAATCGTTTGCTATCAAACGTTTACGGAATTATAATCATTGTTTTCCCCTTTTCACTTCAGAAAATGGTTAACTACAACAATGCAAAGACGGCTTTTAAGCTTTGCGTCTGTTCAAAGATTTTTCGTAGCGATGCCTTTAAGAAGCATTCTTGTGCACATAAGCGAATGGTAGGGGGCATTCGATACTTTTGTAGCAGCCATAATGCATCTCGCCTTGTCGAGACGCTACCGGAGTGGCATGCGAAGCACAGCAGCTGCAGTCAACCAGAGCTGACTGAGGAGGCGAAGCAAAGTCTCTTCAGCTCAGAGTTGAAAGCTCTGGAGACTCAGTGTGCTATCGAGGCTATTACGTCAGCAAAGCCTCCCTCATCTTGTGCACCAGCAAAGGCTCTCTCGCCCACCCCGATTCTAGAGACTCAGTCTGCTGTCGAGTCTATCACGACAGCAGAGGCTCCATCTTCTAGCATGCCAGCAAAGGCTCTCTCACCCACTCCGATTGAGTCTTCTCCGAAGTCGAGTAAATCCTCCTCCTCCTCCTCTAGCGATGAGTCGGCTACAAGTAGCAGCGACAGTGAGGAAGAGGAGGAGGATAAAGGCTCGACGAAGGTTGACCTAGTCGAGAGTGTCTACCTCGATAGCGAGGTAGAGGCGGTGAGGGACGTTGACCTCGATAGCGAGGTGCAGCCGGCTAAGTTATCAACCAGTGGTGGGATTGCGGCTCAATGTCGCAACTTCATTATGCGCCCACCACTGGTTGATAACTATGACAAGCTGAAGAATGAGTTGGAGGTGTGGAAGAGGGACTGTTTCTTCTATAAAGCGAGTTCCGAGAACCTCTCGCGAGTCACTCAGGAGCTCAAGAAGACTCAAGCTAGTCTTTTTGAGAAAGAAGGAGAGCTCGATCGCGAGAGGTTCTCGCACCTCGCTAGTAAGGCTAAAGAAGAGCAGCTCCTCATCGAGAGAGAGAGTCAGGAGAAGGAGTTAAGAAAGATGAGGGAGGAGGTGGAAGGGCTGCGAAAGCAGTTGGGGAAGGTGGTGGCGACTAATCAGGAGCTGCACCAGCAAGTGATGAGTAGCAGTACTCGACGATCAAGTCGCCTCCACATTCCCCTTGACAAGAAAGGACGTGTGCCCGCAAGACCGCTCCTCTGTGAACGTGGCAGAGACGAGATGTGTTATAGCAGGGCTAAAAAAGGTATCGAATGCCTTCACTTTACATTCGACCACAAGGAGGCGATCACAGGATTCCTGTTCGAGCCACGTCCTGAGAAGATCTGTAAGTTTAAAACAAGTAACTTAGAGTTCAAGATAATAACTAACAACTTCTTTCTTTACAGATATCAAAGAGAAGCGACCACCTGCTTCCGTCAACGATCCGGAGGCGAAGCGTCAAGCTTGAGTCCTTGAATTATCCCGAGAATGAACCATCGGCTCTCTTAAGGGCCACCTAGGAGCAAGACATGATAGAACCTCCACGCGGTTTGCCCTGGGCAGTCTTCGGACTGGCGAATACTATCATTAAGTTGAATCTGCTATCAGTCAACTTGAACGTTGCAAATGAAGTTCGGTGTAATACTTCCTTTCGACGGGCGTTCCTGTAAAGGGCGGCGGTGAAACCCGTAGCTATGTATACCGCAAGGGACATTCGGCAATGGTCAATCTTGTTAAACCTCTCTGCGTCATGTTTGCAAGTGATTGCCTCTGTCTCAACGTAGTATGCATTCGCGCCAGGGCGACATTTAGCCAACTGTCGAAGGTTGCCTAAAACTTTCCATTGCATACGTTATGAGAGCCATGAGTTCTACCTGTCTCTATCAATGAGACGAATTGATGAATGGAATGAAAGGGAGGATACTCACGCGCCACACGCAACATAACACACTTCTCTCTTCCGTAGTCTAACAAGCTCTTTACACATGGATCGCAGTCGATTGCTATCCCTGAAGCATTCTGATTCGCTGTTGAGCAATTCATTGTTGAAAACCCTATATAAGCCAGAAGATTGTAGCGCTTCTCATTCAATTTGAAGTCACGATGGAAGCCACATCTGCCGACAACATTCCCGTCTTCATCGATGAAGATAACGCCATTCCCGAGTTCGTCATCCTCGACGAGTGGGATGAGGATGAGAAGAAGGGGAAGATCAAGAGGATCATTTGGACGGATGAGGTGTGGACTCCGAATACCACTCGCATCCGAAAGGTGCCAGATGCACCAGCACGGCTTAGGCGGTATAGGGTTTATGACAACCTAACCGTCATACCCCTTGACTATTCAAGCCAATAGTCAACCTAATCCCGAGAATGAACCATCGGCTCTCTTAAGGGCCACCATGGGGCAAGACATGATAGAACCTCCACGCGGTTTGCCCTGGGCAGTCTTCGGACTGGCGAATACTATCATTAAGTTGAATCTGCTATCAGTCAACTTGAACGTTGCAAATGAAGTTCGGTGTAATACTTCCTTTCGACGGGCGTTCCTGTAAAGGGCGGCGGTGAAACCCGTAGCTATGTATACCGCAAGGGACATTCGGCAATGGTCAATCTTGTTAAACCTCTCTGCGTCATGTTTGCAAGTGATTGCCTCTGTCTCAACGTAGTATGCATTCGCGCCAGGGCGACATTTAGCCAACTGTCGAAGGTTGCCTAAAACTTTCCATTGCATACGTTATGAGAGCCATGAGTTCTACCTGTCTCTATCAATGAGACGAATTGATGAATGGAATGAAAGGGAGGACACTCACGCGCCACACGCAACATAACACACTTCTCTCTTCCATAGTCTAACAAGCTCTTTACACATGGATCGCAGTCGATTGCTATCCCAGAATCATGTAAGCTATCTTAATTTTATTTAACACTATTTCATCTACCATTATCACCCATATGAAATGTTATAAGATTTGCAAGTTAAACTAAGCGTGCTACTATTTCCAAATGAAAAAGTATACATGGTTAAATTATTCACTAAAGCCCCATTCAAGTAAGTCAGTATGAAAGCAAAGATAATACGAAATAAACATTTATTATGGCATGTATTTTAAAAGGTCTTCATCGTCAATATCGTCCCAGAGTCTGACTTCACATAGATCACAAAAACAGTTGAGCTGCTTTAAACGTTCTTCTGCAGCGTCCCTCACGTTGTCAATGTACGCCCACTCCGCCACGGTTCGCGGTTGGGAGTTAGGGGTGTACCACTCCCATATTTGATGCAAGTGCGACTTGCTGGTCATCTCCATCACCCCTTCGGCATCATATTGTAAATATTTCCACCGTATGCCTGCTAGGTCGGGCAACTCCTCTTCATCGTCCTCCGATAACTTTCGTATATTGTCGAGATTGTATGTCTTCTCCACCTTCGCCTTTCTTGGTGCATTTGGTGTAACGAGCACCTTTGCTGATGTGCATGGAGAGGAGAACTCCAATGCGGCATTTGGTGTTGTTGGAGGACTTGTCATGTTGTCTTTGAAATGCTGACTTTGAATAATGATAACTTTAACATTTTTCTAATTCTTAAGTATCAACAAGCAACCAATCAGAATGAACAGCCAATGAATGATGAGCATGAAAGGATATAAGCAAAGTGACATCCGTGTCATTTCACTCTGTCTTTGAGACGTATAAGTGAAGTATTCTCTAGCGAATTCTGCTATTATTTGAGGTGTACAAGTGAATTCCAAATTTGAGACATATTAATTGAGTGAAGTCTCTATCTTATTGAAGCATCAACCTTAAACTTGATTTCATTGAAATGGTAAGTTGAAGATTTCCTCTCTCATCTCCCTCAAACGTGTGGTTCATAGCATCTTCCTCAATTTCAGGCATCAACTTCATCACCAACGCCCTCCCTTCTCGAGGAAAGTTTAGAGTTATTGAGTCAAGGTAGGTTGCAACAATACACTGAGGCTTGAACAGAGATGATAGAATGATTTCTCTTTCAGGTGATGTGAGCTCCAGCTCAGAACTGTCGCGACATGGTAACGAGTGGGAATGTGCTGACTGTGGGCACATCTTCACGAGGAAATGGGATCTCACCCGACACATCAAGCGAGGTGTTTGTCGACCTAAGCCGGCATCAATCTCCGGAGGTGGGGATGATTCTGTTAACGTCGTCTCCTTTTCTTGCGACTTGTGCGCTCAGTCTTTCGAGACACGTTTTGAACTATCTTCGCACAGACTTCAACATACACACACGAACGATGCCTACACCAACGGTACCTCCTCTATCCGACTCACTGAAGTGTCCATAAATAATTTAGTGAGGAACTACCAGATGGACTCCTCAGAAACCATTGCTAACTTTGAGGAATGGTTTCATCAAAATTCATCATTGATAGAAGCGCTCTTCAACAATTTAGACAATTTTAGGATGAAGGCGCTCATCTATCTTAAAATAAAATATGTAAAAATCGACCACCATACTGGGCAAATAATAGAGAGGTTGGAGTTTCACATACCCTCCTCTCCTGCAACCGAGGTTGTAGACTATGAGTCTTGGATAAATTTTCACATCCAAGGATTAAAATTAAATATTGATAAATTTAACGAGCGCGATAGCGGTCTCATTTTTGACGGCATTGAGTCCGCCTTATTTAAAATCAGTTTATTAGGAAATCATAGTGGTCGAGGCTCCTTTAAACTTCCAAAAAAATTAAAAAACAAAACAGCAGTCATCAATGTCGATTGCGAATCGCAATGTTTTAAATATGCTGTCCTCTCCATTCTCCACTATAATGACATCAATGCGAATCGAAATCGTACATATAGCTATAGGCAGTGGGAGAATGAATTAAACTTCGATGACTGTAATAGTGACGATATGAAAATTAAAGATATAGAAAAATTTGAAAAATTGAACAACATTAAAATAGTTCTCCATGTTTGGGAAAAGGGATTGAAGGGTGTGCGCTACAACTCGCGTTCGAGTTGTTATGATCATGTTGTCAACCTTTTATTAGTAAGACAGGATGATAGTGAGGAATGGCACTACTGCGGCATTCCCAAAATCTCTCGCTTATACCACCACTTAAGAAATTCTACCTCATCAGAGATTTATTACTGTGACAGATGCATTCGGAACTTTAGGAGTAAAAACAAATTTGAAACTCATTATGAGTGGTGTAAGCGAGGTAAACTGCAAATGGAACGCATGCCCAAAGATAAGGAGTTTTCATATAGAGAGAATGGCGATGAACTAAGTCCTCTTCGTGTCATCTATGCTGACATCGAATGTTATATCGATGATAACATCCATCGACCAGCAGCCATTTCCTGCTATGAAGTATGGCATGACCATTTCCAAAATAGAAAAAATAAAATGCACGTCTGGCAAGGTGAGGATTGTATTTACCAATTCCTACAATTCCTCGAACAGGCTGTAAAATTTCAACAAAAGTATGATGGTGAACTCTATCGCAGATCATTGCATATGACAGCAGATGATCAAGCAAAATTTGATAGTTGCAACGTTTGCCCCAAATGTAGGAAAACATTTGACGATGATAAGATTAAGAAAGTGCGCGACCATGACCACATCACTGGTAAATTTAGAAACGCACTCTGTTCAAAATGTAATTTTTCGCTGAGGATGAAGCGGCGTACATTACCCGTCATTTTCCATAATTTCAAGGGCTACGACAGCCATATGATAATAAAAGGAGGTTTAGGTCAAATGAAAGAGTGGAAACTTGATGTAATAGCACAAACGAGAGAGAAGTTTATGGCCATGACAGCAAAAGTGCCTGTCGATAAAACTAAAGAAAATAAGACGGTCTATTTTGATATAAAATTTTTAGATTCCTACCAATTTATGACTGCATCACTGGCCTCTCTCGTGCAAAATCTAAAGTCTCTTCCACTAACACAAAATCTTAAGAAACAATATCCAAATCTAACCGATGAAGTCATCACACGGAAAGGAGTCTTTCCATATGCATATTTTGATGCAATTAGTAAACTCGGCGAGACTTCTCTTCCGCCCATAGATAAATTTAAAAATGATTTGACCGGCGCAGAATGTAAGACCGAAGATTATGATCATGCACAAGATGCATGGATAAAATTTGACTGCCATACATTTGGTGAATATATGATTGCCTACCTTAAGTTAGATGTATTTTTGCTGGCTGATGTATTTCAGGAGTTTCGACGAGTGGCATTAGAAGAAGATAAGTTAGATCCCGTCCACTTTGTCAGTCTGCCAGCCATGTCATTTAAGTCTGCTTTTAAAATGACTGGTGAGACCATTCATCTCTTACAAGATCCAGAGATGTATAATTTATTTGAGCGAGGAATTCGCGGTGGTCTCACATTTGTAAATAAACATAGGTTAAAATCAAAAATAGTAGGTAATGACCAGACTCATCTGAAGTATTATGACCAAAATAATTTGTATGGTAGTTCATTATCCAAACCGCTACCTCACTCTGAGTTTAGCTGGTTAGATGATAGTGAAATTCAACATTTCTCCAACCCTTCCAACATACTAGCAATTCCAGATGAAGGTGATTGGGGATATTATTTTGAGATAGATCTAATCTATCCAAATAATATTAAACATAAAACCGTAGATTTTCCACTCGCACCCGAATCAGGTGAAGTGAGTAAAGATATGTTTTCCGACTTTATGAAACAATTTCATAAAGATTTAGAATCATGTGGACAACCCAAGTATAAGCCTTGCCGCAAACTTTTACTCACTCAATATGATAAGGAAAACTATCTAGTCCACTTTAGCATCTTAAAATTTTATTTAGAAATGGGCATGATTTTAAAAAGAGTTCACCGCATTATTAAATTTAGACAGAAAGCCTTCCTCAAACCCTACATAGATAGTAACAGTCAGAAACGTGCACTAGCCCAAAATAATTTTGAAAAAGATTTTTATAAATATAAGAACAACAGTCTATTTGGTAAGACGATGGAGGATGTTAGAAAGCGCGTAAACTACAAACTAGTTAATGATGATCAAAAGTATCACAAATTGATCTCATCACCTCTATTCATCGATAGAGACATAATCGATGAGGATCTTGTAGGTATTAAAATGATAAAATCTGAAGTTGAGTTGTGCAAACCCATCTATATTGGTCAAGCTGTTCTAGATTACTCCAAGCTTGAAATGTATCAACTCTTCTATAAAATACTAAAACCGTGTCCTCTCGTAAAAGAGGTTCGTTTGTTGGGTGGTGACACAGATAGTTTCTTTTTAGGTATTACCACTCAAAAAGATTTAAATTTTAATGAAGTAGGAAAATCTTTAGAAAGATATTTTGATACATCAAATTATCCTGCTAATCATCCACTATACTCCATCAAAAATAAGGCAAAACTTGGCTGCTTTAAGGATGAGACAGCAGGGAAGGAGATAGCTGAAATGATTCTCCTCCGCCCTAAAATGTATTCTATGAAATTAAAGGATAGTGATGATAGCATTAAGCGCGCTAAAGGCATATCAAGATCATTGGTCTCTAACATGAAACATAAGAATTTCAGGAAAGCCTATAGAAATAAAAATATAACGTTTGTCAATATGACAATCTTAAAATCTAAGTCGCATGAGATCAAAACTCATACTTTTAGGAAACGGGCGCTTTCAGCATGGGAGGATAAGAGGTGCTGGCTAGAACACAACATATCTCTTCCACATGGACATCCTGACACAAACATACCACCACCCAAAAGAATTAAACTCACACTACCACATTCAGGAGACGTCTTAGCATAATCATCCTTAACTTAGTATTTTGATGTTGATTTCTGTAGATAAACATTGTTGTTTTATGTATCGCATGAGATTGTTTTTTCCTTGTGAATATGTGTCCACATCTGTACATTCCCCATGTGATGACTTTTCCACTGAAAGACATTTTTCCTATCCCTGTATATTTCCACCCTTCACGAAGTAAAAAGACTTTTTGTATATAACAATGTTTATTGAAGTGCGCTCATGTATATATTTTCAGTGGATGTTGTATAAAGTCTATTCCTTCACATTCATGTACATATTTCAATAAATGTTGTATAAAGACTTCACTTTGTTTTCCGAAACACTAACGTTATGAGGGATTTAGTATCTTTCACATGGATGCACTCTTGTAAACCATTGGTAATTTTGATAGCAATAGAGGGTATAGTTTGTTTGACGACGGGATGATAGAAAATAGATTCAAACATCTTCTCGACTATTCCATATGAAGCGTCTTTATCATGAATGAAATCACGTAAAATGTATTCTTTTTTCTCACCAACAGAAATAGGTAGAATCAAATCACTTTGAATGTAAAGGTGCTGTTCATGTTTATCAAGTGTCATTGGTGTTTCTATACCAATCGTATGCGCAGCAGCAAACACAGTTTGTAGCATTGAAAAACCAAAGAGTTTTTTCAAATTTTTACTCAATTGACATTGAATGTCATCACCCAGTCTCAGAACAACGCGTTGATTTTCAATTGAAAACGAAATGTGGTGTGTCTTTACATCATATTTACTTTTCATCACATGCTTCAACTTCTGTTGTATATAAGGATTTACTACATGAATGAAGCTTTCAACTGTATGATATAGACGCGGCATTATATTGATAGCAACTTTAGATTCTTCATAAGACTGGTAAATTTTCTTGATGCGATCGCCATAGATGTCCACCCACCATTCATCATTAACTGAATCAGCTTTAGTGTGATATTCATGAGAAGCATATACCACACCGCTTCCAATAATAGGTGTATAATGTCTTACAAAATGACGCAAGTTGGAGAGAAATAAACTGTAAGTTTGTCATTATATTTCTGAATAACCAACTTATTTTTGTCCGCCATAATTTTCTCTCCATACTTCTTACCCACAGTCTCATTCCATCGTTTTACTAACTCAATAAGTGATAAAGGTTGAACACCACGCTTTTTCAAAATGATGCGTTCTTCGCATTCTACAACATCTTCATCAAATATTTTAAATCTATAATGAAATTTGTTGATTCGATTTGAATAAACTTTTCTAACATTTGCAGTAGCAATTGACGTTAGATATAGTCCATGACCAAAACCGAGATGCGGATAGAATTCACTATCCAACCTCAGCGTAAGACCTTTAGTAAAAGAATGAAAGCGGAGGAACTGTCTCCCACTCCAATGATAGATAGTAAACTCATAAGCTTTCTGATTTTTATTCTTTACGATGGAAGTATTACCACTGTTGAATGCCTTAATAATTTTCTCATTCCCAAATGGCTCATAAGAATCTGATTTTATCTGAATCCACTCATAGTTCCACTTTCCATCTGATGTTAAATTGTATGGGAACTGAAATGCATTATTCATCGTTATTCCATCATGGGTGCGAGGAGTCAATATCATTTCTTCCAAATCATTCACATTCTGAATATTGCTATCATAGCAAATACTAGAAACGCCAACCTCCCATTCACCTTCTAAATGCAGTGGGCGATTTAATTCTACTCGATAGTCTGATGGTTTATTTTTGGGAAATTTATTCATAGAAGCATTACTGGGCAAGTAGATTAGAAACGAGTCCTTATTTTCACTTTCCATATTATTCACATTGGAAAAATATATTAGCATACGTTTGCATTAACTCTTCATTCGGAAATGGAGTGTGATACTTGTCACAGCATCTTTATGAAAAGGAATCAACGCACCAGCATCGTCATAAATGGCAATATCAATTTGTGGGATGTAGTTTGATTTCAGCTTTGTATAATGCACTTTCTTGAAAGTATGCTCAGATAAAATACTGCAGCTCTTTGGCTGGTATGGTATCATTGCTAGCAATGGAGCTTCAACATCTCCCACACGTACATCTTCACCAATATTGGAATATATCTGAAAATAGTTAATACGACGCGATAGCGACATGTCTGCGCTAGCTTTGGTTACAGTACCACTTTTAAAGATATTTTGGTCAAAACCCAAAATGTCCATTAGAGTTATATCCATAATTAGTTCAATACCTTTTCCACTTATAGTGAGAGACAAAGTACCTTCTTTTTCAGAAAATGAAATATGTTGGTCATTAATCACTTCATTTAAATAATCTACAACCAATTTAACTGAAGTAATGATGCGAGGCATCAGCACTCTTGTTTCATGTAAGATACCACCGAAAGGCTCTACACACTTTCTGTATAAAGATACGCTCCATTCTGTATCAAATTGATTTGACCTTTCACATGGTAAATGTTGCATATTAAATTTTCCATGAACAGCTGCAGAATGATGTCGCAAGAACTGATGAAAATCTTTTGAACAAATTAATACTAGATCATCATCATTTAATTTACTTATTGCAATATGATTAGATGATTTAATATAAGTCAATGTTGCCACTTGTTTACCATCAACTCGAAGGAGATAATTAAATTTCTTCAATAATGTTTCAGGAGTCATGTTTGTCTTTCTTGGCTTAATCACAATCTTCTTCACCAACGTCTTCTCATTTTTTGGAATAAGATCTACATAATAAGCTTCCTCTCGATATATTAACTGTTTATGAGCACTTATGTGGTAATTAACGTTAAAATTATCATAGCTTGTCAAGGCGCTAGCGAGGTAACCTAAATCATTTCTTAAACTTGGACTTAAACCAACAATCCAATCTTTCTCAACTACATGATGTATATAAGTATAATCATCATTGTGTGGAGTAAATTGGGCAATATGTTTACACGCTTTATTCAAGAAATCATATATAAACTTTTTACATGATAAGAGATCTTTCTTTGGCCACTGTGGAATGTATACTCGGCAGCCCTTTTCACATTGGTAAGCAGCTGTACGTCTCATATTAATAGTCATCACCTCATGATCAAAAGTATAGACACAGTTGCTATAAACAAGTTGAGTGACACCCACTTCCCAATTCCCATTTAGCTGTTGTGCATGATCAATGGGAGTAGAAAAGAGTGCGGCTCGATTACTAGTAAATCTCTTTGTAGCCGCATTGCTAAGCAAAATATGATAAAACGACATTTTTATATTGCTAATCTGCAACTTTGCATAACATCATGAAGACTTGGATTTTGGACTCTCTACAATATATCAGAGTTGATCGTGATGGAAACGTACATTTCAAAAATTCTCATGGTCATACATCAAGAGGAATTACATTAACATGGCGACAATTTGTCAACCTCAATGATATCATGAGGGATTTGGAATATTTTGAAACATTAAGATTCATCTCCCTGGGTGATCAAGTTTGGCTTCAACATTACAGAAATGAAATTCAAATCTACCATTCTCATTCCGCAAACTGTTTCTCATTTCGCAAATACAATTGGGAGAAGTATAGAAGATACATACATCGCTCCATCATGACATTTATTCGTCGTGAGTTCATCGCCCTACTATGCAAATCTTAATCAGACATGACTATCACGCACCATGAGTTGGAAATTAGATTCCCTACAACGTATTGAAACGGATCATGATCGAAACGTCTATTTCAAAGATTCAACTGGAAATGTGAGAAGAGAGTTTGCTTTATCTTATCGCCATTTTCAATCTCTACATCATATCATGAAGGATTTAAAATACTTCTATATGAAAAGACATTCACGTATTGGAAATCGCATCTGGTTGCGCGTCAACAATCGGCGAATTCAACTCTATCATTCCCAACTTCATACTAACTTCACATTTCATCAAGGTAGTTGGGAAAAGTATAAAAGGAAGGTACATCGCTCAATTTACTCATTCTTTCATCATGAAGCGCCATCGCTACACCATCGTCAACATTCTCCGTCGCTTCAGACTCTACACCAAAATCGATCTCACAACATTACACCAATAGCTTCCAAACAGCAAGTATTACCCGGGTCGTCCTCAAATGTTAGTGGTGAAGATGAACAATTCACGGAATCTTCAACTCTTCCCAAATGGGACTGTACAGATTCTCGGCGCCCTTTCTCATTCATCGGCGCAGTCAATGCGCTTAGAGCTACAAAGACTACTACGTCGGATATGGAAGAGGGAGAGGTGTGTGATGTCGAATCTGACTGTGGACAATATGGTGATCTCTACTCAATTGAGTGACAGTCTATCATTTTTGAAGATTCGTACCAGCAGTTACAGTTTGTGTTATGAACCCGAACTTTTTCCTGCAGCTCTCATTAGTTGTTGGTTACCTGTGCATGTGGCAATCTTTCATAATAGTAAAGTGATCATTACTGGACTAAAATCTCATGTACAAGCAAATATGATCCTAGACTATCTCATTGAGTATGTACGTACCCAGCGGATTGTAAAATAAAAAACAATTTTTCCAACATGATGTTTTTATTTCAAATCATGATAGAACTTACAAATCATTTTTTCATTAGAGGATGGATTACATGAAAAGTTTTGAATAACAGATGCAAATCGAGATACATGTAAACGTCTTAAGATGAAGTACAGTACAAAAGCACCACACGTTGATGAAAGTGGATGTTGTAGTATGCGTTCATTTCGCTGATATTGACGCGTATGTTTTCTCAACCACTGCTGTGTTGGTATATTTGGAGGTTGAGCAAGAGAGTCAAATAGTTCACCACGTCGGTCTTCTCCAATAAAGATCGCTTTCCAATGCTCACCGCCTAAATTCTGCGAATGAGTGTTTAGTACAATAAAGATGGGATAGTGATTTACTGCAGGTGGTAAGGTATCGAGTGAATAGACATTATCGAAAGCTTTCAACGTCGCTTCGTCTGCATTACGCTGCACTTTAGTCTTAATATCGTCAGCAGTCAACCAACTCATTAACGATTATACTGAAGAATCACGTCACGATACTTTGTAATTTCAATATTTGAATCGAAGACTGCATAAATTAATACATTGATCGTCTCAGGTAGTGTTCTTTTGAACGTTAAATCCAAACGAATATTATGAGGCACGTTCGCTTGACGATAGGGTGCACTAATATCGCTGTCAGCAGTCAAATCAAATGCATAAATAGTATATCCACTCTTAAACTCTTTCATAGTCAGTCCGTTGGTGTCATCCGTATTGTAAAAGCCAAAAACATCCATAAAATCAACATAACTGCGCATAAATTGATCTGAAGCAAAATCTGGTTTGTAGGGTGGACCAGGATGACTCACACCATTTACACGTAAAGCAATTTCACTTAACTGATTGTGTTTAAATTGAAAGGATTCTTCTTTATATTACCATTAAATGCATCATTTTCAACCATTGCCACCATGAGGAGCTTCGGTGCTTCCGATGGAAAGAGGCCATCTTTCATGAAAC
Organism: Prostheceraeus crozeri; assembly: GCA_907163375.1. Classification (NCBI taxonomy): domain Eukaryota; kingdom Metazoa; phylum Platyhelminthes; order Polycladida; family Euryleptidae; genus Prostheceraeus; species Prostheceraeus crozeri. The sequence goes on from CAJQUW010016166.1 coordinate 322,236, forward strand.
TCTTTTGATCTTTCGGAATTGTAAAGGTGAGAAGCTTTGTATGCTGAATGGGGTAAATGGCATTTTGGCGGTTAAGGCCTTCAGCATGCCCTCTAATGACACTTGGATTCGGTACTACTCGACGAATGTAAAGTGCAATATCTTCCACATGAATTCTAAAATTGTCAACTTTAGCAAATGCATTCAGCGCAAATTCAGGCTTATTCAATGTCAGCTTGAGTCGCATGCTGGTATTACACAGTAAAAACTTTGACTGTCTAAAGAAGTCTAAATTCAGCGGACCATATAGCTGACATACTCTACTATCTTTAATCATAGCAGATCGCTTTACAAAGCCACTGTTTGTTTCAACATCAAATTTTCCTGCTTCATCTCTGTACCATCCCATGGCTTCCATATGACTTTTTTGTGCTGCTGGATGAAACTGTGATACATGATTGAAATATGATTTATAGGGATAATCGCTTTGACCACCTTCCACTTGCTGCTCTCCAATCGTTAGAGAAACATCACGAAGTAATGTAGTCAATGGTAAATTGTTCAGTCCAACTTTATGTACATCGTCAATAGCAGTTCCATCTGCTTGCTGAATTCTAAACCTCAAATCAAGCATCGCATAACTCAAATCTATGTAGTCATCACTACCACTAGGAATAACAAATTCAATGGGGCCAGCATTCTCAGCTGTTCGAGGATGATAATCTACAATACTTGAACTAAGAATATCTGTCTGTATGGCTTGTTGATCGAACAAACAAAAACCGGAAGTTTTACACTCCATGATTAGAAGTTATAGCAGCGTCGTCGTTTAGCGCCTGATGAATGATTAGAGCCTCTGCGACGTTTGCGTGAATGCCTTTTGACTGAAGATCGCACCTTACCAGCTCCGCGATGTTTCCTCCTTCCTTTATTCATTCGTTTAGGTGATTTCTTTCCTTGAGTAACACCAGCAATGGTCTGCTTCAATGTTTTTAAACCGCGTTCCTTCCCACGATTCAACAAACTGCTCTTAAAACTTCTACCTCTGGAAAGATCACTAGCAACATCACCAGCAAAGCCAACGGCATTACTTAAAACATTTCGTTTTAAAGATCTAACGACATTGGATATGAGAGGTGCTACAACAGATTTCAGTGCACCAAGTATGCTACCTCCACGTTGGCGGCGAGCACCGATGTAAATTTGTCCTCCGCCACTTACATAGGAGGGTCGTGAATAAAATGAGGCAGTTGGATTCATAGCTCAAACCCTAAACATTGCTAGTTACAACTTTGCATGAATCACTGTCGATCACTTAGATGAAAGATGTCGGCACGACGCATCCAAGAGTTCATACTTGAAGGATAACCAGTCCATTTAACAAGACACCATTCTTCACCTTGCCGTTTTTTACATCGAATGATTTTCTCTACCAAATATCTTTCACTTTCAGTGACTACCTCAATCTCATCGCGGTAAAAGCTACCCTCAATTTCTTCATTATCGTAATCTTTCAACTTGTAGGTGGTCGGAGAGTCTTTTTGATTAATCCTTGATACTGTAAATACCTCCTCTGTCCAATTCGGAAGGTACCCTTTAGCAAAAACACTTTTCACTTTTGAGATACGAACTTTATCGCCAATTTTCACATCACTTTTCACATGAGTGCGTTTACGTTGGAATGATTCGCGCACTTTATCTACATTGTCAGCATTTACATCTACTGGTCTGAGTCCAATAGAACGATGGATAGAGTGATTGTAGGCATGGAGTGTATCTTGTAGAACCTTTGTCCAATTTTGTGTCAAGTTGGCAGTAAAATGTCGCCACAAGCGATTTTTTAATGTGCGATTAAAACGTTCAACGAGTGCAGCTTTATAAGCGCTCTTTACACTAAACAACTCAATGTCATGCCTCTCAAATAATCTTGTCACATGCTGATTTTCAAACTCTTTTCCTTGATCACTCTGAATTCTTTTTGGAATGCGACCTTCTCGAAAAATTGTTTGGAATGCTTTTGCTACTCCTTTCCCTTCTTTAGTTTTTAAAGGTTGAGCCCACGCATAACGCGAGAAAATATCAATGACGGTTAAAATAAAATTATTGCCCGAGTTATGTTTTCAAATGGAGGCAACATCGCACAAATCTGCTTGCCACTGTTCATCGATGTCATGAACAATATAATGGCGGGTGCGGTACTTCTTTTTCGCTTGTTTGTGGAGTGTATAGGTAGCCTGACCCTTTAACCATCGTTTCACTTGTGATTGTGGAAGACCACTCGCTTTTGATAATTTCTTGATAGATGCAAATCCTGCTGGATGTTTTACATCATAATAGATTGACTTCAAACGTTCAGTCGATGACGGCTGACTCTTTTTCCTCCTTCTCATCTTTTTTCTTTCTTGCCTTTCTACATTTACAACAACTGCAGCATTTAGCTTTAGCGGTTTTGCGATCGTGTTCACATTGCTTAGGGGTTTCATTATGAGAGCTGGCGCAGCAAGTGCAAGTGACAACGACATTCACCTCTGGCGGCTCATTACATGGCAAGCAACACATCTGCTTCATATTAATAGTCTGAGAACATGTATTTCCTAGGAGGAGCTGTTTTACGTTTTCCTTTTACCAGTTTTAGTGGCGATGTAGATCTACGTCCCGAGTTCTTCCTCTTGTTTGCTTAGTGAGTGTGGGAGGGGATGTAGCAGGTGACGTCTTAAACCAATTTGTTGGCATTTTCATCGCCTGAAGCATTGGAGTAGTAGCCACTGTTGAATCAAGTTTCTTTCAATGTCTCATTATTTAAAGCAAATTTTGGCACATTATGCTTTTTCAATAGTTTAAGAAAGTATGACCAACCAGGTGGAACATAGCCCTGACGGCGCTTTCTACGTGTCGCATACTGAATCAAGTCTTCATAACGTGAAGCATCAATCACTTTATTTTCATCTGTAATGATTTCTCCTCTATCATTTACATTGAGATGGGGTTCAATACTGTTGAAAAGAGATATGGCATGTGCGCGAGATGCTAAAGGTGTAGCAGTCGATACAGAGTCACGCATCTTATTCTTCAAGTTTTCAATTGCTCAACAGTTTCCGATTGTAATAATACAGCACGATGTGGATCTTTGATGTGAACATTTTGCTGATAATCTATTTCTTTCCTATACATTTGATTTGCAAGAGGTTGCTTTACTTGCTGCATGGCAGTCAATTGTACATATTCATCCTGAGGAATAACAATCAAGCGAGAATAAGAACTCATAGTTTGTAGATAATCATGGGAGTTTTCAAAATATCACTTCGAAATCTAAATTCTTCCGGACACTCTTGCGTAAAGTCAATGAATAAGTAACCGTATGGTTTTTCAGTAGCTGCTTGAAAAATTTCAATTAAGGCTTTTGATCCTCTTGGTGCAACTTGTCGCGCTAAAATTTCAAATTGACTTTTATCTCGCGGATTCTTGAAAATAGCATAATAGTGTGTATTCAGGTTTCGTGTACGAGCTTCTTTTCCATCAGGAAACAAATTTTGTGTGATATAGATGATAAAGCACCTTTTATGATGTGCTGCGCGAGTGAACATATCTGTAACATCTTTTGAATTCTTACTTTCTTTTAATAAATCATCCAATACAACAACATCATTAGACTGAAGTTTATCCACTGCAATAATTCCTTCATGTCGAATAAAGTTGCGACTTTGCAATTCCTGAAACAGCGACGGTTGATAAATACCATAACACCAAATCACTCGATTGATAGGTTCCCTAAACAACTCTCTTCTTTTATCCAATAAATTCAGCGTGAAAACAGTTTTACCTGCATGAGATGGACCTGATACAGTCAGAACTTTATCGCATTGAAGTCTGAAATCCATTTTATTACTTTGAGACTCAACATTTGCATAATTAACGCTTAGAGCCAAAGATATTTCCCAATAGGTTGCCCACGGCAGGAGCTATCATTGGAAGTATTGCTGAAAGGAAACCGCCCTTTTGTGTTAGAGTTTTCCTCTTTCTTTGAAGGGCGACTTTAGGATTGGTGATGAAACGCAATTTTGTAGCATATCGCTTAAGTAACTTTCGTTGTTTTGGTGCTAATTTCTTCGTCCTCAACTTTCTGACATGAGAAATAATTTCACAAATGAATTTATCGTTAGCATGTCGTATAGCATTGTATCGCTGATTTGCTTTCATTCGTCGGAGAGCTTGAATGGCTGAAGAAAACTTTTGACTTTTACGTTTCGTCATTTTACGTTTCGCCATTTTCCGTGTTAGTCTTTGCTAAAACCTATCTTTACCACATTTGGATAGGTACTAACTATTGCGGCATAAGTGACACTCGAAATGAGCAATATCACAGTGGTTACATTGGCAAAGTTGAATGCAATTACGTATGAAACAGCGTTGACAAAAAGCATGCTTACATCTCTTGAAGATGCGCTTTTCATTTCCATCCTTTCGTTTACATACATCGCAACACATAGTTTCACCGTTACTGATGTCTATAGCAAGTCTTTTTGAAGATATGAATTTGCTAGCCTTTTCTAAATAATAGACGCATGTACAGAAGGAATATACTTCGAGAGTGAGCAGACATAGCTCGAAAACCAGTTGTGCTACAATCAAGTACCACTGCATTTTCAATTTTTCTTTATGGAAAGTTTGAATGTGAATATCTGAAATCGCTTCAATCACCTAGACTGCTACCATGATGGTTAAATGCGTTAAGACGTTCAGCAATTTTTATCATATGTCTTTTAAAAAAATTCAATTCTTCGGGGTGATCTACCACTTCCATTGAATAAGAAGTAAAATGGAAAGAGCGAGTTTCCACCTCTTTTCCTTTCCAAAATGACTAAACTTAATTTTCGCAACTAATCGCGCCATGACAATGCTATCAGAGAATGTATTCATTAAC